>VWZS01005849.1:3102887-3244283 GCA_013397075.1 Rhabdornis inornatus | reverse complement strand
TTTTTTTTTTTTTAAACTTACAGTGACTTCAGTTTTGCCTCCAGATGTGGAAATCTGAAAGGTCCTGAACCTCCTGTAGTGTGTGCTGGAGCAGTCTTCTCTCTCTTTCTGAGCAGCCTTCCCTCACACGATGCGACATTTTCTTCTTTCCAGCTGAGAGCGAAGCTCCCCCCTCCCCATGCCCCCTTCATTTTTGGCCTTGCAGCACCACCAGCATCTGTGCGAGCTAATGCTGCCCAGATCCTTCTCCAAAGGGCACCGAGGGCTGGCACGCAGAAGTGAAGCCCCGGGGCTGTATCTCCGAAACTCAAGAAACATCAAATGCATTGTGTTTCCATAAATGCTCCTCAGCTGACTGAGCTGTGGGGAGTTTCTGCCCTCCTCCACCCTTGCCTCTCCTTTGGGAATGGGAGGCGCAGGTTGTGAGCGAGTTTTCTCTGTGCACTGCCCTTGTGCAGGAATGGCGCTGACGTTGGAACGTGAGGGAACCACAACCACCACAAGGAGGTGACAGGTGCTCCAGGGCGAGGGGGCCCAGCCTGACCTACAGGGGCCTTGAGCCACGGCCATGCTTGGGCTGGCCCAGCCCTCACCACGGCCCGATGAGGGCAGGCTGTCACCATGGCTTGGTGAGGGTGAGATGTCACCATGGCCTGGTGAGCATGAGATGTCGCCACAGCCTGGTGAGGGTGAGATGTCACCACGGCCCAGTGAGGGCAGGCTGTCACCATGGCTTGGTGAGGGTGAGATGTCACCATGGCCTGGTGAGGGTGGAATGTCACCATGGCCCGGTGAGGGTGAGATGTCACCACAGCTCAGTGAGGGTGAGACATCACTACAGCCCAGTGAGGGTGAGATGTCACCAGGGCCCAGTGAGGGAGAGCTGTCACCTCAGCCCGGTGAGGGTGAGATGTCACCACCCCGCCGGGCCATGGCAGCTTTCCTCAGGACTGTGTTCCCGGCAGGTAATGGCCGTGGAGCAGGGTGGAGCCCTCAGGGTGCCCTGTGGTTTGGTTTTGTTTTAGAGTAGACTACAACACCATTACAACTCAATCGTTGCTAAATGCAATCCGCTTGTTGCAAAGCATGGAATATGTAAAATTTTCTTAAGAAAGGATATTCTTTAATGTTTAATCTTTGTATACTTCCAAGCCTAATCAACAAGAAGGGAGATTTAATCCACAAAACAGAGAGGAGCTAACAAGCAAGCTCTAGGTGATGGCAAGGGGATAGAAGAACTAATTACTTGTTAGAATTGTGCTGTCAAGGTTTAGGCCCTGATGTTAAGGTTTAGGCCTTCACACACTTCTGTCATCTTAGACCTGGGGCGAGGTTAACAAAGCTTGGGAAGGATGCCCACTGATAGTGGACACAAAGAATGCAGAATGTGTAGAATGCAGACACAAACTCCTGCTATCTTGATAGCTTTTGGGCATTGGATACAACATTTCATGTTTTCCTGAAGCTCTCTCACTTTATAAGCAGTTGAGAGGCAAAAATATTTCTCCTCATCATGTCTAGTGGCAGAGAAGGAGAAGCTGGAAGGAAGGGTTGCTGCACCCCAAGCTGAGGTCAGTTATACTGAGCGCCCCCAGAAGGTGCCATGTTACTTCCTCAGTCTCCTTCAGGTCTGGGAGGAATTTCAGGAACAGCTCTTGGTCTCAGCTGCAGTCATTGTTTTGAAGGGTAAGACTGTGTGTATGTTGTCAATGTCCATCAAGCTAAAAATTGAGCTCTTGAAATGTGCTTGGCAAGTGGAGCATTGAAAATATAATAGGTTCCTATTTACTTATTTTTTAAATACTTATTTTCATGAGATAAGCAGTTAGTAGAAAGTTTGAAGCACATGTAGCAGAGAAAATGCCTTTGAGCAGTCACAAATTGAATTTATTTTGCTTGTCAGTCCTTTTGTATTGAGCTTGTGACAGTGTTTAGCATAGAAGTGAGATGTGATGTTGAAAATAGGGTATTTCAAAGAATAATATAAAATATTCATTGTAAGTGAATTCTGAACTCAGTGAAAGGTAGTTTTTGTGCTTGAAATTTGAATCAAAGAGCTATCTTCTCCTGACTGTGGAACAGAAATATTCCATAAGAATTACATGCCAGAACTAACCACCACCACTTGGATTTTAGACTCTGAGTATTTGCAGCTAGTTGCTTAAGAGCAATCTAAAATCGAAATGGAATGAAGGTGACATTACAAAACATACCTGAGACAAATGAATTTCCTTTAAACTACAATTTAAAAGCCATTTGATAATTTTATGTCAGTGCATTAAAAAAAAATACTCCTGTAAATTACTCTTTAATCAAGTATGACGACTGAATGCTAAACATACAGTTTTCTGTATGAACAATGTTTTTAGCTGAGACTAGTAATGCAAGCTTAGGGAACAATTCTGAAATTGTCTTCCATGTTTCCTGATGTAATAAATTATGCACAGATATCCAAAAGATAATAATAGTCTGTTGGAGTTCCTAAGCATAAAAACTAAAAAAACATCCTTACAGTGGCAGCTTGGATTGTACTGCATAGACATCCTGAATTTAGGTAGGATGGCTGAACTGGAGGACAGCAGGAATTCCCGTAACAGACACAGAATGTCCAACTATGGCACCACTTTCTTCCGTGGCAGACAGGAACTGCTGCTGTGTCTGCACCTCTAGGAACATCCGGCAGAACAGTCCGGAGCTCTCACTGCCTGGCTTTGAAAGCACCTTGTGTGCGCAGCAGGAACTCAGGCCATCATTAACACCTTCACCCCCACTGCAGCCTGTTTTTTGAGCTGTTCATCCATAAAGCTGAGATAAGATGGGACAGAATCCTTCCTGTTGTTAATTCACTTACGCAATTACTACTTAATAAATAGGCAGGGTAGCTCTTCTGAAATAACATTCAGTCTGTGATTACACATTAAAGTACTGAGGCTTGCCCAGTAACCTACAGCAGCATATCACAAGGTGTACCCACAATGAATGTTGCAGTCCTGGAATATCTTCAGTTAGAGCCTAATAATGATTACAGCCATTTTTGAAAGTATAGCTGGATTTTGCTAAGCTCTGCCCACCTTCAGCAAAAGTCTGTCCATTCACTGTAGGGCTTGTGTTCTGTTTCAGTGTTCTATTTTTTTTTTTCTACCCTGAGTTAAGCAGGACTTGGCTTTGATCCTTTAAATCCTTCTCCCTATCAACTCAGCAACCACAGAGGCAGTTTATTACTGAAAAGAAATCTAAGAATCAGTTTTGGCCAGCATTGTCTTGGAAAGTTCATTTTATTAACATGGTTTTGGTTTTATTTCAAAAACACTTTGACAAGCACTGACATTTTTGGAATCAGTAAAGCACAAGAGACTTACTCCTAAAGGCCTAAGCTTTGCATTTTTCTGCAGCAAACAATGTGACGTGCTACTATGGTAAATTCAATTCAAGCCACTGACTGAAAAGAAATAAGTACTGAATGTTGTCTTTTTTTTCCCTTCATTTTCTAAAATATGTTTTGTGCAAATGTTAGTGCTTGTGAGATATACTTCCTTAACCTCTCTTTGCTTATCTGCTTTTCATCTATAGTGCAGGTGGCAGATCTATCAATGCTGGCAACATAAACTTTCCTCACACGCCTGCTTTTATTGCTCAGCTTTGACCTAAAGCAACTACCTCATGACTTTTTGCTGAGATTTGCCAACAAGGGTCCCAGTTGTGTGTTTTACATTAATATCCATCAACTGAGATGTTCAACTAAGATCACCCACTTCATTTAAAAAGGAATACTAAGAAATATCGGAACCTTTTTTGTTGTTGCTGTTTTTCTTTAAGGCAAGCTGAAAGAGAATTTCTGGTCTCCAAGAAATATAAAGACTCTTGTTCTGATACTGTGCATTCACTGGAACTCCATGTGTGGTGGGAAGAATGGAAGGGCAGAACAGAGGTGAGTTATTTGCTGGCATAAACAGACTTGACTGCTAGATTTCTTTAGTGGTAAATTGATTATCTTTGGTTTGTGTGTCCTTGGGGCTCTGCCACCTTCCATTCTGTCCCTTTGAAAATTATACTGAGTGAGAGGCAAAGTAAGCATCCATTCCAGAAAATATGTATTACATACATGTGTTCTTCTCATGTAATAAGAGTTGGTTTTGTTAGAAACTTGTTTTACTCTCCAGAATTTTTTGTTGCAAAAATTGTCAAATGATTTGGTTGGAGTTCCCTATGCAAATCCACAGTGTGCTACTGTCAGCCTCTTACTTTCAGAGTGAAGAATGCAGCAGTATGTCAGTCTGGAAAGAGTGGTTGCTTTTTTAGTTAGCAGGAAACATATGCTGCAGATGTTTCAAAGTTCTGGCTTTTAATATACCTTTGATATCTACTATGTCAAGCTGTTAGTTTTGACTCATTCTCCCTTTAATGGGATAGCTTTAATGTATCCTATATATTGCCATGATAGATTCCTAGGAGCTGAAGTAAAGAAGTAAAGTGGCATAGCTGATCCAGGAGTTTGTGATTTTTAGTGCTACGGATATTTTTTTAAAACAAAATCTCTTTCTTAAGTTTACAGTACATTTTTTTTTCATCTCAACTTTATTTCAAAGTGACTGCATAAATTCTATGACCTGTTTCTTTCTCCAGTTGTGTAAACAGGTTATATAGGCCTTTTCCTACAGGAACGGAAAAGAAGTAGTTACGTTCTTTTTCTATTTCATTTTGTGGTGGGGTTTTTGTTAGTTTTGCTTTGGTGGGTTTTGTTTGTTTGTTTGTTTGTTTGTTTTTTTAAGGTTGGAGTGTTCTTTTTGGTACCATTTACTTCTTACTTGCAAATGTGGAGTTCTCAGAAGCCGACATTTTGAAGTGTTACACTTTAGGATTGCCAAGAATATTTGCGCTAACTGCCCAGATGTCTCTAAAATGAGCGTAATGAGCGCACACACACACATTTGTTTTGAAGAGGTGGAAAAAGCAAGGTGTGCATGTGATGCAGAACAGAAGGATGCCCTAGCCGTGCAGAATCATGAATGGCATAGCTGCCAGCATGCTTCTCAAATCCAAAGTGGGAAGTTTCTTACCTACCAGGAAGTCCATATTATTTTTGAGTGCCCTCATGTTGAACTCAGTGTGGTTGTTGATGAGACCCCATAAAGAATGATGTCCACAGGCGTGCACAGACACCACAGTAATCAGTTCACCACAGGCTCACAGCACTGGGAATAGAACTTCAGACCTTCGCCTCCGCAAACACAGCTGCTCATCTGGCCTGGGCTTTGTAGCCAGCAGAGGGAACTGATAAACATTCTCATAGGGCTGCTTTATGTGTTTTCTATAACCAAGAGAGGGCACTGATTCTCACTCCCTTTTGAAAAGGGTCCACTTAATGTCACCCCTTAACAGTTTCACGTGCCATTCATAAGCAACAAACTTATATTTAGCTTACTTTTGCTATAAAATATGGACTTGCATTAAGTTTTAATCACCTAAAGATGTCCCAAGACTTCATAGTGGTATTAATTCCCTGCAGTGCAATTATGAGACATTAAATTCATTACACATCAAGACAATTACAGAAAAACATCCAACATTTCAGTAGTGCAGGGAAAGCAAGCATAATTGCTTACTGGTGACTACGGAGAAAAGGCACAGTTATTGCTCAAGACCAACAAAAGACTTCAGAACCAGGACTCATCATTATCTTTCTGAACATATATAGATGCACAAGTTTCGCAGAGGGAAAGCCACAAAAAAGGCAACAACACTCGCACAAAACTCCAGAAAGTGGTAAAAATAAGGAACTTCTGTACAGTTAAGTACAGCTATTTGCTGATTTTTTAACAGGCAGAACAAACCACCTATAATGTTTTTGTGTCGTCTTTTTCTTCACTACATTACCTCCATTGAATCATTGCTCTTTTAGAAATATGACAATAGTGAAAATTAAAAATTATCTCTGTGTAGAAAGAAAGAACCCACAGCCTACAATAACTGGAAGGCAAAAGAAGGAAGGGAAAGCATACTGATATATTTTAGCTTAAGACATAAAACTTAACCTTACATCCCCTGAGATACATAGCAAGACATAGCAAAAGTGGGCAGAAAATTCTGCCATGCGAATACGCTCATAGACATATAAAAATTGTCTTCTGTGGCAGATAGATGACCATTAATGGCTCCTTTTCTAGTCCTCCAGTTACCTCTCACAGGTCTCACATCTATGAACAATGTATGCTTAGCAGTAGTTTTTAAGTTGAGTAAGAGACAAGGCCTCCATTGCTAAGGTAATAATGCTGGAAATTGAGCACTGGAATGTGTTGAGTGAGGTGTTTTTTTGGTTTTGGTTTTGTTTTGTTGGTTTTGAGGGTTTTTTTGAAAGGCAGTATTTGCAAGGCCACAGGAGCAATTATGAATCTGTTCCCCCATAAATTAACTCGACACTAAGAACTAGAGGCATAGGACAAAGCTGGTGGTTGGGGCTTTGGCTTTTGTTTGTCTGCTTGCTTGTTTGTTTATTTTAATGGGTATGAAGTTTTATCATATATGTTTATAGAAGCGGCACATGATAGTGAATAGAGAAAAGAAAGGAAGATCAGTATTAACGTCCCCTACAAGATCCTTTTAATAATCTTGCTTAAGCCCTATGAGCTTCTCTTCGAGCTCTTTACTGCTGCTGAGTTACCAAGACTGAGTTCTTATAGTCAGATGCTGCCCATCATTTCTGGTCCATGGCAGTGGATCTGTGATTCCTCAGCCTGCCAAGACTGGGATGGTCTCTTTTAACCACACAGTGTAAGAAAGAGATGAGCATTTGCTTATTTTTTTCATTGTTTATCTACACCCTCTAAGAATGATTTATTTGTAAATCCTGTTAAGGGGTTTGTAAAAGGTTTCACAGGAAGTTTGAAAGTGTTAGGAGTAAATTACCTCTCTCAAGATTTGTCACTGGAATTCTCCCTGCTGTTCAGCCCTAACGAGTCAAAGACAGCAGCTACAAAGGGGTGGACTTCATAAGGCTGAATACAAAATGAAATGTGGGCTTAGTGCTGGCCTGGAAACCAGAGGAGCTAAATCTGACACTCTACCATTAATTTTCATTGTGACCTCGAGTAAAATATTTCATATATTTAGTGACAGCATGGCCAGAGGAAAATATAATCTCTCCCTACAGAGAGGTGTGAAAATAAATTCCTGAAGGTAAGAATTACTCCCAAGCAGTGGTAGTGGCAGAACTATTCATAGATAAGCAGACAGTGATATATTTATCCTCTGTTTCTATGTATCTAGTCTAGCACTTTAGACAGCACTGGGAGTTACACTAGTGGCTTAAGTAGATACTACTGCCCTAAATAAACACCTAAAAAACCTAAGCATAACTGCCAGGAGAAGTGGCTTAGCATCCCTGTTTAACACTTAACTGGTCTGTGGCTGTAAAAATGAATACAGTCTCTTTACCTTTATTTTTTTTTAATGTTATGATCATGACTCAAAAACTTTGAATTCCTTGCTCTCCCAGTGATTCTCCTTTTTTCTTCTTTAATTGAGGTTGTACCATTACTTTAAAATTGCAGTATTTTTGTTTTAATATCAGTGTGCTTTGCTCTTGTAAAAGGGAGTTTCAGATGAGCACAGAAGTTAATAAATGCATTCCTAGACATTTGAGTTCTCTTGGAGACCTGCTGGATAGTTTTCCTTCATCCCCTGCTGCAAAGTGATGCTAAGCTGAATTATCTACTCAGCCCAAGAGAGAAATTGCTCAGAGGAGATTCTGATCTAAATTAGATGCATTCCTTTGAATAGAGTTTTCTTAATATGTCCTGCAATCCATTTTTCAAATGCCAAAACATTACATTTCATAGCAGGCTTTAATAAAAGGTATTTTGCTATATGTACATTTCCTCTGGCAAATGCATTATTCTTTTCCTCCATGAAATTTGCTTTACAAAAATTTTCATTTATCTGATAAAGTAAAATTCTGTGTGAACAAATTAGGCTTTACTTCCACACTGTAGACCTAAATTCTGTATGTATTGAACTTAAAATCACATATCTGTGTTTTGCAACAGGGGTGTTTTTTGGAAAGGGGAGGTTTGCTGCAAAAATCAGATGTTAACTAAGAAATAAAATTTTGTAGCTCAGAGTTAATGCCAGTTATGAGGAAAACCATTGGAGTCTCTTCCTGTCTTCTATGCACAATTTATATTAATTACCTGGATGCAAAAATAGTTTTACTGTAAGTTTGCTATAGAAAGCACTGTATTTTGGTTTTTGAATAGTTCCGTTTATTTGGATTTTGGATTTTTGTTGTTTGGGTTTTTTTTAAAGATACTTATGTAATCTTGCAGGCAAATAGCTGAAGGCAATGTTTTTCTTTCACCACTAGTTAGAATAGATAACATAAAATCAGAAAAAATCTTAGATACAGTCTGCAGAAAAGGGTACTTGGAGCAGAGTTCTGCTGTTATACAGTGCTATAGCTTAAAATATTGCAGCTAATGTGAGTACAGTTATATATGGACATAGTTCTTTTCTAGAGAAGACTTTTTTTGTGAACGACCAAGAAAGACTCAGTTTAGAAAGAGAATTAGACATTAAGAAGAAAATATCACTATTTAACTGAAGAATGTATTATGTATTTACAGACAGTGTTAACTTCTTGCTTTTGGAAGCTCATACTTTCCCTCCTCTCTGAGCACTGTAGAGAGGCACTGTAGGATTAGGATTTCTGTGATGGAATTTCTTTAAACAGGTGACTGTGTGTTAAAAGTGCACTGACTCACACAATGTGAAAAACTGCTGCTTGTCACTAATAGATTCATCTCTGTGAGGATGGACAGATCCATGGATGGGAATGTAAATATAGTTTTGAAACCACTTTTAAATGTTTTAACTGTTCAGTAGCTGTCTCTGAGGCACTGAACTATTCCTTCCTTTAATCCTAGAAATGCCTATGTAGGAAAACTGCAGATAAAATATAAACAAGCTGATCTAAAAGTTTCATAGAGACACAAGGTCTGTTGTTCCAAGAAACAGAGCTTTGCTTGTAGAGTATCTACTTTAAGCATATTTGGTACAAGATAATTAATTCCATCAGTCTTATTACTGTGCTTCTGTGAGGGCTTAGTTTCCATCACACTTTTATTAAAGGCAATGAAACCTGTGAAGATGCATTTCAGTCCCAAGATTGTCTCAATCTGGCTAGTAAATGATATTAGCAATAAACCCCAGTTCCTTCCTTAAATTAACACCAAGCATTTTTTTTTTCTAAAACAGAATTTAAGGAAGCTTTACAGTGACTTATTTTTCATAACTTTGGACTGAGAAGGAGACTATTAAGAGGGATAATAAATTGTTATAATTGGTCTGGGTATACTAATCTCTTCAAAATCAGTCAGAAAGAGAGAGAAGACCTTTTCCCAGCCACAGTGTTTCCCAGCAAGATCTGTTTTTATTTCACTGCTAAAACAACAGACTGTTACTAACTTAAATGTCAGATGACACTACATCTGAAAAAAAAAAAAAAGGCGGGGGGGGAGCCAGCAACACCCAGCAAGGCAGTGCTAGAGGTCACATTAAGACTTCCTCACAATAGCTGGTTAGAACAGAAACCTGAAGCAGCAGTAATCTTACCTTGAGTGCACAAGATCCAAGGAGAGAAGATCGCTGGCTCAAAACAGTGGAGGACTGAGAAAGTGCTCTGATCTGCTGCTGGTAGCATGCACTTGGCTTTTATGTGCAGGTGGGAGGAGCTGCTCCCTACGGTAGGTGGGCAGAGAGGATAGCAGGCAGACAGCCTTCAGAAGGCATTGTAGAGTTTTTGCTCTTTGGGGACAGAAAGAGGGAGGATAAGCAAGCTGGGTGGCATATACATGAGAAATAGTGTTGGATTTACTTGCTGGCTTGTTTTGTTTTGTTTTGTTTTGTTTTGTTTTGTTTTTTCTGTAAATCTGTAGTTAACTAAAGATTTTCTAAATCTCAATCTCTGAATTATTCCAGTTGCAGTTACAATGCTACTAGGTCTCACTTCGTCTGTTGGAAGGATTTTTCTGGCAGTGAGATACTAATGCAAAGTCTTTATCAGAAAGGTCAGTGTTTCCCTTTCTGAAGAAGGATAGCTATGAAGAATCAGCCCCTTGATCTTTGAAGTTGTCTGTTTTCTCAAGGACTGAACTTCCTTTATATTCCAAACGTCTACTAGATTTCGGCTCCGGAACCCTCCTAAGTTTCTGTTTTGCTGAGCTACACAGCTTTTTCTTGACGCAGCTGTAACATGTTCCATCTACACACTGACTTTCTAACAGTTTAGTTTAGAGCAGTTTTATTGTTCACTGTGTCTGAGTTCTAAACAATTTTCCCAACTGGTATTCTCAAAAGGCAAATGTAGCCAAAAAGACAAACCAGTAAGAATATGCATTCCTGGTGGTTTCTGTGTAAAATCATTCATTGTTCATTTTAACTCATTCATTGCTTTCCACTAAGAAGAGTGGATGGCACAGATTCCAGACACTGGCTCCTGCAGGTGAAACAGTTGTACCCATCTCATATACACTAATTCTCTATTCGTGTATCTCCCTGCATGAGGCATCTGGGCCTGTATTATTTTCCATAATACACAAGTAAAAACCTGTGTCATACTGGAACATATAATGGATGGAGAAAGCTGCAAACATAGAAGAGGAAGGGGAGAACAGTAGTGTGTAATTAAGGGAAGGTCTAGAGGTGCATCCTGACTTAAAATCTGGGAAGGACGAGGTAAAAAATGAGTTAGTATCTTAGTTACAGAGTTGAGATAAGTTTGTAGCAGAGCTTGTGGGGATGAGATAGGATATCTACTACGTCTTTCGCAGAAGAGCCAAACTGATCAGAGTTTATAAGATTTTTTTTTAAAAAGAAGGCAGTACTGAGTGAGTTGATCAGAACATAGTGAGTTGCATACAACTTTATTTAGTCTTGTCTTTTTAGAAAAAGGCTTATAAATCAAGCATCCATCAACTTGGATGACAGTGTTATGTGGCAAAAAAAGTTGCATAATCCTTGTGATGTAGCCTCTGAGATTTGGAATTGTCAAGTTGAAAAGGACTGGTTTAATTGCTGGTATTTCTCATAGGTATTGATTTACTGTTGGTTAGGGCATTTTCTACATTATTGCAACTAATTGGGAAAAGAATTCATGTTATTTTGTTATTTCTGCAGCACTCAAAGTATTTTTACAGTTCTCATTAGGAAATGAGTTTCTGCTGTGAAGAGATTGCAGTGTGCTTTTAGGAAGGCTACACAAAGTAATTATAACATGAGAATAGGGAAAGAAAGGGTACAACTTACCGCAATAAGTTTATGTCATTAGTTCAGTTAGGGCACCTAGTAAACCTAAATTGAACCTAGTGGTTCAAATGACTAAATCATACACATAAAGCAGAATTCTACTCAGCTAGCATCTAAATAATCAGATGATTTTGTACTTAGACAAATCAAAGTTGAGATTTTCGGAAATTCATGTACCCACGTCCTTATTTGATGATTAAACTGCTCTGCTGTCTCAAAATTGCTGAACTTTCTGTAGGTCACTTCAAAAATCAGTGGACACTTCTATAAACTCAATACCTGCAAGAGATCAAATTCTGGTTTTTTATTTTCTTGGAAACAAAAGTTTGAATGTGAAAGAGTAGCTGTAAGTTGGTATATTTTTTGTTTGTTTTTTAACTCCTGACCATAAACTGCAGGTGCTAAGCACCACTTCAGTTCTCAGAAGTGAGTCAATACTCTTCCCTACTGTATGGGTTGTGTGTACTGATGACATGTCCTACTGTACTGCAGACTCAAGGATGACCTTACCTTTTTATACGTCTGGAAGAGAATAATTAATGTTTTTCTTTTGTTCCTTTCTTCGGGGAATCTTAAAGCACTTAACAAGTGTTAAACAGACCTTCCAACACATAACATGGATAAAAAGTATTAGACCTATATATGGAAGATTACCTGATGAGGTTACAACATTATGCAGAGATTTCATAGAATTATTAATTCTATGAGTTTCAATTCTATTCTATTAATATTAATTCCCTGAGTTGGAAGTGACTTACAAGGATCCTCAAAGACCAACTCCTGGCTCTGCACAGGGCACTCCAAGAATTACACCATGTGCCTGAGAGCATTGACCAAACATTTTCTGAACTCTGCCAGGCTTGGTGGTGTGACCACTTCTCTGGGGAGCCTGTGGCAGTGTCCAACCACCATCTAGGCAAAGAACCTTTTCCTGGTATCCAACCTAAACCTCCCCTGACACAGCTTTAGGTCATTCTCTCAAGTCCTGTCACTGGTCACCACAGAGAAGAGACTGGTTCCTTCCCCTGCACATCCCCTTGTGAGAAAACTCACCTTACTCTTCTCCAGGCTGAACAGACCAAGTGACCTCAGCCCCTCCTCATATGGTTTCCCCTCAAGGCCATTCACCATCATCATTACCCTCCCCTGGAAGCTCTCTAACAGGTTTATATCCTACTTGTATTGTGGCAGCCAGAACTGCCCCCAGCACTCACGGTGAGGCCGCCCCAGCTCAGAGCAGAGCAGGACAATCTCTCCCTTGCCCGGCTGTGATGCTGTGCCTGATGCCTCCCAGTACAGGGTTGTTCCTCCTGGCTCCAGGGCACTGCTGACTCAGGTTCAACTTTCCATCGGCCAGGACCACAAGGATCCCTTTTCAGGGCTGCTTTCCAACATCTTGTTCCTCAATCTGTATACATACCCATGGTTGCCCTGTCCCAGGACCTGTGGGTTTCTGGTCACTGCAACACTTATCTTCCCTAACGAGATTTTAGTAGATGAAACTTTACTAAAATATCCGTGGGAAACTTGAATTAGGTCATCATATGATCAACTGGATTTCAGGGCACACTGCCAGGCTGGACAGTAAATTCAATGTGGGCACTTGGCAGAAAGGTTGTCATGTTCCTATCACCAAGAGTGTTGTCCAAACTTTCATTTTTCATCTGCCTCTTTAAAATAAAGCTACTTTTCCAATAAGACCCTCCAGTGCTCTAGCCCTCCTACTCCATTCTTGCCTCAAAATATCTAGATTGGTTTGCCATGAGCTTCAAAGAATTTTTTGAGGCAGCCTGTGCTTTCCAAAATCTGTATCAGGTACTTGATGGTAGGGCTATACCTATAGTGCAGGACAGAACTGCTAGTGAGGGAATCGATGTCATGAAGTACTCAAACTTGGATAGATGGATTTATCACACTTTTGAGAACAATGCAAACTTTATTTTCAATTAGTCTTCTATAAATTTATTTAATAGTAGAGTCTTCTGTTAAATTAATTTTGGCATACGAAGTATATGGCAAAGAGCAGTAATTAACAGAGGTGGCATCATCCTTAAGAAAAAGTTTAAAACTGTAGCTGTACAACTGATGTACATTTCACTCTAGGTCTTTTAAAAGGAGATAAGCCGAAATTCCTGCACTTGTTCCGTGAAGGAATTGACTATTCCCAGTTTGCTCTGAATGTGACAGAGCTAAAATAGTGTGACCTAATGTGTTGGTAGTGGAAAGAATAACCATGGATAGATTGGGAGGTTGAACCTTTGGAAAGAAATTACACTTTACATAGCATCACAGCAGTAGCTCGGGTAGGTGGCTACTTTCAATATTATCAAAGGAGGAGGGTCCCCAGACAGTTGGATAGCATGGTGATGGCAGAAGATTAGCTATCAAGAAGAAGGTGTCAATGTTGTTTTTAAACCCAAGCCAAAAAATGTTAGAAGGAGACCTCCTAACATAAAGTGGGATAACACAGGCAATAGCAGCCAAATTTCAACTATAAATGTAAAAAAATCATTATTCAGGAAAGGGGAAAACATTTCAGGGTTTGTTTTGATGATTTTTAATAGAAAAATATTCTGAACAGCCTACAGGTAAATTTCTGTTACCCTATGCAACCCTCATGTAAATATATTCTTCTTTTCATCTTATTTGACTGTAGGACCACAGACACCAACGTCTCCATTTCACCAGTGGTATATTTTATTAACCTGTGGTTTCAGGCAACATTCTGTCTTCTGTCATGCTTCCCATCATTGTAAGTTTTATTCAAAGACTTTCCAGCAAGTTTGCCTTTTAAAGAATTAAATGTGACAGTATTGCCATTTTTATAGAGTATTGTTGGCTGGGTTTTTTTTTTAATAGTAGATTCATAAACTTAGAGGGTAGAGTAATGGGAGAGAGTGAACAGTTCTCAAAGTTTTCTCTGCAGGATACTGACAATCTGTCTGATACTGCCTTTCACATTAGTATCTGTAGATTAATCCCAGTCCGATGGTCTGGCTACAGAACCTCTGTATGCCATCCAGTGTAGGATACAAAATCAGGATACATTTTGAAAATGCAGATCTGCCATTGTAGATGAGCATAGATCCAGGGCCTGACTGCGTGTGGAGAAAGCACATGTCTACCTCAAACAATGTTTGCCCCAGTATTACAAGGTTCATTCTTTAGCACGTCGCCTGATAGAGGCAGAATTGAAAAAAGAATTGATACAGAACATACTGCATCTGTAACTAATGCCATATTTTATGTCTTGACTGCGCTGATTCTGTTATGTCCACCAGTGGAAAGGGAATGCAGTCCAAAGCTGTTAGTATCAATTCAATCAGTCCAGCCTACAAATGCATCATTCATCTCTGATATTTACTGAATTCCTTTATCTGTGTGTCAGCTCTGGAATTTCCACTGAGATTCTCTAGCTGATGTTGATGCTTGCCATACCAAAATAGAAAAAAAATAACCTTTTTTTTTAACAGAGCAACTCTCTGCAGTGTTAACTTGAAGACTGGCAGTTTTTCTGGAAGGTGTATGATACAGCATTAGCCCAATTGAACATATAAAATCTGTGAGCTCATTGACTGGGGAACCAATTCTTCTAAAACTGGGAGAGTCTTGCTTGACGGCAAACTGAACGTGAGCCAGCAGTAGTTTGTGGCAGCAAAGAAGGACATTATCTTGGACTGTAATCACAGGGGCACAGCCAGTAGCTTGGGAAAGTGATTATCTCCCCCTACTCAGCACTCACTAGGCCATATCTAGAAGATTATGTCTAGTGTTGAGTCTCCTGGTGCAATAAAGATGCCAGTGAACTGCATTGGGGTAAGTGGGGGGGCCACTGATGTTATCTCCAGGGCTGCTGCACTTGGTGGTCAGGGTGAAGGAACAGGGCTTGTCCAGCCTGGCAACAGTTGGGTTTGGGGGTTTGTCAAACAGCTGCCTAAGGGGAGGTTATGAAGAAGGTGGAGATGGGCTCCATGGTGGTGGAAATACAACTGACAGCAGGCCTAAGTTGGAAAAAAGGAGGTTGTGTCTGGATATAAGGAAAAGCTTCTTCCCCTCAAAAGCAACCAGGCAGTGGAACTGGTTGTTGGTGAAGCTGTGCAGGCTCCATCCTTGGAAGCTTTCAAAAGCCAGGTGGATAAACCTTGAGAAGAGTGGTCTGACTTCATGGCTGACCCTTCTTCAAGCAGGAATTGATTCTATTAAAGATCTTCTAATTTTCTTAATTATGCCGTAATCCTATGTCATTGTACAAAAATATTGAGTTTCCACTCAGGTGATATTTGTGCAGGAGTTCAGATTAGATGGGTGTCAGTTCATCTGCATTTCAGAGATTGAGACATTGGCCCAGAGGATGATCAAAGCTGATAAATTGTCCCTGTATTCAAATCTAGTGTTTCTACATTTCTGAGAAGTAATCAAGATTAAACATGGAAGTCGTACTTTTTAAAACATGATTGAGGATTAAATAAAACTTGTGTTCAGTTCCACCAGAATGTGCTTGGTGGCAGTATTATGCATTCTGTGTGCACATTTTGAATATTTTTCTTTTAAATAAGCTTCCTGAAATTTTATTTAACGAAGCCAAGTGGCACACATTTTGTCTGTAAGATGTGTCATATTCTTTTAAAACTTTCTGCCAAAAGATTGTATAGGGATTTTTTATTATTATTTTAGAAAGATAATTTGTGCTCTGTTTCAAATGAAATATTGTGTCCTTGGGAAAATATATTTATGATCAAAGGAAATACTTGGCCCAGTACTGAAGTTAAAAAGAGAATGAAACAGAACTCGAATAAAAATGTTGATATTTTCTAATCCATCTCTACTGCATGGGTCTTCTGCCTTATCTCACAGATACTGCTCGCTTCGTAACCACACAATTAATCAGTTTTGAAATAATACACTATTTTGATATCCTAGTTACATCATTAATAAATTCTTTTCCCTTCTGCACAAAGAAGAGCTGTATAGAGACAGAATTAAATTTTTCATCTTCATTAATGTTCAAACTGCCTGATATTATGAGAAAATCACTAAACCATAGGAATTTGATTCCGAACATTGTAACAATATTTTTCTTCAGGACTGGGGAAAATGTAATTTTATTGCATATTTAGTCATTGACAAAAATAGATATTGTAGCAGCAACCCTCATTTTTTTCAAATGGCATCAAAATTTTGTTTTGGGGGAGACAGTACTTTTTAGTCTAACTCCTGAGAATGTGGTGTGAAGGAAGCAGGCCAGCTTCTGCTCTCAATTGTACTGTGGAAAAATAGGAGTTTGTGCAGAGACAGACAGGGTTGGCAGTGCGCACAGATTTTCGTAGAGTTGCTTTTCAATCCTTCATTCTATTTCAGTCTTCTTACTTTGCTGTAATAGATCAGAGCATGGCCTAGGGAGTGTTTAACAAAGAGCCTATCAGTTCAATGCCATTTGCAGATCTTTCATCAGTTCCATTATTTTTATTATATATTAAGTTGCAATAAGTTAAGTTGCAAGTTACTGATTTTGGTTCACAGTTCAGTGTTTCCGTTGCTCTGTTTTAGTGTAGACATTAAACAATGTTAACTTGTTCCCAAGAAAAGTTCATGG
Source organism: Rhabdornis inornatus (assembly GCA_013397075.1). Classification (NCBI taxonomy): domain Eukaryota; kingdom Metazoa; phylum Chordata; class Aves; order Passeriformes; family Rhabdornithidae; genus Rhabdornis; species Rhabdornis inornatus. The sequence goes on along the minus strand of VWZS01005849.1, from coordinate 3,227,392 downwards.
TAGTGAAGGACCAGCACTGGGGTTTTTTCTCTACTTTAGTTTTCTTCCTACCCTCCCCTGCCCTCCTCTTTTTAAAGAAAAGAGTACTTTAGTGAGCTTCTAAAAGAGCAGTCAACTATGGGAAAAAATCCTCTGAGTTCATCTTAGCAAGATGATGAAGAAGACATGAGTGCTCTGTCCATCTTGTGTCTGATCTTTCACAGAAAGCCACTGAAATCATTGCTACTGGGCAGCAGCTACAGCAGAAGAAGTTCTGATGTGGATGAAAAGTTTGTAAAAGGTCGGTAAAAGGAAAGAACATTTCATGTTCTTTCACAGACTTTTTCTCCTAGTGCGGACCAGTTATATTAATGTCAGGAAGGTGAGGCATCCATAATTATCTTATCTTTTTAATAACAGTGTCCTTCCACTGCCAGAGAAGGAAAGTAATTCATCTAGTTGAGACCCTACATTGTCCTCTGGGAGATAGTTAGACTTATGCTATTCTAACAATGTGGCTCTTTTGCGCTAGAATACTTTTAGACTCTTTATCAAACTGCTTACAGTCCCATCTCCATGTCCGAACTCAGCGTTACAAACTTTTAAAAGTATAGAGAACTTGACATTGTTTTATTTCTGTGAGTGCTCAGTTCAGGGTTGTTTATTTTACAAAAGAACAAGAACTCTTCTAGCATCTGTCATTCATGCACTTGCAACAAGAAAAGGCAGGCTGAACTACTGAAGCTTTAACTCTCAGCATAGCATGTTATGTGAAAGCCTTTCTACTCCATCCAAATGCAAAGGTTCTTCATATCTCAAAGCATTTATTTCTATTTATGTTGGACTGGATGGAGTGCACAAGTGTTACTTTTTCTCAAACAGTTCAGTGTTTGTATGTTACTGTTAACATTTGAGTAAGCTCTAAGCCAAAATCATTTTGACCCACAGACATCAGATGAAGTTTATGTGAATTAAAGAAGGTTTGTATTTGTACATTTTTGGGTGTTTTGTTCTGATTTTCTAAACTGATGGAGTCAGTTCTCTGTAGCTCCATTAGGCTTCTCAGCAACAATTCTAGAGTAATTTCTCCCAGAGATGTTCAGAAATTAACTGGGTGTACACAGTTGACTATAGAAGGAAGTAATTTGTTTGGCAAGTCAGCTGCTGCTTGACAACTGCATATTCTTACCATGCAGCAAAACGGAGGTAGCTCTGAGCAAAGAACCACTCAAGGAGGAGAAATTTGGTGTAAAATACTTTCAAATGTCCTGTCCTGCACCCCTATGTCTGTGCCATGGTTTATCACAATTTTGCCTGATAAAATGTTGTCTAACCAGATATCCATTCCAGAGAAACTCTGGGGGTAAATCCTTGTTCACTTTTTGGTTTGGATAGTCAATGGAAGTCAGAGATGCTGGAAATAAGTTTCTCATAGGATTCTCTCTGCTTTTCTGGTGTTGGAGGAAATACGGTGACTTCATTCTTTCTCAGGCTGTTATGATGAGTAATTTTGGATGAAAAGGACGTTGTTATATGTACTTTGTTAATGATTTGGAACTATCAGCTGGTTTTCTCTAGTTTTTTTCTTTAAGAAAATTTTCATATTAATTTGTTTGCTTAGTATTATGGAAGAAAGAAAATCACAACATGTACTGAGCTCTTCTTCTGTTGGCATCTCAGAAGATAAGGTGCACTGCTGGAAGAGCACAGAATCACTGAATGGCTTCAGTTTGAAAAGACCTCTAAGATCATCAAGTCTAACCATTACCCCAGCACTGCCAAGCCTACCACTAAATCAGGTTCCCAGGTACCACATTTACATGTCTTTTAAATACCTCAGTGGATGGCAACTGAGCCTCTTCCCTAAGCAGCCTGTTCCAGGGCTTTACAAGCCTTTCCATGAAGATTTTTTCCTAATAGCCAATCTAAACACAATTAAGGCACAATTTAAGGCCATTTCTTTTTATCCTATCGCTAGTTGTCTGAGGGAAGAAACCAACCCCTACCTCACTACAGACTCCTTTCAGGCAGTTGTAGAGGGTGATAAGGTCTTTATGATTCTGGAACAGCAAATTTCAGAGTGAAGTTCATGAGAACTAGTGAAGAGGTGGACTTGATCAAAGCCTCTGACTATGGAATAATCCACAGAGAGAGACAAGACAGCCAACGTCCGATAACACTCCAGAAATTTGCTGATCCTGTTAAATTTTTTGTAACTTTTTTTAAGAGTTCACAACTTCCCAAAATTACAACTTGAGGATTCAAATATGGCTATACTTCAGAAATGTCTTACTAATTAATTTTCTTACTAGACATCCCTTTTTGCTCTTTTTTGTTGGTTTGTTGGGGGTTATTTTTGTAAATAAGATCCCTGCAATGGGTCATAGTCCCATTGCTGAGGTTGCCGAAATTTTGGTAAGCTTTGCTAACAAATGTATGGATCTCTTACTTTAAAAAAAAAATTCCTACAGACTACTAAAAGGGCAAATTTTGGAAAGGCACTGTGCAGTTCCAGTATACTCACTCAAGTAAATTTGTTTCAGGAAGAATTTCTGTATAACATTTAGGTTCTGTAGAAATTCTGCCCAAACCCCCTAACATTAACATACCTATATAATATTCATTGTCAATCAAAAAAGAAGGCCTCATGTACAAATCTGAGCTCATTTTCCTTCAGCATATTTTTTTCCAGACTTACGAGAAAAGGAAAATAGGACGGTCCTCAAGAGATTTTTTTCCTTGTTTAACTGAACTTAGGATCTTTAGGAAAGGGAACAGTGTATTCCAAGCGTGACTGTCTGGTGGAGGAACTTCCAGCATATGTATTAATATATTTACTTAAAAATTAGAGTTGGGAACCAGTCAGTCTGTAGATTGGCTAGTAAGTAAAATGGGAATGCAGTTATATTTAAACCTGTTATAAAACATATGCACTGTGCACACTGGCTACAGAAGAAGGATCAAGGGCGTTTACTGAATATAAACATTTAACTTTCTTAATGCTCCCAAATTACATTTAACGTCATAATATTTTCCACATTCCTAAGACAATTGAGAATAAATGATACTATATATGAGGAAAGAATCTGTGATATTTTAATAAGAACGACCATAGGTTTTGAGTGTTGTTTCCATGTAATTATTTGATTTAGCAGTGGGAGATGTGGAGTTTTTATGTATACATACACATATGTAGCTGTGCTATACTGGGTTGATGTAAAAAAACTTGAGTCATTAGAGAGGTGGCTTATAGCTCTTAATTTAGTTCTCCAACTATTAAACACCCAGCTATTCTTTAGGTGGAGTATTTGAATTTTTGCCCAACAACTTCCAATGAAACTGGCATGCACTGATATGTGTGCAGCAGTGAAATGGGTTCAGTGTGTTCCTGTTGATTGATTATTCATTCAACTGAATTGCCATTCAGTTGGCTTAACAATACAGGTTGAACAAAATAAAAACATAGATTATGGGTATCCAGAGACAGAAAATTAGTTTATTTAAACTAAAAAAGAACAGTTCTGGCTTTTACCATCTGAATATTTGGGGTGCTGCCTTCTCTCTGTTTGCATTTGTTTGTTCACATAACACACAGTACTTTTAAAACACAACTGTTTCTGCAAAATGGTGTCTCTACATAGGAAACTATTCAAACTCTCCACAGAGCTGAGAGGCCCACTTCAGGTACACAGGTTCTAAAGATGTGATTCTACAGAGGCAGAATACACCAGGAGAGAATGATCACAGTGGTGTGTGACTTCTTACCTATGAGAAATGTAGGAGAGCTTGGGTAGTTTGGTTGAAAGAGAAAGTTTAGGAGGCTCACTAATAGCATTCAGAAGTATGTAAAAGCACATTACAGAGAAGAAGAGGCAAATGAATAAAAGGTCAAACTTTGGTTTAACAAAAAGCAGAGTTTGCTGTCATATAAATTATTTGTTTGCAGAAGGATCTCAACTAGTCTGTTTGTGTTGGAACAGCTGTACAATCAACTTTAGAGACTTCTGTGTTGCACTGGGAGTTATCCAGTGTGAGAATTAGTATCAAACACTCTAAATGACATTTCATGCTTTGAGTAGTATGTACTTAGGGCCATTGTGATTATGAAAATTTTGTGTGCAGTCTTTAAAGTGGAATATTAAAAGTTTAATATTAAAAAGTTACTTAAATAATTTTGAATGCTGATCTGCTCAGGGATCAGTTCTGAACCAAAAGGTCCTACATTATTTCTATGAACTGTCCAGCCATACTCAGTATTTATTTTTCCTTCTAAATCATTCAGCATTAATATTTTCAGGTTTTTCCATGTATTCAATCCTCATGCTTCACATTACTTCCTCTCACATTAAATATAATTTTAAAAAGTGTGGTTGTTTTCTGTTGTCTCTCATGTCCATCTACTTTTGTATGTTTCTGTATGTTTCCAGTTGCCCAGTGTTTCCAGTTTATGCCTTTTGTTGGTAGAGCTGTTAATAAAGAATAATGTGTGTTTCTTGGAAAAAGAAAATATGTGCCAAAGGTCTTTTCCAAATTATATTTTAAGCTATGACAGAAATACTGTCCCACTTCACATTATCTTTCAGTATCACAGAAATAATATAAATCCCATAATACTAAGAAGAAAAAAAAAAGTTATAATTTCTAAATGATATTTTCCCCTACCTTTCAGTTTCCCTCTTCTTGGAGTGATTTTGCCCCTCCAAAAAATCAGATTACTATCCTAGTAAGTTAAGAAAATAGATGTTAGGAGAGAAACTTATTAGCCTTCTAGATAGTAAGTTTGATTCTAGTGATGGCATATTGCTGCTTCTACCAAGAGAAGAAATCAGGCTTGGTGTGCAAGTCCTGGGTCTTAGCTAATGTGAAGACTTCCAGTAGATGAGTGGGGTACTACAAAATCAGGCTTTTCACATTATATTATAATTGTGAGGCATACAGGTGTAAAATGGGGAATCAGGGCCAGTATCAGAAGATAGTAAACAATTATAAAAAATTTTTACAGAACCCTGTATTTGTTCTGAATCATGATCCAATGCTCTCTTAATTTGTAGAATAAAGTAAACAATAAGCTGCTGTGATTCAGAGTTACCATGTGCACGTGTGTGACTGCTTGTGGACATCTCTTAGCAGAACAATATAAGTTAGACATTTTTTTGTTTAATTGAACTGCCTCATGGTTTGTCTGTTGTCAATCAAACACTGGCAAAGGAAACATTTTTTAAAAACTAAAACTTGTTGCACCTTTGTTTATGCCATAAATTTAGACATATTGGAGAATCCATCTCATCGATTGTTCAAACTTATGTTATTTGTAAGTATATTTGAACTTTCAGTTGTATCTGCAGTTCAATTTTTTATTCACTTAAAATGGATGCTTTAACATTTTATTAGGGAGTGGTGATTTGTACTCATAGGAAAATTGGTAGTAAATTAAAATTAGTGTAAATACAGTTAAAAAAGTAATGAAGACTCGTGTTGAGAAGAGAGATTTGGGCTGCACATGTGTTGCGGGAGAGTTGATCTTTGCTTCAGGGGCTCAGAAGGATCATTAGAAAATGATCCTTCTGAGAAAAACATGCAGGCCATACAGAGGAGGTCACATCTCAGGGTCTAGGAGAGTGAGCCTGTTCCAACAGCACCCAGAAGGTGCCTCCGCAAGGGGAAGAAAGGAGACCAAAGAGAGAACATTGCATAGGGCCACCAATGAGCAAAGTATAAATCTAGATTCTTATTGCCCATGTGATGGAGACTGTAACGGCAGATCACAGTTCTGGAGAGTTTAAAAGAAGGGCATCTTTTTCCTTAATGATTCCTCCCAGAGATAAAGAATCTTCATTGAAGCAATGCTAAGTCTAGAATCTGTAGTTAAGAGAGAAGTGAGTATATATTAGGCAAAAGGCTGGTAATTCCAATGGTCTGTCCATCTGTTTGTTTGGAGGGGTTTTTTTCTTTCATATCTAACTTCCTCCCTCCTTGTCTCCTTCCGCACCATTTTTTTTGCTGTCATTTTCTCTCTTGCATACATCACAAAAGATATCTCATGCTACCTGAGAATGCAGACAAAATGTTGCATCGCATTTGCTATTGCACTCTGTGGAGTAAAATCTGAAACAACTTCCTAAAATGTTTGAAATAGTGGTTAAATGAGGGAAGAGGGGGGAAAAAAAATCCCTGTAGAGAACTATGGAGACATGGGCCAGATCTTATTGTACATGCCCAGGTGTACAATGGGGCCGTAACTACTGTGGAGGGCTACAATACTGGACTACCTGCTCCATCTGTCAATGAGCAGAACATCTGGGACTGGGATTGGGGGAGGAGCTTGCTGACTGGGTTTTTTTGTTTTGTTTTGGTTTTTGGGTTTTTTTTTTTTTGTTTATTTGTTTGTTTGTTTGGGTTTTTGTTTTTGTTTTGTTTCGTTTGGTTGGTTGGTTTTTTGTTTGTTTTCTTGGTTGGTTGGTTGGTTGGTTTTGGTATTTTGTGGATTCAATGCTTGCTTATCTGAATCTGACAATTTTTGTCCAACTACTTGCAAGACGTGAATTAGACAATGAGATGCATTTTGCTATTCTTGTTTGTAACTGATCTCAAATACAGCTATTGCAATATAGCTGTCTTCTTGCAGCTTGTGCACCTAGCTTCCTCATATATTTTTCCATTATGTGCACAATTTTCCTACTTGATTAGCCATTTTAAAGTTCTTTCTCACAAGTCAAGTTCTGTCTGCACCTGTTAAGGACTTGAGTCTAATTCTGTAATATTACCTGTTGTGTGAAGTCTCACGCCCTTAAGTGAAAGAGAAGCTGTAAGGAACCATTTCTATGTTGTGACTGGACAGAACCTTATCGCTTTTCCCAGAGAGCTTCTAGCACATTGTGCTTGTGTTTCTGGAACAGATTATGGTTTTCCCAAATGCTTTTAACTTTTCCTATTGCTGCAAGAGCCACCCAAAGAATTTGAATTTGAGCAACAACTTTGCCCTATAATTATTGTGTGGAAGAGAGAATGAAGAACTATCGTAATTTCCCTGTAACAGTCATGATTTTATGGGCCACTACTGTAATCCTTCTTGGCTGTCATTTTTTACAGATAATAATCTGTGGGCCTCACCCAATATCCACTGCTGTCTGGGTGAAATATCCTGGTCTGCGAGCCAAGGTGCAGGATACCCGATCACATCCATAACTGCAGGCTTGTGAAGTGGCCTGAGCATGTACTCTGACTTACACCTGGAGTTTATATTTTTGCACAATGATGTGTATAGAGACCTGATTAAGGTAGGGGGGAAGCTGAAAAAACAAGCACTCAGTCAATTAATTCACCTAGGTATAGTTTTTTGTGTTACTGAAAAGCCTCATAGAAAAAAACTCGGTGTAGGACAGTCACTCCTGACCATCAGGCAGTCAGAAAGAATAGTACACTGGAAAGTTTATTATAAAAACTAGCATACATAAAAATATACACATGCAAGCACTTAGTGTAAGAGAAGCCCTGGCAAGAATCCTAAAAATGTGTTTATGGAATCATTACAATAGTGAAAATGACACTAAAAATACAGTTAAACTGGTGCGTACTTAGAGAAAATTACTTGAACTTCTGTACATTGGGGTTATTTGCAGAGCTTCTATCACAGCTGCAGTGCAGGTACACCTAGATATGGATGTTCACTGAACCACAGAACTGAGCATGTAGAAAAATTATGTTTAAGGGCAATATAAGATTGTTAATACGGGGGATGATGTAATATTGTGGCAGAGCTACAAAATAAATAGTGTTTTACACTTCTCTGAGTATACCCTGGCTTCTCAGTGGGCCTTGCTCTGGACAGAACCTTGTGTCCCAGTTGCTGGGGGATAACAGGGGTGCCTTTCCCAGCTGTATTGGCTTGTCCACTTTGGCACTTGTGAGACCCCTCACTGTGGAACAAGGTAGTCCTGTCACTAGGAGCCACCTCAGGGGGCTTGGAAATGTTATTTGTTTTATCCTTTTCACATGTGCTAGAAAAACAGTAGAGAGAGTAAGATGCTCATATGCCTATATCTGTCCTTCATCCTTCCTTGCCTGCACTAAAATCCCTTCCATGTCAGAGATTCCATGTCTATTTAAACATCTGAGAGTCTGATGACTTTATCTACACTGTGCTGCAATTTCCTAGCCCCAACACAACAAATTGTTGTAAATGGTTAGAAGGAAAAGACAACTTTTTCCTTGTGTCTGAATGCCGGGCATGCCACCAAGTAGAAGGCATCAAGCTGACCCTTCTTGCAGAAGGACTAACTAGGCACTCTGTGTCTTCTGGGTAAGAAATAGAAATACTCTGCATTCTTTTCCTTGTTGGTCTGAAATAGCCCATAAAGGAATATATTCCAGGCACAGTGTTTATAAAAACCTGGAGAGGATTGAGTGGCACTTAAATCTTTAGATGGTTCTTGAAAGCCGGTATCTGGCACAGTCAAGGTAAATTTGAATTACACTGTATTGAGTGTAGCTGAAACTCTGTGCTACATGTGCTAGGGGCAGACAGGTGATAGAAGGCATGTGTGGTTTGTCTGAGGAAATGAAAATACTTTTCAGACACGTGATTCCTTCTGCCCCCTTTCTGTGAAATGGGTTGAACAAATTGTGGAATTTCTTTGTCTTGTGTGAATTGTAATAGAGTGGTGGATGTAGAAGAGGTCTTTCTCTGGGAAGTTTCTCTTGCCTTGATAGCTGGATATTAGTATAGGTTGTTCTCATGCATAATAAACCCTCTGTGAGTGAAAATATCTGTGATGTTAATTTCAAATTATATATATAGGAGTGACGTTGTAGGTAGGTGCTAAATGCTCCATGATGGAGAAGTCATCGTCTGGGTTGTTTGGTGATCATCTCCAAAAGTTGTGCTCTTTCTTATGAGAGAAAATCCTGTGCATTCTTACATAATAAAAAAAGGTAATCTTTAGAGTTTGTTTTCTAACTCAGGTTTTGAAGATATGCTTGTAAGCAAGACAAGAGTAAGGGAAAGCAATCTTTTTCCTGAAGTGACAAGTGACAACACCTCTTTTCTTTTTTTTTCTTTTTTTTTTAAGTCCACTTTCTCAGGGATCTCTTGTCCAAATGGCCTTACACTTTCCCAAAATAATTTCCTCTGGCTACAGACCAAACATAAGAACTTGAAGCAAAAAAAATGTTTCTTAAAAAAAAAAAATTACTGAAAGGGTATCTGTTGCATGATAAAAAAGGAATTGTATTTAATGATGTTGATTTAAGCACTTAGGGCAAATAATTATGTGTTAAAACCAGATTCTGATTTTTTGTATGGCTGCTATAGATTTTTCTTCTATCTGGATGTGTACGTACAGTATGAAGGAAATATCAGATGGAAAGACCTCGTGGTATGTCAGACTTGTTCCCAGCCATATTCTAGCATTGCTCCATCCTGTCACCATTAGCAGAACCCCTTCCCAAGGTCTCTGGTGGAAGGAAGTTCAGGCACAGTTCAGGGCTTGCTGGCCTCACCGCTGTTTGCTGACATGGGAACAGCAGCTGGTCCAGTAAATGCTATAGGGTGGTGTAACCCTTTCATTCCATTATTTTGATCACTGACTGTCTGTCACAAGTGTCAAATTCTAAGCCCTCAGTGGGCAGAGGTTGCAGCTGTTGCTAATTTCGTCAGCTTCCGCAATAGCTGCATCCTCAGTACAGACATGTGCCAGTGGCAAAGGTGAGATCTATGTTTGGGGTTTTTTGTTTTACAATAATGCTTATATTCCTTAAGGTAGATGAAGTCTTATTTGTTCTTTGCCTTGTATGAAAAATAGTAATATGAAAAAAAACCCCATCCCCTGGGAATTTAAAAATCTTGAAAGATATATTAATCTACATATCTAAGAGCACAGCAATTGGACTCTTTTAGAGACTTGTTACAGAATGAAATAAAACACCCATGTCCCAGCCACTATTTTCTTGCAGCTGGGGAAGGAGGAAGGGAAGGATCTTGTTAGACAGAAAAGAAGGAACTTATTATTAGCTACTGATTGAAATAAAAAGAGAACCAGCATTTCGATTTCTCTTAAAAAAATACTGGATGAAGTTGCATGTCACTGGACTATGTGTAGTCTCTGTATATCAGCAATGGTAGCCTTAAAAGCAGCAACAAAACAATTCTTTTGATCAGTTGCTGAATCTCACATAGAAACTTTGTTTTTTGGACATCCAAGTGGACACAAGATTGCTTGGATTCTCTTTGCCTTCTAGGGTTAGATTTCATATGACCTGTAGCTTTGTAGGAATAGCATCTGTATCCCTTTCCCACTTGTGGAGGGAAAGATGGACAAATTCTGGCGTCTCTCAGAGCAGGCTATTTTGAGGTACTGCAAAAGTAAATGTTCAGCAACATCAGTGTGATGTCAGACTGCTGCATGTGTAGTGTGAAACATGGAAATGAGTCGTGGCCCTCACACTAACAAAAGATTTTTCACATATGTAAGCCATGAGTAGACTCAATTAATGGAAGTTTGAATGGGGGAGAGGACTTAAATTCCTGATTACAAAGGACATTCCATTATTTAAGAAGAGGTGTGCATACATTGTGGCTTAGGGTAATTTATTCCATGTTTAAATAGTGTTCTATTAAAATGTATAATGTGGGTGTTTGCCTGAGCTGCTGACAACAAAATGTATTCTAATTATTTGTTTTCCAATAGACATGTGCTACTTTCTATTTGAATTTCCTAAAGATGTTATCTTTGGATTCAGCAATGTACTAATTTGGGCATAAATATCTTTTCCTTTTTAACAAAGGAATTAAGCCAGAGGTGTGGTTGTTTTTTCTCTGCCTAGGCCATCCATATGGTAGTATAACAGTAATTTGCAAAATGCCTCAAAATCTTAAAGAACACAGGCAAATGATGGTAGTAGGATTAATTTCTAAGTTTTTTTGTTGGTTTTTTTTTGGTTGGTTGGTTTTTTGATTAGGTTTTTTTGTGGCGTGGTGGTTTTGATTTTCTTTTGTTTAATTGATTCATAAAGTAGACCAGAGCCTGTCACTTCTCTGAAAACAGATAAGAAACTGAAGAAGGCATGATGACATATTTCAGAGATCTGAGTATCTTCTCTGGAGATCTTTCAGCAGTTGTAAGGCATCACTGGCGTGCTATCAAGGAGAACCAGTGTAGGTAGGGCATTGCCTCCTTTCTTCCAGCAAGGAGGCAGACACTGGAAGAAATGCTCTCTGCACATGCTCCTGGAATTGTGCAGCCACCTTGTCAAGAAGGGGAAATGTCTGCAGCTCATGCAATCCCTGCCATATCCGGCAGACTTATTTTCGTGGGTGTTGTGATTCAGGCTTTTGTTCTTTTAGAACTGGAAGGAGACATTTAAATAATAACTTTTGAATGTGGTATTAAAAAACTTTCAAATAAGTAATTTTTCAGAACAGCTATTCCCAAAGTAGCTTGCTTTCTTTAAAAATCTCCTGGGACATTTGTTCTTGTTTGTTTGTTAGTTTGTTTGTTTTCTTGACTGCCCACATTTCTCCCCCTTCCCCCCAGAAGATTCAAAATTACTCTGTAGCATAGCACAAAAAAAGCCATTCGAGGTGGAATTCCCCCCAATATTTCTTTTTGTCTAAATCCCAGTGAAAATCAGTGGTGTTGGTTCTCCAAAGCCAGTTAATTATTTTAAAAATTCTACCTATATGAAGTAATCTATCACCTTGGTTCTGCTGATTAACATTTACAGAGCCTGCACTGTAATAGATTGTCTCTTCATTGACAGAAAAGGACAAGACATTTTTAGATATTTAGTTTGAAGGTAGGGATCATGCCAGTTAGAGAGAAAGTAAGCAGTATTTTTCACTCCAGTGTCTGTTGGATGAATGAAGCTGAAGCTGTGGTGTACAGTCAGCTAAATGCTGGTAGCCGTGGAGAGATGCAGCAGCTAATTGAAACTAATAAATCCTTTTGTGTTAGATAGTGTTGTCCAAGAAAGTAAAAGGGATGTGGTAACAATGAGTATAACTACATTTCATTTTTGTTGTGAGGTTGCAGTTACAAGATAGAGTTATGCCATTAGCTGTTTAATTGCAGTATTAGAAATGCAGCAGGGCATGGTGTGAATGAAGCAGTTTCTTTATATGCATAAGTGACACACAGGAATCTAATTTTTGCTGTCTTTCAAAATTTCTCCTTCATTGTATGCTTTCTCTTGGAGCAGAGATGTTGAAATCTGCCAAAGGTATCACAGTACTGGTTAACAGTTTGGCTCAATGATCCTAAGGGTCTTTTCCAATGTAAATGTTTCTATGATTCTATCCTATAGTTCTGTCTAACTTCTCTGACAGGTTTCCACTTGTCAGTCTGGCTCTACAGACCTGAAGTGCCTATTCAAACTCTGTGTGTGATGCAAGAGAGCAAATACTTGCCACATTAAATAAAAGTTTGGGAGAGACAAGTGACTTGTCAAGTTATAGAGTGGAATCCTTTCATCTTGGCATTCTTGAATGGTTTTTGGACTTAAATATTGACATTTTGATACTATGCATCTACAGAAAGGAGTAAGTGAAAATGAAACAACTGGAAAAATGTCTTGCTCAGAACATTGTTTACAAAAACTGTGAAAGAAAGCATTTCATAAATACAAGCTAGTATAGGTAAGGTTTTCTGGTCAAAATAAGTAGTCTCTTATTTCTGAAGTTTTGTATTTAAAACACTTTGAAACAAACTAAATATTTGGAAGTATGTTTTTGAAATTATTGTTTTGAAAATAAATTAAGCAAAAATAAGTGAAACAATAAGCAGAAATAAATACATCCTTTTGATTCGCTAAAAATCGAAGACATGCATTGTTTTAGATTTTTATGCTGTAACTTTTTTTTTAATTGTCAGCAGCTGCAAAAGGAATTTGTACAGCCTGGACTGGCAGTTCTTAGATCTGTATGAGAGCTCCCTGATCCAATGATCTCTCGGTTCTGTACTTCTGTGTTGGCCTATGTTTTGATTACTTCTAATGGTGCTACCTACAGCTGCAGACTCCAGCTTGGTTGTTCCTCTGTCTCTCTGAAGTCAAAGTAATATGGTGGTAAAATTATAAATGGGAAAGGAATTAAATAGGATTTTGGTTTTTTGTCCCCTGGATTTTTAAAGGAAGTAGACAACTATTCAACTGTTCCCACAAACTTATGTACCCTTTGAATTTCACATTAGTCCTGTTTTAAGAGCTAAACTGGAATAGGAGTTTTGCTGATTATTTTGCATGGAAATCAGCTTTACATTAATTATTTTATTGCATGCAGTAAAATAATTGCTGCTTCTGGTCACTGACAGAAGTTTTCAGTTAAAATATGAAAGGAAAGAAAAAGCCTGAAACAGAGTATCTTCATTTTTTCCCTCATGATAGTCTTTAATTGCATCCATCATTATTTCTGACAGTGTTTAATTTTCTTTTTGCTTTACCCTGTGCCTAAAAAAATAAAAGTAGCAAAGTACCTTTAAAATAAAACAAGCAAGACAATTGATTTAAGAAAAAATAGAGGGGGGGGTGCCAAACCAAATCCCTGTATTCAAATGTACCTACATAATGAGAAGTCCACAATGAGACCTTGAATTTTGTGGTCCAATCTGGTCTCATAACTACATGTGAAGTTCTAATATGGTGAAAGGACTGATTGAAAATACTTTCTGAAGAGGTTATGAGAAAAGACTTACCTAGGAAGCCCGGCCAAGATTTAAGCCATTACTTCAAATGTGAAGCATTTGGCAACAAGAGATCATATTCATCAAAAAAGATGTCCTAGTTCATTATTTTTGGTCTGAGAATAATTTGGTTCTTTGCTTAAAGCTACTCAGTGTACCAGCAAACAAGCATTATATAAATAGAATCAAAATGCATTTTTTCTTTAATCAAGTAACATAGCATCCTAGATAAATTAATAACATTATTTTACAGCCATGTAAAGTGTGAGGTATGATCTGTTAATATACAAAATTGATGCACCCCCTTCCACACAAAATCAGCCTATTTCTGTCTGGGTTGGAACTGGCACAGTTGGCCCAAGTGACTGGAAAGCTCAGGGGCTTTGTTTGTTTATTGCTGCAGTGCAACACAGTTTCCACTGGACAGCTGTACTAAACTGATGTAACCTTACACAGAGCTGGACATACAGATGGACAGACTCAGAATTCATTGGGCTGTACATCCAAGTGTTTTAATCAGACCTGATTGACCTATCTGAGCATCAAGCCCTCCCTTCTCTTCAGTGCCCACATCTAATCATCCTGCCATACTAGGAAGCAGTTTGCTCCTCTTTCCCCTCTTCCTTTCCATAGTACAAGTACTACAGATTCGAATCTTCTGATAATTTGTGGTATGTAGGTCTCCCTCCCCTAGCCAGTTCTTTTGAGGTGAGAAATGTTTCTTTGCTGGGCTCTGGTGCTTGCTTCAGGGAATGATGGAAATTCAGGAGTATTCTTTGGCTTCTTGGAGATTCAGTTCTGTTATACAGGATTTGGAGGATTTGATTGCAGTAAGAGCCATGCCTGTGGAAAAGCAAACAGACCTCAGAGGTCATTTTTTAAAGCAGGAGCACCTTTGGAACAGTAACACAAGCTCTGACAGGGTGGGCACAGAAGAGGAGGAAAGAAGGGAGGCCAGAGAGATCCATGACTAATGCAGCAGTAGTCCAGACCGATCTGAATCTTACGATAGATTTCAACTATGCCATGGACTGGCTTGACTCTGATCCCACTGAAATCAGACTTCAGGGAGGGGCAGAAGGGTACCACTGATTGATTTTATATCATTCTACCTTTCAGTCCTGTTCTGATCAAGTGCTAGAGTGTATTTAAAGCACCCACAAATTGCTTTTAGGGGTATCTCACTGCTACTGCTCATGATAAATTCATGAAATAACATACACTTCCTGTGCCTTGTGTGTGCCAAGTTTGTGCATGTCTGCATTCAAATACAGATGAAAAATTAAATTTGTTTGGCTTGAGCAGTTTTCACTGACAGCATAACTCATTCCTCTTGAGTTCCTGGATAAGCTGAAGCTGAAACTATTTGTTCTGCTTTCACTGCCCAGTTCCTGAAAGCTGGGGTTAGAGCTGGCTCATTTTATATCAAAGTTGTGCTGAGACACACCAGCAGCCAGGGCAAATAATCTGTCACTTTCCCAATCCTCCCAGTTCACCCACACTTTAGTATAAGACCCTAGAGAAGGAATAGACTTAGTTGCAGATAATACTGGAAATTCCACATGACTTTCAGTAACTACATGAAAATGGGTTTCTTGATACTATTTTTTAAATTGCCTGATATTTGACAATAATCACATGTCTACATATCCTTCCTTTTTCATGTTGGAAGTAGTGATAAATTCATGTCGTGCAATAATGATAATTGCAGTGAAAACATTGTTGTAAGATAAGAACTTGTTTTTGTTGAACACATGTGTATGTTATCTTGACAGCTAATTTACCTCAGCACT
Source organism: Rhabdornis inornatus (assembly GCA_013397075.1). Classification (NCBI taxonomy): domain Eukaryota; kingdom Metazoa; phylum Chordata; class Aves; order Passeriformes; family Rhabdornithidae; genus Rhabdornis; species Rhabdornis inornatus. The sequence goes on along the minus strand of VWZS01005849.1, from coordinate 3,211,947 downwards.
TTTCCAGGACCAAGAGAGCATCACTCCAGTTAAATGGAGACTCCTTCTGACTGATAGAAATGTTAGTTAGCATTAACAATTGCACCAATACCAAATACCAGCTTGATTTTAGAAGAAAGTGTGAAGTTTTTAATCCTGCCTATTTATTAAATAGGGTGACCAAGAAAGAAATGTGGGAAGACTTACAGCTTAAGAATCTGTCTTTTAAAAGATTTCTCTGTTCAAAGATTTTTGCAAGCACATCTAGTAAATATAGGACCCGTTCTAATTCACAGTATGATTAGTGCCATTACTCTGGAAGCATGAGTCAGTCATAAAAATGTTACAAATCAATTAAGTCCATGTTTCAAAACTGGAACATGGTTGAAAAAGAAAAATACTCAGAGATGAGAGTTCATCATTAGAACATCCTGTAGCTGGATTATTCTTCCATTGTTCTCGACAAGTATATATAATATATGAAGAAACTAAGCATGCTTACCAGCTTGTTCATGTGTCATTAGTGCTTTGAGGTAGCTTAGTTTAGGACCTACTCCAAAGAACATAGTTTTCGGCAGAATCAGAAGTGTATAACACTTCTGGGTGTATCAAATCAGTACGAAATATCAGCTGTCACTTTTGAAAGAGTGGGCAGTGTAGCAGATGGGGGAACAATTTTGCATTTCCAGGATTTTTACTATGAGTGTACTAAAAAAGGCTATTAGCAGCCTCAAATCCTATGTCTTCCATGCTTACTTATTCCTTCAGAAAACACTTTTAATGACTTACTGCTCCCAGTGCATTGAATACAAACTTTTCCTTTGATATTGCAAGTTTTCCAAAATACCAAGGCAATGTGAGAGAAACATCATCTGTATGTTTTGCCAGACAGATTGACTTTGGCTACCCATGTAAATTTTCTGGATCTTTTGATCAAATACTCCACCCTGTTGCAAATTTGGAATTCATGCCAAATATAGCATCCAGCAGTGAGATAAGTCTGAATTCTTTCATGTGAACTACAGTGGTGTTTTTAAATTGTTATTTGTGATAAATATTCTGTATATATTGTTACAAATGTTGCTCAAATAATTTATTCCTCAAATAATTTGAAAATACTGTTGTTGCTTTTGAATTCAAACAAGTTAACATTCATTCTCAGAAAGATCTTGTTCCAATGCTGGTACGAGTACTACTGCTTCTCATTTCATAAATGTGTGCAAATACATATTGCTAGCTTTTATTATTATCCAAAATTGTAATAGTTGGTGAAAATGATATTTTTATTGGAAAATTATGTTTGAATACTGGAAAACAAAAAGCAGACAGGGCTCACGCACTGAAGGCAGTAGGACTTTTTCTGAAATTTCCATTTAGTATGTCTGACAGAAGTGGGCTTCATGCTTCTTGAATTCAAGATATTTCCAACAACATTCTTGGGAAACATTATAGCTGATGGTTTTCATCAGTCAGGAATACTCAGTACAGCCAGATTACCTGTTACTTAAAAAATCTTAATTAAAAAAGAAATAGGTGTAAAAAAGTGCTCAGTCCAGGATTGGAAGGATCCTATAAGGAAGAATAAGAAAGTTTAGCCAGCATGTTCAGGCAAAACAAAAAGAGGGATAAGATTGTATTCTGTAAATATATTAGAAAAAGTGCTATTTAAACTAAGGGAAATGCTGACACAAAAACAGATGGATATAAACTATTTGTGTACAGTTATTCTGGATTTAAAAAGGTTTCTGATTCTAAAAGAAATGAGACTCTATGAAGCTCCCCCCTAAGAGTACCAAGAGCAAAAACACCAAAAAAACCCAACCCCCAAACCAAAAAAACCCTAATTGATTATAACCAGAGCCATCATATGAAAAAGATTATATGGTATGGTTGCCTACAAAAACAAGGGACTGAACTCCACGACCCAAGAGTCCCTTCCAATCTGCTGTTCTTAATTAGATATATGAGTATCATGGGAGCTCTTCTAGCCTCCAGCCTGTTCCTGCAAGAAGATCCTTTTATTTGTGTAACTTCTCACTGATATCCCTGCAAATCTAAAGATCCTCACTAACATGTAGGTGATATGGATTCTTGGATCAAATTCTAGGGAAGGGTTCATGATCCCAGAAGAAAATTCTATATCTGGCTTCTGTTCTCTGTCTTGATTTTGCATGCAGCTTCTGTTTCAATTCCCAAAACTCCCTTCTATTCATTGTTCCATTTTTCTTGTGAAGATTACATTTCTTCTTGAAAAATGAATTATTCATTAAGAACACACTTATAATTGAAATTCATATGATTGGGAATGGTTTTACGTGCACAATACCTGTTGCCAAGACATTAGTGTCCTTGTCACTGTGAAATCTGTGCAAGTGGAGGGTTCAGTGACTTTCAGACCCTTGAACCAACATTATAACTTCCATTACTGTAGGTCAGGTCTTGTGCCATTAAAATTGAAGCACATACTTCTCATAGGATCAGTGGGTAAACGCTGAGGTAGCCTAAGCTTCCAGATTCAGTGGAGAAAAAATTGTAGTGGGAGCCTCTGAAAATTAAGTTCTTGATCTGGTAGCATCATAGACAAATCACACAGTTGCCCTTTATGAAGCTCTACAGTGCAATAGTTTTCGAGACTGAAACCTTATCTTACCACTTACAATCACTTTGAAGTCCTCACTAAAGTCTTTTCTTTACACAGATATAATCTGGCTGTTTCTGCCTTAGTTGCTTCACCTGTAAATCAGCGCAGTGTGTTGAGGACTGCGCATACTTGCAGGGGATATCTGCATTCTCTGATAGAAAGTCCTACTTGTGAATTATTATGATAAAGATCTGTCCTAGAAATTACATATTGCATTGCAAGTTCTAACTTGCTATGATGGCAGCTGGGAATGGAACGATTCCCATTAATTTGAGATGGCTGGTAAACTCCAACAACTTCAGTTACTGCTTTCAGTTGTTCAGGGGTTCTCTAATGTGCTGCTTTCATAGGGAAGTTCACCAATGGCAATAACCCCAGCAGTTCTTACTGTTCATGAGCCTGCTGTGTGGAAGCCGTGACCTCCAAAACTCAGAAGGACCCATTTGCTTATGCCAGCAGCGATGCTCGGTCTGCCTGCCAGACATCCACGGCCAAGAGGGAAGTATGGTACCAGGGTCTGAAAGGAATACAAACCAGCCTTCAAACGCTGAGTAAAGTGGACTGAAATTTTCTTAGCTCTCCATTCTGAGTGGAAAGGATTTGATTCTGGCATTTTCCTTTGGCAGTGTTCTATCTTTGACTTAGTACTGAGAGCAGTGTATTTCTTCCTATTCTGGAAACTGTAACCAATAATCTTAGAATTTTGTTGCATTTAAAAAAATACTTTATTAGCACAAACCTCTGCCTTTGACATGATTTGTGCCACTGTTAAAGTTTTTTAATTCAATCCTGATAATTAAACCAATGAAAAATCCATAATACCACTATTTCACTCTGCGCTGCAGAAGGTAGCTGAATGTCTTAGCTCTGGAAGTGTAAAACACAACCACTAACCTGTGGCAAGCACAGACCAAGAACAAACTTGCAAGAAGAAAGCTGCAGCTCTCATCAGACATAGGCCAAGAGGTTTCTTTCGCCACGGGTTTGCAAACTCTTCTTGTGTGCAAGCACTTCTTTACTCAGAACCTTGTAGCCTGTGAATGGAAAAGAAAGATATTTTATCCAAAGCAAGTAAGTCTGAAACCCCTGCTGCCTTTTTGCTGTAAAATGGAAGCTGAAATATCTTTCGTTATGGTGTGGCACCTGAAATGCTGGTTTTCTACTTGGTCTTTTCTCAATGTTTTCTGTGCACGACAATTTGCAGTTTCTCAGAATGTTTCTCAGTGCATTGCAAGCAACAGCAAATGCAAGTTACTTACATTTAGATAAGTGTTTTAGAAAGGCAAACTGTCTTCATTTTCTAGTAAATAGATTAACTCAGCTCATAAATATCAGATCACCTTTATTTAGGCAGAGAACATGGGCAAAGGCAAGACTGTGCCTATAAGAGGAGTCAGGAGAGCCTCCTTGCTTTATGATGTTCATGCTCCTATTTCCCATTTAAAAACTCTATAATCTATACTGCTGTTTATCTTCAAGGACTGTCAGACAATTCAATTAGTTAATTTTTTAACATCTTAGGGAAATGGAAAATATAGTATATGCCTTGAATATTGTCATTTGGTCTGGAGGATATTTCAGTGTCTGTTTTGGGCAATTTGATTTTTTTTATACATATATATTAGCTCTGCCTTGGTCCCATTGCCAGTGCAAGTAATTTTGAATTTAACTGAAAAAAATTCACCTTAGAGTTTGCTTCTCACAGAGGTCACCAAGCTTTATTATTTGGTGAAACTGGGTGATTTTGAGATATTTTGATTTGAATTTGAAATAAGAAGTTAAAATCACTAGCTGCACTTCCATCTCTTCAGTTGGCATCTAAGAGTAGTCTTAGGTTGACATCTCTATGGGATGAAATCCCTGCTCTCATCCTTTTACTTTCTCTATGACATCTGCAACTTTCACTGCATTGCTTGTAGGTTATTCAACCTATTTAAAACACTTTGAGGTCAGTAACTTTGATTACAAAGTCCCCAGTCAGAAAGAAATCAACTTTACCTCCTTGTTCTTACACAGGAATTCACCATTACAGAGGTTAAAAGAGTCTGAATATTCATGTAGACTCTGGATTCTCAAGCTGAAGGTAATCAGGCTGTCCTCTTCCTTTATTTTTTCCTTTTTTCAGTAAAAAAATATTCATTTGATCTGAGAGTTATTCAAGCAGCTTTCAAACATATTTATTGTTCCTGAATGTCTTTGCCACTGTTTCTCTTGAGTTGGAGATGGATTTATTTGCCAATTAAGATAAACTTTGATTTTATGAACCACATTATGAACAAAATAATACAAAATAAAGGGTAAGGGATTTAAAATTATTTTCTGTAATTCGTAAAGGTAGCATAATCTTTTGAGAATGTGGCAAAATCTTAATTCCAATTTAAAACAGTTTAAACTCATTATGTGAAGGTTGTTGCCCCTGTTTCACTGGTTTGGAAAAACACACCAAAGAGACTGTACCATTACCTGCTCAGCATGTTCAGTTCCAAACTTTCCAGGCTTCTATTCAGAAACACTGTATAGTTACATTTCCAGTTAAAGTTAGTATTAACAGTGATGAATACCTTATGCTCATAATTTTTAAAATCTCAGAATTTTTTACATTCTGGCAATCCCTATTCTTGAGTCTCAAAGCAAGCAATTTTACATTGCCTTGTATTCCAAAGCCTTGACTACCTGGCCTTTGAGGATCCATCCTCCTTCTCTTGGTGGTACAAACATGAGGACTAAGATGTCTCAAAGTGGGACCCTCAAAATGAATGAACATATTTTGGTATTTTGGAAAATATACTAAATTGCTTACACCAGGACTCACTGTAGTTATCATTAGAATATAGCAAATCAGGAAACTGTCACTCCTTTTATTGTGATTGTTGCCATCCCTTTCCTCATATGAAGCCAAATGGAATCTCTGAGAGCAAATACTCTTATTTTCTCTTTGAGTCCAAGAGCAGGTGTCTGAGGCATGTCAGAAATATGTCATCTGATCTGCTTTCTCTGTATGATCCAAAATATGCCATCAGTATTCATCAGGTTAGATATGTCAAAATGGAAAATTATACTGACCAAAACCGGAATTCTGTACTTACAGTCAAATAAAAAGAAGCCGAAGTTCCCATATAAGACTAATCTATAAGCTGCTAATCTATTTTTCTTTGTAACCATTATGCCATCCCTACTGGGACACAAAGTAGAAAGTGGTCTATTGAACAGTAGTACCAGAAGTCGGGTTACTTTCTTTATAATGTTTTAGGGTGTTGGGGCACACAGATGGTTTTTGGTTTGTTTTGGGGTTTTTTTTTTGGTGGGGGTGGAGTGGACTGTTAAGTTTTTTGTTTTCTTTCTGATTTTGAGAGGCAAAAAAATTACAGTAGATGAAGCACAATGTTTGAAGGGTACATGGATTTCAGACCGGGACTGGCTTCTGTCTCGCCTATTCAGAGTACAAGCAGAATGAAGTTGGGTCAACCTGCACCCACTGGGGTAGACAAGTTCTGTATGGTGTTTTCAAGTGTGTATCTGTTTATGTTATGTAAGGATGAAAGTCTTTGCAAATTGTCTTGTATGTATCTTGTATATCTTCCACTGTATAAATAACTTTGACAGCTTTGTTGAATAAATCAGGATTGATTTAATATATACAGTCCTTGAACACTTTTCAAGTGTTTCCATATAAATCTCTTGATTTCACGACCTGTTTATGGTGATCGCTTACAAAGCCAAGTGGCTGCAGTGAGGGCTTCACTCAGTGCCTGTAGATGTAACATATCTCTTCACTGTGAGAGAAGAGCACTAAGATTTACCAGCACACTATTGCAGCTTCTGTAAATGAAGTATCCTGTATATCCTCAGTCTCTTACTAAGGATAAGTTTTCTTCAAACCAGGGAAGAACTGCAGGAATTTGATGGAATGGATCTGTATTAAAGAAATCTGCATTTATTGTAGCACTACACTGGATGCTTTACTCTGTGTGATTTTAAACTGAATGCCATTTACCTGCATGTGAGAGTTCATTGCAACTGTCATTTAAACTCATTTTATAAATGGAAAAGTGCAGACAGCTGTATGGACCTTGGCTAAAACATCTGTGCTGTAGTTTCATCTCTTAGGGCCTCAGCTTTTCCTAGACTTCTGCAGTTCATAGCTATGGAAAGAAAGACAATAATTTTTGAATATTCAAACTAATCTATTTGATAATGTTCAGCTTCAGTAATCAAATCACTTTTGAGAATGAAAGAAAATAAATTTTTCATTCTTAAAGTAAAAGTTTACAGTCTTTTAGAACAGATGTACTCCTGAAGTGGATGTGGGTAGGATGCTAAATCTGGTGTTGTCTTGGTTTGAGAGACAGATGTCTGCTAAGGAAAGCAGGAGCCTCCCTTGAAATGGGAGATGTAAACCCCTCCCTCCAAATTATTATAATTTTGAAATTAAGGAGCTGTAAGACAAAGATATGAGAATAACAGTTCTTTACTGGGAAAATTAAAATAAAAATACAGTAATACAAAAAAGCAAAACACTGACAGAGTCAGAATACAACCTGACACCCTGTCAGTCAGTGTGTTGGTAGCAGTTTGATTAAGTGGTGGCTGCAGTCCTCCAGGAGTGACAGATGTGGTTCTGTTGAATCAGTGTTGCTGTAGAAGGGTGCAGCTTTCCTCAAAAGGTCTAGTGATGATGTAAAAGCGTCTGGTTTTCCTCTCACATCCAGTGGAAACAGGCTGCTCTGATGTTCCAAATCTCAGATTTTATATAGGTAGGAAATTCTTGGCTCCTCCCCCTGGGTGGAGCATCTCACAATGGGATGATTTAATTTTATCAGTCATGCAGTGGGATTCAATGCCCCATTAACAGAAGATACCTCTCTGGAGGGAGGATGAATCATGGAAAAGATAAAGAACACTGCCCCACCTGGTTTTAAGAGATGGTGACAGAATACATACTTTGGTTAAATTCTGCATTGCAACCCAAACCAGGTGGGAAAGTTGCCAGAAAGGACTTTGTGCACTTGAATGTGTTTAGAAAAAAATAGCTCTTATTTTTTTTTTGGTAGGGTGATATGATAACTAAAGAAGAATATTCTCAGTAGAGTATTTTCCTCATAAGCTAAATGCTGTCACTTTGGCATGATTCCGGTTTGTGAACAATGCAAAACTAACCTACCTTTGAGGGAAAACCAGAGGCTATTCTTCTGGACTCACAAACCCTTCAGGAGGAGCCTAATGCATGAAAAGAGCTCCAGAGAAACTCTTCCTCATGTCCTTGTTGCACATGGGATTTAGAGTCTTGGAGCCTGCTCTTTGTCATTTTTATGGTAAGGCAAGCTTCCATGAAAAGAATTAGGAAGCTGGTATTGTGCTATCCTGAAATGGGAGAAAAAAGCTTTTTCCCTAGAAGAGACAGTTCTTCCTTTCTCCCCATCCTCATCCTGCATAATGAGTAGAAATACAGGAGCAAGGATCAATACTTTCTTCCAAGATTATGCTTAGGATTTTATGGCAATCAGGAATGACTACAATGTGTACAGGAACGACTACAACATGTGTAATACCACATGTTGTGGCATTACATTTATGCCTTTGCAACTCTTATAGCACAGGGTAGCAACAACTGAACTTTTAATACATCTTCATGTAGCATTTACCTATCCTCTGTTGACCTCTCCTCCTGTCACCCATCCAACTTTCTAGTAATTTTATGGCAAACACACTCCAAAGTGTGCGTGTGTGAGAGACTTGCTTAATACTACAGTTATTTCTGTTGTTTCACACAACCTAAACCAGTGAATTAATGTGATTCTGGGTTCTTTTAGGGTCAGTTTTTTGAAGCTATACACTTAGGTTTGGAAGATTGATTCTCTTGAACTACAGAACTTTGATCTCAAGAGACATCTGTATTAAAGTAATTTAGTATCAGAGTCAAAGGGTTTGTTTACATGGAGAATTGATCAGCATTGCTACAGCAGAAATGGCTTTACTTCAGTATTACTCCCTCCTGTGGACACTGAAGTCTGGCATAAAACCTACTTCATTTTGAAATAATTACTCTTATTAATTGTTTCAGAATAGAGTGTCCACAGGAGGGAGTTATGGCAGAAATAGCCGTAACAGAATAGTTACAGCTGTCTGATTACGTTCACTGGATAGGAATGCCTTGTGCAAGGCTGGCATGAGATTTGCAAGGGTAAAACATGCAGTAGATACTGACTGTCATTTCTGCTCTTGTCAACCATCTGGGTGGCTGGTGTTAGCTTTTTCTCTTATACGAAGATTTGTTGTTGCCATGGTGTTCCGGGAAGCCACAGCAATTTTGCTTTGATAGTACTCTCCAAACAACTCAATAAATTTAATATAAAATACAACTTTGTCTCTTCTCTCCCCCATTTATTTTCACTTTCTAAACTCAATAACAATTTGAACATAAAATTCTTGGGTGAAAACGAAGGTTTTATTTTTTCCTATAGCGTTCCCTGACCTGCTGATATTTGGCAGTTCACTGACATTTCATGCCTCTTTGTTACCTTCTTGAAAGACCTTTTCACCCTTGCTACTGTATAGTTAGGCTTTACCACCAAATAGGACATCAGGATGTCTGGTTTTCTTGGCTGCTTTTCTCCCCTGTAACAGCAAGGAGCTGTTTGCTAAAATGTATTTCAGACATTGCTGATAGCTGCCTGAATTTCAAATGACTGGGACAAAAACCCCAAAACAAACCAGAGAAGCAAGTTAAAAGTAAAATTTTAACTTCTCCCATAAAACCTGCTGTTACAAAATATGTTTTGTAAGTCTTCAGAAATCTTAGCGAATTGAGGTTTTGGGAAGTTTTGTGAAAGCTATTCTGAAAAGGTGAGAATTACATGTTTTAGTCCTAGCTCTGCTAAAGAACAAGTCTGTGGCCCTAATAGAATCTCGTATGTTCCACCATTTGCACATAGACACACTGTAAAGCATGTCTGAGAGTTCAGACCATCAGGTAACAGCTGCCATGCCACTGCAAGTACTGAACATTACTTTTTACTCCTTAGGTTGCAAGTTCTAAAAGAATAATTCAGGGAAGCGGCTCAAGAATGGAAGCAAAGGTGCTGAAACTCCAATAACCTCTCTGTGATATATTGTGGGCCATAATGAGCTTACTCTTGCAGTTCTTCAAGCCAGTTCAAAGTTAGATAGTTTCATTGCCATAGGGATGAATCTGAGTTAGTACACCTTCTTTGCCAAGGTCTTAAGCCAGTCTTAAGCCAGTCTCTCATAGTGCACAGTAACCCGGCTACCTCTGGCAGTGCTGCTTCGCAGGCTGGCAGCCAGGCAGAATATAATGTAGACATTAAATACAAAGGTTCCTGTGTGAGGATAGCAACGTATTTCAAATAATCACCCTCACTGAACTGGAATTTGGTTTCTGATTTGCAGAAGAGTACTCCTAGCCACTCTATTGGAGAAGAGGTCTGAAAAGGAAGGAAAGTTAACTACAGTTAAAATCGAAGGAAATCCAGGAAAATGCTGGCTCACTCCTCTGAGTATAGCAACATAGTGTTTCAAAATGGTGATAACTGGTACTATAGAATAAAAGAATCTGCATTAAGTCTAGTGAGAGAGAGTCTGTAGTGAAAAGGACAGAATACATCAAAGTTGAAATAAATTCTCATGGAATCACAGAAAAACAACTAAACCAGATGGTTTCTTTTCCTTCCTCAACAAATAGCCTGTCCCATTACCAGTGCTATTTCTGTCAAGCAAAAAAATCAGTGGAATCCTCTCCACTCTGCAATAGCCTTTTACATTCTAAAATATTGCTGTTTCTCTTCACTTTGGTTTTCTCTTCACTGAAGAAAACAGTTTCAGGTTAGTCAGTTTTTCTTCATAGATCTTGCTGTGTAGATCGCCACTTGTTCTTGTTGCTCTCTTCCAGACTGTTTCCAGCAAGTTCATATGTCATTCATGCACGACACTTGAGACACCTGGGCCTCACCTAGAGGCCAAAGGACTACTTCATGTATTTTAAGTACTTTATATATTCTGCAATGTTTTTATTTGCACTAGTTTAAATGTGAGGAAAAAGAAGCAAGTGCTTTTGCAAATAAACTAAACTTACTCATTCATATTCAGACTAGCACTCAAAGTGAAAGGGAGGAAATGGGCCAGACCTGGGCTGCTACCAAGCTTAACAGAAGCTATGAGTAAGGAGTGATTTCCTCCCACAGCAACAGTATAAGAGGAGAACCAGAAAAATGGCAAGAGAAAGAGCAGCAAATTAAAAGTGAGGTTCTCTCAGCTATTGGCAGCACAAAGACCATGATTAGATAAAAAAGGTCATGCCTTGATGTTAGAGCTACAATTCAGTTACTTCCTCTAACATGAGACTCCGATGCATCATACAACAACTGCTAATTCAAATGGGTTGTTGGGTGTTTCTAAGTTGGATTAGGAGGTAATAGAAGCATTCAGTCCCACCTGGATCTCTAGAGTGACTGCATTCAAATCAGGATAATTGGAGAGACTCTCATTAAATATCAGTGTTTAACTATGGAGTGATTAATAAACATGTTTTGGCTGGCTTGATGTGGAAAGAAAATAGGAGGTAGGGTGAGGATTAAAGAGGGATCTCAAGCAGATCAATACATGGCAAAAAGGGGGCCATGTATTGTCCATGCAGTAGCTTTAGCGAAGCTCTTCAAATGGTGTATTTCACAGTCACTGTGGGTATTTTGGTCCAGCACACTTTTTCCAAGGCTTTACTGTGGCAGCATATTTTGCGGTTTTTCTTCAAAACAGTGTTTTAGCAAACACAAAGAAAGTATTAAAAAATAAAAGCTCTAGAAGGAGATCAGGTAGAGCAGAGAAATTTCTTAATTTGCCCATGAAGTGCTGATCCATAACAATGGAGGCTTTGAACACTGAAAACTTCTAATGCCCTTATTTCTAATCTAGTGCAGCGCCTCTGTGGAAAGAGACTCTTAAATCTGCACTTAATTCTGACAAGTTGGACTGAGGCATTGAAGAGCTTTCTCTTAGAGAAGGATATCAGATCTATTTCCTTACCCTGATTGTTGAGTTATTGAATTCTGAAATTAATTGTCTACCTGTCCAGTGATATAATGCTTTTCAGTCACTGCATAATTACCTCTGCAGAAGGAATAGAGCAGAGCATCATACCCATCCTTTCTTGTGTCTTCATTTCTCAGCAGATTTGTAGAAGACTACAGCCTTTACCAGCAGTAGAGTGAAGCAGACAAAAATGGGTCACCCATGGCAGTGCTGACTGCCTTTTCCAACATGTGTCATTGTGAGAGAGTGAATACTTCCCTGAGGGAATATTTCCTTGAGATTGATTATTTGGTAACTGGAACAGTTAAAGCAATGTGCCATTTATCATTGTTCTTCATTAAACTGAGAGAGAGGATGTTCATTTAAAACAAGAATGTTTCTTCTAAATTAAAAGAAATTGTAATTCAGACCAACTGCTTGCATGCTAGATTTCCACAGCTGTTGTGCTCAAAGTGAGGGGATTCAGTGGAAATTGTTTCTGAACAGCACTCAGGTGGCCAGATTAGTCTCCAAGGTCCTGTCCTGAACTGTTGCACTGCAATTGTTTCAGTAGAAGTAAGTCATGTTAGAAAGTATCTGGATATTAGGAAGAGAACAGTGGGCACACCATTCCATGTGTTTCCTTGGACACAGATCCTGGCTGACATACATAGAATCCCAGGGGTTTTGTTCCCCTGCTCCCAGTGAAGCTCAGGAAGCAGTCAACCCTGTGCTTCTTCTCAGCCCTCAGCTTGCTATCTTCTCTAAATATCCCAGTCCAACATGAAAACCTGTTGGTTTGGTAGTTAAACCTGTGCCAAATTAAAAACTCTTATGTGAAGCTGTCCTTAGAAGGCTGCAAGATCTGATCAAGGGGGTAAAGATTTGGTTTTCTATCCTCTTAGCCTGGCATGTGAAGCTGTTTCTTAAAGAATTTAAAGTATGTAATTGAGGCTCTTTGTTTTGTTTTGTATTTTTCTTGAAACAGGACTAATATGGAAATTTAAAGATCTAAGTGGTCCCTTCTGAAAGTTCCTAACATTGCTATCAGTATCATTCCTTTTTATAAACAGAACTGTTACAGTTCTAAGAAATAAAGTATTCAAAGAATGCACTCATAAAAGATTACGCATACAATGGAATTTTTTAGCCTCAATGGGAACAGAAAGCTTTGTGAGAAGTGTTTGTGTGCAATGACCATAATGTTTGAATCAATTTTTAAGCTGTTGCTAATGAAACACCACCATTTGAATAAGTGGCTACAAGGCATGCATCTTACAGATGCACAGCATATCAGTTCCTCCCCAGCATATCAAGACTCCAGGGCTTTAGACTGTGAAACAAGCGTTCAAAAAGAACTATTCTAGAAGGGGAGGGGAGGGGAGGGGAGGAGGGAAAGAGCCTGAAATCCAGCTTGAAGTGATGTGAGATTTATTCCCTTAGCTCGTGTTTTCTGTAGTTTCATCATATGATTTGGCAGTTCTGCAGAGCTGGTGTTAAATACATCACATGGGAGCGTAACAGAGATACTTCTGAGCTTTGGATAAGTGACAGACCTCACAGCGAAGAAGTTACATGAGAATTGCTACCTGTTCTGCTTTTGTAGTTCAGCTTTTCTTTCTTATGTAGTCTCCAGCCTGTTTCTCCCATCACATAACTGATCTGACCACACCTCAGGGCTTTCCATTCAGGGGCATGGCTGGTGATACTGCCCCTACTCAAATTTTTCAGTGAATGAGAAGGTTGGGGGTATCCTTCCTCTTTTTCCTCTCTCCACATACATCATCTGCTGCTAGAAGTCCCCCAGGCAGATTCTCTTAACAACTCAACCCCTGTATTGCTCAAAATTAGCGATAATGAAATACAGTTAAGGATGAATTGATTATTCTGAAGGGTTTGGTGAATGGTTCAGATGGGTACATATCATCTACACTATGAATTGTTTCCAAATAATTTCCTCCAAGAACCAAGAAAGTTTGTTTCTTGAGTCTGCAAAAAGGCATATTGCCAGACAACATGGGGACTTGGTCTTGAATGGACAACTCTTGAGCTTAAAATTAATTTCCAGCATGATATGTGAATGTTTCTGTTGCCTTCTCACAAATATCTACAAAACCTTGCCATCATGATTGTTCTCTTGCGCACATATTTATTTCTATGAGCTTCCATGAACTACAAGCAAAATGAGACACACACACACAAAAAGCCACCAAGTGCATTTAGTAGTTCTTTATTCAAGTGAATGTTTAGATTGACTGTTGCACAATAGTTGCCCAGAACTGCATGGAGTTGAGTATCTCTGCTATGAACATATCTCTGGAATTTCACTGGTTAGCAGAGTTTGTTACACACTCATTCCAGCAAGGATAACAAAATAGAAAATAACTGAAAAATACTGCATTTAGCTGGACCTTCCTTCGGTCTATTTTTTTATGGTGCTTTTGTTTAACTGTCACTGCATCTGGTGAGCACATTCAGACTGGGGAGACAAGAGGAAAAAAAGAGTGTAGAGAGCAAGTGAGAACTTCTTGGAATATTACAAGCTGCTGTGTGACTGGTAATGGCAGGGCACGCAGGCAGAAAACTCTCTCCAAAGGTGACGCTACACTGGGAAAATTTGATACTTATTAGCTAGCAAATTGTCTGAAGCAATAACCTTGAAGTAAATGTTCAGCTGCAAACAAATACTGAATGTCCTGCTCTTCTTACATTCTTTCCCCATTAATTCTTATACCCTATGCTTTTTAAGATGTGTTTTCTGAACTGTACTGTTTGAAATCTTGTATTCTAGATGGATGTGTTCTAGATCTAAGGACTACTGTACATTTTTTAATTACTTCAATTGTTTTTATTTTAAAGTGATTGTCCCATTCAGACAATAAAAAATATTATTGTCAAATTACAGATGCCATTTGGGATGAAGCACAGATTACCTGGTATGCATTAAAGAGAGAAATTAGTTCATTATCCCATCTGCAAAAAAGCTGATGTGCTGAATCCTTAGAAACAGTGAAGCCTGGTTCCCATGCTGTCCTGTGCACCATATTTCCCAAAAATGCTGTCTTCTAGCAGCTCCTTTCGCCTGCAAATATGTGTAAGCTGTCATCTAAAACAAGAGGATGTATTGTCCTTAAAAAAAATACAACAGTAGAAAACCTGTACCCTCATCCTTCAGTCATGAACTTTTGCCATTATCAGGATTGCATAAATAAAGTGTTTGGTTTTTTTTCTAGTCTTCCTCTCCCTTAGAACTTTGTTCTCTGAGAGCTTTTCAAAAGGAAGGAAAAACCAACCCAACACTTAGAGGAGCAGTTTAGAGGGTCCCAATCACTTTGACTATTTTGAACCTTTTCTTAGCCCACCTCTCAATCGCCCAGCCAGGACAAGAATTAGCTTTTAAATGCACTCAGTTCTGGCTATATTCATGGTTTAGGGTCTGATTCTCAGAACCACTGTATAATGAAGGTTACCTTTCCTGACAATTAGGTATTCTAAATATGCCTATGTTGCATGGTAAGCAACAATTTTTGCTATGACAAGCAAAAGTAATGTTAAAAAGTCAAAGTTGAACATGGGGTAAAAGAGAGGAGGTAAAGCAGTAATCCATGCTCACATACCTGCAAGTATCTGTAAGATTAGGACTTGGGTACCCATCCTGTTGTTATGAGTGCCAAACAAATAGATCCAATGAAGTCTGTAGAGTTCTTGTGGTGTCTAAACAAGTGCAGCCATTTGGTCAAGTGTTGCTTCTCATCCACCCTCCACCCAAGCACTCCTAGCTGTTTCAGTGAGTGAGAGAAAAAACGTTCTGTTTTTTAACACAAACGTGCTGCTTCCCCCTCCCTTAATGTTTTAAAAATCACAGCTGAGCTACAATGTTTTTGGGGTGTATCTGCATAGTGAGGGTAACTCCACCCAATCTGCAAGCCACAGCAGCTGGTGACAGCTCAGGCTGGCATCCATTTTGGTGCATGGCTGTGGTCTGGTGGCTCAGGTGCCAGTCCCATGCGTGTGCATCCGAGCATCTTCTGGAGCAGCGTGCATCCCGGCATCTGGAAAGACAGGCAGCACAAATTCACACTTGTCTGCACCTGAGTCTGCAAACATCCCTTCTGATGCTGTAATAACCTCAAATTTTTCCGGTTTCAGTGGAGCTTAGCAGCTCATCATGAAAAGTTTGCAATGGCTTTTAGGGAATGGAAGCATGCTGACTTAATTTTCACTTAGCATCAGCTGCAGGCAGGCTCGCCAGTTTATTAACAGCACTTGGCCGTGAAGGGCGGTGGAAAGGGGGCTGTGGAGTAGCGATACAGGATAGTTGGAGTTAACTGTTGCCTTTGAACAGAGATCTTCCATTTCTGGAGGTGCAGTAGCACGACATGTGTTATGCTGCCACAAATAACATTTGGGGGCAGAGGAAGGCCTGGCTGGTCTGGAAGTCGTTGCCGAGTCAGTGGCTCACAAATCTCCGGTGCCACGCACCAAGGCCAGGTCACCTGGGGGGTTCAGAAAGACTTTCACGCAGGCAGTTTCATGCCTGTCCCGTAGCACCGCACATACACGGGGACAGCGTGGGGCTATGTAAACGAGACGGGTTTAATTTGTTCCTTCCCCCGTTCTTACACAAACATTTGGTCATAAGGGAAAAGTCGCCTTTCCGTACACGTGGGAGAAGCATTTACGCAAACAGCCCCGCCTGCTACCGAAACGGGCGCCGTCCGCGGAAAGCCGAGGGGTGGGAGCAGCATCTCCTGCGAAAGGTGGTGAAACGGGGCCAGAGAGCGCGGGGTGACACCAGGGCGGGGGGCGACAGCGACGAGCCGGGGGCGGCGCTGGCCCTGGGCACGGCCCCTGCGGCCTCCCGCGGCCCCGCCAGGTNGTCCCGGGTCCGCGGGTTCGTGTCCCGGGGCCCTCGTCCGGGCGCTTCCCAGAGCCCCCGCGACGTGCCCAGGGCTTGTCCCGGGGAAAGGCGCCCGGGAGCCGCGGGCTCTGCCTCCCGCGTCGCTTTGCCTCGCCGTTGAGTCCAGTCCAGGGACAGGAAGGGACGAGGAGGATGATCTGCCCTGGAGAAAATTGTTCCGTGTCTAGACAAATTCATGAGGTGGAGGGGGGGATGGAGGAAATTATTAGAGTAGCTATTCCCCAGGGATACGTCCAATCTCTTAGCACCCTCATGGCTTGAAGTCCTGCGGGGCAGAGGAGGGGCGCGGAGCAGCAGGAGGATGGGGATGCACCCCTGCCGCTCCAGCCATGTCCTAGGAAGCTAGAGCTGGAGAGAGGAAATTTCTAGCACAAAAAGTGTCCCTGTCATTCAAGAAGCACCGCAGAAATATTTATATTTCAACAAAACTTTTCTCTGGGAAAACTTTGAAGATGAGGAAGAGTAACTTTATATAAGGACTGGTCCCTGTTTTATCTGAATGAACCCTCTGCTCAGAATTGGAGCGAGAGACCAGCACTGAAAGACCAGATTAAAATAAACCACTTTCCAAATCCTATCAAAGTTTCT
This sequence comes from Rhabdornis inornatus, assembly GCA_013397075.1. Lineage (NCBI taxonomy): Eukaryota > Metazoa > Chordata > Aves > Passeriformes > Rhabdornithidae > Rhabdornis > Rhabdornis inornatus. The sequence continues at coordinate 3,194,797 of VWZS01005849.1, read as the reverse complement.
GTGCAACACTTTGCTCACTTCTCTTTTTTAACGAAACATCAATTTGCTTTAATTATACGTGAAGCAAATCTTATTTTGGTATTCTAGAGTGCTGCCATGAAATGGAGTCATAGTCCTCTTGGCTTTTACGGTGATTGATTGCGTTTTTTCCTAATAATGGTGAGAGAGCTGTGGTTTCTTACCAGGCTGCTGTATTTATATTATGTTCTGTGTCTGTTTTATTATCTGCTAGTTATAGGAGCTGAAATCAATAAAGCTTGATTGCTTGACTATTGCTTACATGCATATGGGATACACTTTTCAAAGTTTTTATCAAATGCTGTAATATATATAGAAAACATTAACTGTTTGGGTCTAAGGCCCTGAGAGAGAGACAAGCATTGCCGAATGTTGCAGGTTCTTGTCTCAGTTCACACTAATTTTACAGTGACTGATAAGCACTCTATTGTATTTCTTAGAAAAATCTGAACTTCCCAGAAATGTCTGAGGTATTACAGTGGCAAAACAACTCAGTTTTGCAGACTTTTGATGGTTCTGAATTTGATTACAAACACAGATGCAATTGTGTAATGCAATGCCTCGTATAGGCTCTCTTTAGTTTAGCTGATTCCTCTGGTATGTTTTTGCAAACCGCCCTTCATTGCTGGGGTTGTTTTTCCTGTAACCATTCAAAGGTAGGAGACTTTACATTATCAATACATGATCTTGTTCATTTTGGCCAAGACAAGAGGCTTGAACAAATTCCTGGGGACCCATGACAGTGACTCCCCACAGGACTCTGAGGAAGTTACTTCTGTCTGCCTTATATTGGGCTCAGCTGTAAAACAGGAATTATGATATTTTATCTATGAGAGAGGTCAAGAATTGTAGGTGGAAAATATGACTGTAAATTTGAACCTTTATGAATAGATTAATTGGCCATATGCTGTCTAGAGAAACAGAATGAAAACCCCACCCTTTTGTGGTGACTGATCCAGTTTCTCTGAAGTCTTTTGGAATAGAACTGGGGTATTTCACATGTACAGAAATCTGTATTTTCACATGTACGCAAAGGCTGTCCAAGCTTGTAAAGTGTCAGATGGACCAAGCTCACTAAATATGTGCAGGATTCCAAAAGCACTTCAGAAAACTTGTTTTCCTTCCCCTGGCAACACTGAAGTTTTATTATCTCTGCATAAAAATGTTTATCATACATTAAATTGTAACTGTGTGACATCCATAAAAATTATTTCCTTTCACTACTCCAAAAACAAATATTAATTTTATCTATACCTAAAGTATATCTAAATAAACTTTATCTATATATTTTTACCACTGAAGTGCTCAGCTTATACACTATGAACATCATCTAATCAAAATAACATATAAGAATATATGTGATCACTATAGAATTTTTTTAGCTAACAGCAATTTCTATAATGGTCAATTAAACAGACTCTTGTTGTTTGCAGAGGATTTTTATAATGAGAACAAGGATGGTGATGATGGTGTCAGTTAAAAGTTCAATTATTTTTGTAACTCAGCAAGCTGCTTCTTTCAGATAGTCATAACTTTCAGAGCATTCAAGCAGAATTATTACATTCTTGCTTATAGAGAAGCAAAAAATTTGTCAGGAGATTTTCAACAGAACACATCCACCCTTTATTAAGTCATACTGATGCCAACTATTAGAAACCACAGCCACAATGAAAAATGCTTTTACTACTCCTACCAAAACATAAATGTGCATGTCTGTATCTTGACAGTAATTTAGCTGCATATGTTATAACTTGCCTTTTTGTAGCTCTCACTGAGTCCCAAAACCTTGAAAAATGGTTTTAAAGTTATAACCACTTGCCTAGATTTTTCAGTAACCTAATGTTTGCAGGCAGTGTCAAGGATGTAGGAAATACTGTGCTTTAGCAGTGTCAATACTTATTTTATCTCAGCTTGGTTGTAAATTGCAAAAGGGAAGGAATAAGTATAGCTCTTTAAAAATGTATTCTTCATCTCTCGTGTTTTGATGTTGGTCTTCCTTCTGTAATATTGAACTCAGATTTTCAGAGTGCAGAGTGCCTTTGTGCAATTTAAGGCTTACAGGTTCTTTAAAACTTCTAACATGTTTTCATAAACACTTCAGGAAACCCATGAGTTTTGGTGCTGCTGCTGATGTACTCAGTTAGGAAGCTTAGAAACACAGTAAGAGGTGTTCGGGATGAAGACTCCCAAGTTCAGTTTCCCACTTAGTTGTCATCTGGACATACAAGTATTTCAGTTAACAGAAATAAATAGGCATCTCTTTGGGCTGGTTATTACAACCATTTCATAGGTGGGAAAATAGAATTTCAGGAAAGGATATGGGTTCACAGGCATTTATGTGTGAGGAAGGAATTGGCATCTGAAACAGGATACAGCTCCACCATAGGCAAAGTTCTAAGCCCCATATGTTAGCTACTTCTTTGCCTTTAGGGAAATTGCTTCTTCAGTCTCTGCTTTCTTACCTGGAAATTGAAACAAAAACATAAAACCCCACAGGACTGAAGAATAATGTCTCTCAGTTGTTTAATGCAAAACTCTTCCTTTTCTTATTAGCCCTTTTATTTTGATTATATGAAGAGGCCTAAGGAGGCCACCACAGTAAATTGTAAGTTAACGCATTATATAATGCAAAGTTCAAGTGCATAGGTTTCAGTACAGTCCATGTATTTTTCCTATGTGGCTCTGTCCTCAAGTTTCAAAGAAATATGCATTCAAGCCAAACTCGAAGAAATTTTTTTTGGAGCTTTCACACTGAGAAACTTATTCAACCTTTCCAGCAGCTTAGAAAGCCATGCTTTTGAAAGTTTTTTTTATGTAGGTTCCACTTATATTGACTTTATTAAAGTTGTTAATCATTGCTTTTCCTTCTGGTCTGAATTAGAATGCTGCCCTAACTGCAGAACTAGAAGGTGGCTCTCTTGAACATTTATTCTATTTATTTCTTTATTCTTCTGCTGTCTCACCAGTGTCTCAAAAAACCTATTTTGACATAATGTCTCTGCAGGTCCACCTAGTTTGTCCGTGGCCTACAAAAGATGAAGCAGGACCACTGTAGTGAGAAATTTGTTTCTTGTCTGTTAGTTTGCTTCTTGTGGCTTTAGCTACGTATTGAATGTGTATATGCCAGTTTAGTAGCCCCATGAAAGATTTGGTATTGTATGTATCTTAGAAGAGCTGTCATAGCCTGTCCCCGCTTCATTTTGGTTATGCTGCATGTGTAATTTCATAAATAAACATTTATTCACAGAATGTAAATTTGGCTGAATCATTCTGCATATGTGAACCATTTATTCTTGAACAGAGTAATGTTCCGTATTCAGTAACTTAAATATTATATAACCACAGCAAAGCTTGTCCATTTGAAGGGAAAAAGAAAACACAACTTTCTTTTGGCCTCTTTCTTTCATTTCCGTAGAAACCTTTTCAATTGTGATTCAGCTTTGAAACACAAAAACGTTAACTTCATTTTATTCAACAGAGCTTTAGCTTGTGTTTATCAAAGGCATAATGGAAAAAAAATAACCTTTTACTGCCTTTTGCTTCTGTTATCATTTAGACCTAACACTGCTCTGAAATGACTCAAGTTATGTTGTCACATGCAGCATCAAAGCAGATTACTGAATTTTAAGCAATTGCAATACAGGATAAACCCACTGCTTGAATCACAGTAGGAACATTAGTTTGTGTGCTCAGCCTCTCCGGTGCTGTCAGCAATATATGAGAAAATAAATACTTCACATAATTTGCATAGCATTGGCTGTGTTTGCACACTGTGAATGATTATGTTCAATTGTGAGTCATTGAATGCAGAAGCAGGGAGCTGCATGGAGACACTAATGTCCATTTTGTGGAACCATGGTGACTTACTGCTGCCATCCAGAGGGATGTGGACAGCTTGAGAGCTGGGCCTGTGCAAAGCTCATGGACTTCAACAGGACCAAGCACAAGGTCCTATGCCTGCGTCAGGGCAATCCCAAACACAGATTCGGGCTTGGCAGAGAATGGATTGAGGACAGCCCTGAGGAGAAGGACATGGAGGTATTAATGTGTAGGTGGACAAGAAGCACAACACGACCCACCAATGTGCCCTGGCAGCTCAGAAGGCCAAACGCATCCTGGGCTGCATCTAAAGCAGCACAGCCAGCAGGGCAAGGGCGGGGATTCTCACCTCTGCTCCACACTCATCTGGAGTGCTGCATCCAGCTCCAGGCTCCCCAAGAGAAGAAGGATGCGAAAATGCTGGACTGGGCCCAGAGGAGGGCCAGGAAGATGAATGATCAGGGGCTGAAGCACCACTCGCATAATGACAGGCTGAAAGAGCTTCAAGGTGTTCTTCAGCCTGAAGAAAAGACTTTGGGGAGACCTTCTTGTAGCAGCCTTTTGGTACCTAAAGGGGGCCTGCAATAAAGCTGGAGAGGAACTTTCTATGAGGGCCTGTAGATTAGATATAGGGAAGAAATTCTTCATTGTGAGAGTGATGAGACACTGGAACAGGTTGCCCAGAGAAGCTGTGGATCTCTGGAAGTGTTCAAGACCAGGCTGGATGGGGCTTTGAGAAACCTGGTCTCGTGAAAGGTGTCCCTGCCCATGGCAGGGGGATTGGAGCTAGATGACCTTTGGACCCCAACCTTTCTATGATTCTATGATTTGCACAAGAGGTTTTATATTAGAACAATAACAATCAAGCAAAAAGGTGCAGCCCTAAATTGTGGAGGACCTTGCTTGATAAGAGACAGGGAAAATTGTTAATTCAGTAGTACAAGCATCATTCACTCACATAAGCAGTAGTCACCTCTGACATTGGTTTATAGGGTAAAAGGTGGAGGGATTTAAGTATCTGCATGTTTGAATATGCATTTCCCCATTTTCTTCTTCTTCTTCCCTTTCCGTTTTCCTTTGCCTTCATGTTCTCCATCTTCTTTGTCTTCTTCCATGTAACAAGAAGGTTGCTGATAAAGGAATGAAAAGCTTGGTAAGTTCAAGGAGAGAGGACATAACTGTTCCCTTCTGGGTCTCCACAAGTACCCCCTAGGTATGTATAAGCCCTCATGCTTCCATATATTTTTTGAATTTTCTCACAGAAGAGCAGTCTGGTAATCAGTTGAACTTACCCAGTGGACTCTCATGTATTTCTAGTAACTGTGTTTCTTCTCTTGGGCTAGCAGATTTGTGACTGAGTGGGAGTAAAAATGCCAGTCTGTTTAAGCTAAACTGTTGTATAATTCTAACAGCAGAAGCAAAGCATAACATTAGAGAAACACGATATTAAAATTATACCAGGTCTGTATGTAGTTCACCTTTACAAAGGCCTGACTTTCCTCTTCCTGGGGTTCCTAGAAGGTAAACCTTTCCCTAAATTCTCATACAAAAGAGTCTCATTTCTCAGTCTCAAGACATAATCTCTCTCTTTCAAGTGTATTTCTTGAAAAATTCTTGAATCCCTGTATTCCTGCTCTCCCAGAAAGAACTGCTTAGCTCTTAAAAACAAACAAACAAAAAAACAACAAAAAAAACCCAAACCAAAAAAAACCAAACCCCAAACTACTGCAATTTGTCTATTAAATGATTCTATTTAAAAAACCCAACCAAAAAACAACAAACAAACAAAACAACAACGACAACAAACCCCCCCAAAAAACCACAAAAAGAAAACCAACCAAAAACCCAAACAAACAACAAACCCCCCCCAAAAAACCAAAACCTTGTATCTCAGGTGTAGAAATAGCTTTAATCTAGCCCCACTACAATTTTCCAGCCTGACTGTGCCACTATTATATTAGTTCAGTATCTGTATGCAGTAAATCAGCACACAGGATTCAGGAATTATCATGGGCAGCTTTAAATCTATTTAAAGGAGAAGATTGTTCTTTGCTTTGAGTAAAAAAAAAAAGTAAATGAGGAAAGCAAAATGAGACATTACTGGCGTTCAGTCTCAAAAATAAATCAAAGTTGGGAAGGTGTAAATACTTATGTAGAAAGAGTTTGCAATTGCTTAGTCTGTATTTGGCCTGCCTGCTATCTTCTAGGCTGAGCATGAGATTAAAAGTATCTAAGTGATTAAAGATCAAGTCTGTTTGAGACTTAATGGGATTTTGTGCATTTAAGGCCTATCTGTTCATTTTGGGCTATCCTTTCATGCTAAATTTTCAGTCCCTAATGGTGGAAAACTGGAATGTAACAACTTCTGTGAGCTAAACGATGTGTCTGCTATGGTACTGCTGGGCTGAGAAGAGTACCATAGGCCAGATGTATGTCTAATGTGGCTAGGCTCAATGATCCTGAAAATAGGATGTGGTTTGATCCAAAGTGAGAGATATTAGCTTAATTTTCCATCTGCAAAAGAGTTCCACTGTTCTGTTTACATTACTTCTCTGAGCCTGAACACTTGTTACAGTTCTTTGAAAGGGAGTCGTTTACCCTCTTACTTCACAAGATATTTGTCTGCAAACTCTCAGGTCTTCAAGAGCCCCCTCTATTCCCTCTTACTTTACCTTTGCAGACATTGGCACGCAGCTAACTAGTCTTCCTGGCCAAAAAGTTCTGCATGTGGCTCCAAGCAGCGTCATTCAATACTGCTGTTGGCTGAATACAAAACATGTGCTGCTCCTGCTCCTTGTTACACAAGCTCTGCTTCCTGCCTCCGCACTGCTCATCAGAGTTTGTTGTGCAACTCCTATTTAATGAGAACATCTGACAAAAAAAATTGTCTGTTATCAGCTTAAAACTTTAAAGATGTTCTTTAGGCTGTTCAGTGTCCCAGAGTCTACTGATGCATTTTTATATTTTTCATGTATTTATAGCTTTGTAGATTGCTAATGAATGGCTGTAGCTCCTAGTAGTTTCCTATCCTCTTTCCCTACATTTAGGAAGAATAAACTAACCTTCTAAACACATTCTTAAAATATTGTTTAGTCTTATTCCAAGAACAGAACCAACTACAAGAACGTTCTGTTTTCCGACCAGAATCTGGACCAGACATAACTAATGTGGGGCAAAGAAGCCCATGGACCATTTCCAGAGGGTCAAAATGCAGGGAATTATTACCTAACCAACTAGTCTTTAAATTGGACAACATACGATAGGTATACTAATCAACTAATCTTATAAAATTGTAGAATTACTGTATCACATGCCTTTTTTTGCCATATTGTACCTGAAAGCTTTCAAGCAAAGGTTTACTTTTATATTATCACTCTAACATTGTTTGGGAAGATCTCTTCTGTTTTCCAGGCAACACTGTTTTATTTGATCCTCTGCTGCTTCAGTAGTAAAACTTCTGTTTATGGAGCCTCATTCAGTTTCATGTAATCATCTTTAGGAGGAAGGAATAGGGAAGGAAATGGAAACTGTGATTTTCCAAAAATGGTGTCGTCTCTGTGCTTGAAACAGTGGGTTGTAATATTACAGCATGTACCATGTGTACTGCTGTGCAAAATAGTGCCAAGAACAGTATTCCACTTTTGAAAATGTGGTCTCCTACCCAGAAGAAACTTGATACTTTTCAAAGGCAAACATTTGAAAAAATATCTTTATGTCATTGTAAGGAATGTGGTCTATATGTCTTAAAAGACAGGGAGAAACTCATCAAAGGCAAAATAAATCTCTAAGGCCTTCACAGTTCGTGAGGGCAGAGGTTTGTGACTGGTGGTATTCCCAAAGAACTTAAGGCCTTCTGTGAGTGAGCCTGAGCACAATGATAACATTTAAGCCCTCTGCAGTAATCTGGAAATCCCTCCCCTGAGGAAGGGAATTCTCCACCTGCTCAGGACCACGAAGGCCACAGGCAATTCTGTGTAAGGAAGGGAGAGCAAAGTTGCAGTGAAGCTCCAGGAAAGATCCAAAAGACAAAGTGAAGGTGAGGAAGGAGCCATGTAGAGTAGGTAGTGAGGCATGATAGTAGCAGAGAAAAAAATACCGTGAGATTCTGAATTGAGCATATGAATGGCATCGATGGGAACACTGCAAGGAAGGGGAGAGGGCTCCCTGCAAGATGCAAAGCCATGCAATTGAGAACACCCGACTTTTACTGCTGGTTCTGTGACCATGCCAGAATCTTCTCCTTGTGTCTGAATTATTCAGCTATATTCTGGGAGCTTCTCTCGTAGAGAGTATTCATATTATTTTGGTATTTGCCAGATAAGATGTAAGAAAGAAATACTTAGTGAAACCATATCTTCAGTAGAAGTCTCGAGGAATTTGAGAATTAAGCTGGGAGACGTGTAAGTACAATCCTGTCATTGACAATATATTTTTTTATACAAAAGTAATTGATTGTACTTACTCAGTAGTGCTCTTTATCAACCTCGTTCATTTCAAATGTATGACACATATTCACAGCTCAGATTCTGTTAAATCATTACTGAACTTTGCAATGTTCTTGCTCAAAGCTCATAGGTACAAGGAAAATCTTTTATATTTTCCATTGTGTCAGGTGGGGCAGACACTTTAAAAATCAAAGCTTTCACTATACCATTTCTCCTGCCAACACCCTGAATGCTGAATGAGCTACATTTCATATTTAGGAGCCAAAATAAATATTTCTGCCACTTACTGCTGGCAGTGTTAGTCTAATTCCACTCTAAGCTAGAGTAAAGATGTTCCTGGAAAAAGAAATCATTGGCCAATGATCATCTTTCAGAATGTATTAGAAAGCTGGATGTATTCTAACCATCAGGGATACAGGATTTAAGTGAAATTAGGTTAATAAGGTTTCTATGGTGTTTCTGTAGTGTGTGTAAGCCAACATGCTAGGGAATATTTATTTCAGCTAATATGAGCTGTCTTACAGTATAGACCATTAATCTGGCTCCACATGTAGGTTTTTCATGGGGTCAGCAGATAAACAGTTTCAGAAGGCAATTACTCTAATTACCTCTGACATCTATGTTGGGAACTGGTGAGTTTCCCTGAGGTATCTTGTCTCCCATCCAACAAAGAAAGCCTGTACAATCAGCCAAGCCTAGATGCATAAGTGACTTAAGTGACTACAGGTTATCTATGATAAATTCACCCAGTACTGTAACATATATGTACAGTATGCAGCACAGAAAACTCGAAGAGCCCAGGGAATGCAAAGTGGTTTGATGTGGTGTGGCATTATTGTTATACACAGAGTGCAGACGAATCTCTGTGGCTTATCCTAAATTTATCCCATTTCTGCAGCCTAGAACCTTGCCTTCCAAGGGAGGGTAATTGTTTAACCACACACACACTGTCACACATCAGTGACTGCTGTTTCATCTGCTGTGTGATGTAGAAAATGTGAATATAGCCTGGTCCTCTTCCACTGTATTTTCATAGAATCATAGAATCATTAAGATTGGAAAAGACCTCCAAGATCATTGAGTCCAACATTTAATTGATAATGACCTTGTCAACTAGACCAAATCACTAAATGCCATGTCCTATCATTCCTTGAATATCTCCAGGGATGGTGACTCAATTACCTTGCTGGGCAGCCCATTCTGATGCACGACAACTCTTTCCATTAAATTCTTCCAACCTGAACCTCCCCTGGCACAGCTTGAGGCTCTGAACTCTTGTCCTGTCCCTTGTTGCCTGGGAGAAGAAATTGACACCCACCTTGCTACACCCTCCTTTCAGGTAGCTGTAGAGAGAAATAGGGTCCCCCTTGAGCCCCCTTATCTCCAGGCTGCCCAACCCCCAACTCTCTCAGCCACTCCTCATAGGACTTACCTTCTAGATCCTTCACCAGCTTTGCCTTTCTCTGGACACAGTACAATGTCTTTCTTCTTGTGAGGGGCCCAGAACTGAACACATGATTCACTGGTGATCACTGGTCAGTGTGACCTCACCAGTGCCAAGTACAGAGACACTCACTACCTGGTCCTGCTGGACACACTATTTTTGGTACAAGCCAGGATGCCATGAACCTTCTTGGCCACCTATGTTTAGCCAATGTTGACCAGCACCCCAGTTTTTTTTTCCAACGGGCCGCTTTCTTCTCCCAGTCTGTAGCATGGGGTTGTTCTGACCCAAATGCAGGACCTGGCACTTCACCTTATTGAACCCCATACAATTGGCCTCAGTCCATCAATCCAGCCTGTCCGAATCCATCTACAGAGCATTCCTACCCTCCTGAAAATCAACACTCCACCCAACTTAGTGTTGCCCATGAACTTACTGAGGGTTCACTTGATCCCCGTGTCCAGATCATCAATAAAGATTTGAACAAGACTGGTCTCAGCACTGATCCCTGAGGGACAGCACTAGTGACTGACACCAGCTGGATTCAGAACATTCCCCACAAATCTCTGGGCCCAACCTTCCAGCCAGTTCTTAACTCAGAGAAGGGTGCACCCGCCCAAGCCATGGGCAGCTGGCTTTTCCAGGAGAACACTGTGGGAGACACTATCAAAGGGTTTGCTGAAGTCCAGCTAGACAACATCTACAGGCTTTCCTTCATCCACTAGGTGGGTCATGTGGTCATAGAAGGAGATTAGGATGGTTGAGCAGGACCTGCCTCTCGTAAACCCATGCCTGATCCTCTGGTTGTTATGTATGTGATTGCACTCAAGACTTTGTATCCTACCTCAAAATGTCTTCTAGATTGAACAAAAGCAATCTATTAGACAATATCTATTAGCTAAAAGAGTGTAGGGAAAACACTGAAGATGCAGGGAGCACGGGGTTTTTTTCACAGAGCTGAGAGAAATGGCGTTGAGTTATCGAATAATTTTGTTCTTACTGGAGATGAAACAATATAACAGTTTTAGAAATCCCAATTTCCTGCTTAAAAATGGCACCAGATCATGTTTGAAACAGTGGCAACAAGGGGTGTAAGCCCAAAGTGGGCAGGCAAAAGTAGGGATTTGGTAAGACTTAGTTTTAATTTATGTAAACTGGGCATTTCTACAGAAGGCTTGGGCGAGATTTAAAGAAAAAATAGTAACATTAGTCTAAGATACCAACAAGTAGATAGAAAGTTAAGATAATGACAGCAGTTTGAAGGAATGACTATGGTCCCACAGTGCTCACAGCCAACATGCCAAGCAGAGAGTGAGGCACTGGTTTGTTAGCAAAAAATCTCAGTGATTGATTGGAGGAGTGTCTGGTAAGCCTGTCCTCTAGATATAAATACCAGGGACAGCAACCTGCGATAACTCATTTATAATCATCACCAATGTATGAATGCAGGCTCCAGGAGTTTGCTGAACACTGGAAATTCAGTTGGTGCTCAGAAGAGTGACCCAGGGTGTGAATTCATTTTCACTTAGTGGCAAAGGGGAGGCAACAGTGGGTTCACACACAAAATCTGAAGTTCAGAAGCTGCAGAAAACTCTCTCATGTCGATCTTCAAGGTTTTGGTGGGACAAACCACATGTGGTGATCTTTCTCCTCCCTCCTCCTCCTCCCAGTTTATCCAGACAAGCACTGGTCATTACAGGCTATTCAAATGCCAAGTTTTATGTTTTGTCATTTAGCCATCCTGGGAAAATTAACCTGGAAAAACTTTGTAACAATGGTCAGAATGTTAAATATATTTCATATTATATTGTATCACACACATATCTCAGAAATGTCTCAGTAGATTTTTTGTTTTATTTTTCTCAAATGTTCTCCTGAAAAAATTGCCTTTGGCCAAATACTAAGCATGGAAGACTTTGGCCCAAACGACCAATATTTTATGAGGTTAATGTATTATCATGGAAATTACTTGATGACCAATGGTAAGATAGATAATAATGATGTCAGCTGTCACATGCCTATGTCACAGGTAGGACTGGGGGCACTGTCTGTCTGCCCCCCATCTTCCCATGATAAGACCTTGCTTTTCCTTGCTTTATAATGTTGTTGAACTCAGACAGTTTAGGCTGAAATTTTCCACTTTAGGTGTCTGCCCAAGGCTGATTATTTTGGAAAACTCTGTTCAGCCATTTCCAAAAATAAGACTAGAGGAAAATATGTTGGTTCTGACTATGTCTAAAAAGCTGTGGCAAACTTTTTTGTTGAAAAGCTCTAGAACTCCAGTGCTTTAAGGCACAGGTGTACCATTTTCTGGGGTGATGAGGCTGAAAGCAGGGGAAAAGCTTCGTGTCAGTGACGTAACTTCTGTTGTTCCACTCTGTGCCAGGCATATATGGTCAAGTTATAAGCCTCTTAGAGAAAACATACTGCATGAACTCTGAAAAGGCCTACTTGTATGTAACAGTTTAATATTCCTAAGTTATATCTCTGCTCAGACCATTTTGCACCTTAAGGTTTGGCAAGAGTTTCTTTGCAACTACAGATAGGTGCTATGTCTGATCTATGTAAGGGCAAAATAAACACTAAAAGTAGGGTCCATGACAGGAGATGGGAGTAAATAGGGAGATGAGCCAGGAAATAAGTCTGAATTATATTAAAATATATAGAGGTGGTATGAAAGGATTATCTATGACTACTCAAGGTGACAGAAATAAGGAAAGAATGGAATTATGAGTTCCTGTACCAGAAGAGGGGGTGGTATATTTGGAGTCCTGAGGAGGTGCTATGTTTGGAGTCCTGAGGAACTCCTTCTAGTGAAGGAAATGAACCCTGCAGATCTGGCCCTAGACACCGGAAAAATACTTAGAAGAGCAAAGTCCATTTTCTTCCCGCATATTTTGGGCATGCTAAAGCCCTGAGAGGTTGACAGGTTTCTAAGGATGATAGAGGAGGAGATGGGATATGCAAGGCAGCATGTGCTTCTGCTAAATCTCTTATGCCCCTGTTTTTGCAGGAGCAGGATCTCCTGCTCTTTAGCAGTCACTTTGGCTATTTGACATGGGTCACACCTCTTCTTCCAAGGCCAGCCCTGAACAAGCCCTGACATTATCCATAGTGTGGCAACAGGTCCTCTCCTCTCCTCTNTCCGGAAGGGAGGGATTTTGAAACACCTGGATATTGGGAATGGGGACCTGGGAAGCAGGGTGTTTAGATTCAGTAAGTTCTCTGTTTCTCAGACCTCTAGGTCCTCTCCTCTCCTCTCCTCTCCTCTCCTCTCCTCATCATGACTGTGAGCAGCACTTTGCTTGTGAGGTGTCCACAGCTGGTCTTGAATCCAAGAGAAGCTCTGGTGAGCTCTTGGCTGCTTTTCTCAGGGGCTGCTCCTGAGCAAAGGGGTTTGCCTTCGGTTCTGTCTGAGCTGTGTTGTAGTTATGCCCTTGCCTGACCATGTTTCTTGCTCATCCACACCAGCTCAAATAGGGTAGGAAAGTGAATGCATAAAGGAAGCCTTAATACAGGCCTTACGAATCCAGCAGCCAATGCTCACAACTGAGACTGGAGCCCAGTGTGCTAAGTGTAGTGTGTTCTTGCCTATGGAAATGTAATCTCAGTAAATAAAATATAAGAGGGAAAAATATGACAGGGAGGTACAAAATCACGTGAAATCATCAAGATCAATCCAGCCGAAAACCTAATTTATTATCCTGGTTTCCAGTGTGATGTGGATCACACTGACAACAATCAAAGATGTGCAAAATGTTATCTAAAATACTTGCCATTTCTAGGTGGTCTTTGACCATTGCATTGTTAGTTATTTATTTTTTAATAGGATGGACTGGGAATCTGACTGTAAAAGAATCATAAGGAAAATAGTTGGGGGTTGTCTTTACAAATTAGATTGGGATGCAGAACCATAAAATTAAATGCTTTTCATTGCTGGGTGTGGACACACTGTTAGAGATCTAGGAAAATCACAGCCAGGAAAATCATTCCCAGGCTGGAGTTTCTCCTGTTCTCTCAGCTCTATTCCCAAGCTGATAATGTGTCAGCTTCAGTAGGGAGATTTTCTCCCAGGATGATAATTTGGTCAAAATAGAATGGAATTAAAAAAAAACACATTAAGATTAACACCTGGTACCAGCTGTGGGACTCGTCCTGAAGTGCTGTCCCAGAGGCATTTTCTCAATTATCCAATGAGCTACTGTCTTGTCTAAGCTCTGCAGAAGATGCTATAAGTACGAATCATGCTTTCAATAAAGTTGTCTCTTTCCTATCACGAGAGAGACCATGTAGCTGTGTGTCTTATTTCTGCAGCTCCAAAGGGTTAAGTCCATAACCCACAGCTACAGCTGGGTAACTCCTTTGGCTTTTTTGCTTTCATTTGGCACTTCATTTCTATAGCTTTACACCACTGTAGTTGTGGCAGTAACACTAGCAAAGAACTGGAATTAAGCCTTGTCAGATCAGGAAGGCTAAAATTAACTACATTTCTGAACATTTATCTTACTATTTTAGGTGTAAAATAGTAAGTTTTCATTTAAAAAATAGTAATTCCATAGATACTGAAATTTGACAATTGCTTTACTGTTGAAGCAGGTTTTTCAAGACCTTTTAAGGATTTAAATGTTCCTATTGTATGTCAGCATTCATAAACTTGATGTTGATAGGAAGACAATACAGTATCTCAAATAAATATGAGTGAAGTGCCCAAGGCCTTTGTGTCCATAGGGAACCTTAATACTGTACATTCATATTTTAGTACATGAAAGCAATTTGTTTCTGGCAGTGCTTGACATATAAACAGACAAAATTGTATTAATAAATCCAGACCTCAATTTGTGTCAACAAGTGCATAGCTGATTTTTTAAAATAAACCCAAACACACTCCTGCTCTATGCCATTGTCTTGGTCAAGCACCTTTGGCATTCTGCTGGCTTGTGCTTTCCTGTGTGCTGGTAAAATGACAGGTAGGAGGTATTTGACAGTGTGTCTGTGACTAAAGAAATTAAACTAGTGGAGTACATCAGTTTATAACAGGTGGTGACATGCAATGTAGGAAGAAGAGAACATGAAGTTGTGTGGTGTGGCATACAGAGTTTAAAAGTACAGATTGGAAGATTTTATCTAATGGGAACACCAGTGTGGTGGCCTACAGCTGGTCTGGAGATCTCACAGTTATAAATAATTCCAGCTTTATAACTGAAATATGATTGATTATATAAGTACCTTAATTATATAAGTTAATCAATGAGGACTGTTAGAGAACGGGCCTAGGCCATTGGGGACAAGATTTTGGCTGGTTGTCTGGGTGGCAGCTGGTTGAGCCAGTGGGGATTGGCCAGGCAGTCCTTCTGATCTATATAAGGAGAACTGCACTCAATAATTGGCTGTTGTGCATGAACCCAGTGTGTCTTGTTGTATACCTGTCTCCCAAACTGTGACACACCAGGAAAGATTTGCACAGCTAATCACAGACGAGTGCCAGTGACACTTTTTTTCAAACTGGCTGTTATGTATTTATTGTATGTATACCAGCAAAACTGCTTCAGGAATGTGCTTAAAATTTATATTTCCAATTTAAAATAAAAAATATTAAGAAATAAATAGAATAATAGTGACAACTAGATTAGAGTTGGTACTTAAACACATTTTGAAGTATGTGGACCACTACATTTGGAGGCAAAACCCCACAAACAGGAAGCCCTTGCCCTCTGGGAAAATTCAAACCTGATTCCATGGTGCCTGGCTGAGGCCCAGATATATAATACAGTATTTGCCTGCAAGCATGTACACATAGGAGAGACTGGTAAAAGGGAGATCGTGTTTTGGTACACCAGAGGTATCTGGAGTAATTCAACTGGAGTAGGAAGAACCACATATTTACAGTTGCATGCCTAAATGAACAATATGGTCTATAGTCTCCAGAGTGTTAAAAAAAAATTAAAAATAGGGCAGTCTCTTGAAGGTTCTCTCTGCTTTTGTATTATTGAAATTATGTAACATTTAATAATCCCTTTTTTATTTTCAGACCGATTTGTTAGGTTCAGGAATTATTACTTTTTCTTGGCAACAGCTAATCCATCATTTTCTAATTTCTCTACCTTGGAAATTGCATTTTTTATTTTACAGTTGGCATTATCCTTAAAACAAACAAGCTGGTAGTCAGTGAAAGAAATGACAAGAAACATTAAAGTAAGCAAAGGGAAAAAAATCTTCAAATCATGTTTAGCCCCATCTGGCCCTAGAAAAACATGGAAATGGATGATCGAGTGCAGATTCCAGGATGGGCTGTCTTTCAAGGGAAACAAAATCTGGATATTTCTATGTCTAGACCACAGAAGAAAAAATGCTTTGGTGCTAATTAACCCATTAAAAGCTTACAAGCCCTGAATGGTGCCTGGCAACATATGTAGGGAAGTTCGCAGATTTAAGCTGCCAAAGGAAATGTGGGAGGGTGCAGCCTGGGAGTCAGGAGATCTGGGTCCTGCTGCTTACTCTAGCCCTGGCTTGCTCTTTGATCTTAGCATCAATACTCAGCTTTTCTCTGCCTTGTTTTTTCTCCCTTTAAAGTGGGATTGTGACATTGCTCTCCCTCCAAGAGCTCTCTGATATGAAGTGAGGAAAAATGCTATGAAGCCAGCATTGCTCTTTTATGTTGTATACAGTTTATCAGAATGTTGTCTAAGTAGAAAACAGAGTCTAACTTTGTATACTGTAGTCAGATGTTAAACAGTCCCTGAGTAAGCATTTCTTTACGACCATCTATATTGCTAAAAGGGTACATAAAGCAGAAAATAACAGGCTCCATGCTTCTCTTTCAGTGCACATGTTCAGAGTTTCTTTCTAAGTGAGGTTTAGAGGGATATACTGATATTGGCCCCTCAGAAATCTATTAATTATGCTTTAGACTGATTGTTTTTTAATTACTAAAGAATGTTCACCATAAGTGTGCCCTTAAAAAACAGATTCAATATGGATGGAAATGAAAAAGTAGAAACAATATTTCACCCAAGCAGGTGCTGCCTTTGATTCTTTCCATGCTTCTGACCCCATCCCTGCAACCACCTGCCATTATGGTCCTCCAGATTGGAAACAGAGTGGAAATTGTTCCCATATGACTGCTTTTTGAGTTAAACAGATACCCACTAGAAGACAGAAAAATCCGTATTAGCTGCATCAAAGAGAAAAATTCAAAATCCAGGCCTGCCTGGATCTGGGAAATACACCTGAGTTTTGCCCCTTGCTCCCTTGTCAGCTCCCTCTAATGCCTTGGCAACCCTCCCACTCCTCTGTTACCACAGCTGCTAGCTCAGGCCTTGCTGCTCTAATTTCACTGTCTGCATTACCCTCTTTCCCATTTGGAAACACATGTTCCTCATTTGTTTACATACCACCTTTCCCTGGATTGCTCTGACTTTCACAAACTGGGGATTTCACAAACTGCTGGTGAAGGTTGGTTTGGTGATGGCTAACGGGAACTCTGTGTTAGATCCTGAAAACTTAGACAAACCTCCAGTAGCACAAGAAGTTAATTAATAATATATACTTTGAGAAGGAGCTTGAGAGGGAAGGGTCATTTTTAGCAACTTGGCTTTCCTTTGTGTTTACAGACATTTCACACTAATAAATTAGTTCAGTGTGTTTCTTAGCATCTACTTAACCAATGTTTGGGTTGTTAGCACTGATTGCTAAGTTGAGAAGTGCCCAAGCAAAGACTTACAGTCCCACCACGTCAAGATGCCTGTTTAGCAAGAATACTGGCTTAGATGTTTAAATAAGTGTTGGTACCTTGAGCTTCTAGGTTTGCCTGGTAGGATGTCCTACCATGCTTCTCTTCATTCTTTCCTCTATGTTGCCTGTTTCTCACTCCAGCTTCCGAAAGCGTATTTTTATCCTCCATCCTGCATAATTAAAATCTGTATTTTCATTCATTCTTATTCTGGATCTCATCTTTCTTCTGTGCACCTGGATTCAGTCCTACACATCTTTGTCACTGGATCCCAGAGTGGCACAGAGTTCTCCGAGTCTCTAATTCAGTCTGCATGTTCAAAGCAGGCTTAGAATGGTTTAGAACCATATCCAGCTGGGTTTTGACATACCCAGAAGGATGACAACTCCACAACCTCTCTGGGCATCTTCTCCAATGTCTGCCCAGCCTTAAAGTAAAAGAAAACTTTTTTCTTCCATTCAAATGGAGCTTTCTGTATTTCACTTTGTGCCCATTGCCTCTTACTCTGTCTGTGCATCCCTCTAAGAAGACTCTGGCTCCATCTTTTTTACTCCACCTCCTCCACTATTTACACATTTTGATATGATCTCCCCTTTCTTTTGATAAGACACTTCTCTCTTATTTTTTTATTCTCTCAGTTGGTTATCATATCAAATGTTAGACAGGGAGAGCACCACTGCAGTGAGAAAGCCTTAAGAAGTACTGTCTGATTACAGGAGGGGACTGCCTGGAGTCATCAGACTGCCTGTGCTTGGAAGACAAGTGCCCCAAGGCAAATGGATATTTCCCAGGGAGGAAATAGGCTGAGCATGGGCAGGAGCTCTCTCCTGGACTTCTCTGACAGTGGTGACAGGGAGTTGAACTCAGTATTCAGCTCAATATTGGCATAAAGCTGGAGAAAGTGAAGCAGTGCCAGAAGAAAGTCTTCCCTGGAAAAAAAGAGCTCAAGACAGAAAAATAAATAGCTTAAAGGGAAATAGGGTCAGGCATCTTCTTACTTCTTGACTGAGATAAGAATGGAACATGGGTTGTTTTCACAGAGTAGGTTTCAAAGATCTGGATGGTGGCAGACATTTGAAGTTCATTTGGGGGACACAGGCAGAATAATACCCAGACCCTTGAAAACATGCCTATGCTGACAAAAACTGAATGGAGTTTTGATAACAGAACATTGATAAAAAGTAGCATTACAGGGTACAGGACACATTGGTGCAAAAAAGGTACAAAATACCAGCTGCAAAGCTCAGGTTTAGCTTTACATCCTTTGCTATAGCATATTTCAGCTTTTATTTTCTGTCTCTGAGCTAGTCCTCAGTCTTAAAATATGAGAGTTTTTTGCCCTTTCCAGAGACTCTGTAAGTTCATAGGAGTGAAACCTTTACATCATCCTGCTAATACTCATGCCAGAAGTGTGAACAAAATCTGAAATCTAGGGTAGACAGTAATAAGGAAAGTCAAGTCAGCTGACCTTTTAAAGCTGATAAGCAGATTTTTAAAAACATGCTCTGATTTGATAATGAAGGAAATTTGTTTGAATTTGTAGCTTTGTTACAAATCATCTTAACTCCTGAGTCAAGCAGAGCATGCCAACATATTAAACTCAACCTACATAAAGCCAGACTGCCAAATGCACATTGATTTATTACCTGTGAGATTACATAATCACAATTAAAGAAAATATAAACTTTGAATAGTACAGCTGTGAGTTCAGCTTTGGTCACTTAGGAAACTAGCTTTTGTCCTTATCAGTCCAAAAGCATTCTCATGTCTAAATGGGAAACATTTCTCTTAGATTAAAATTCAAGTGTAAAACCTCAGAATTGAAAATGGAAATATTTTGTTATTTTTTGTAGATGGTCTTTCCACTCTTCATCAGATATAGTGTGTATGTGTTTGTAGTACATATATCTTCCCAACGTAAGCTCTCACCAAGTCAAGTCTTCCATCAAATAAAATTACTAACTTCAGCCCAGATTTCCTCTGCTGAGTATTGTGCTAAGAACTGATTTTTGGTTCAGTAGCTGAATATTTAAAAAATCAGATCTAAATTGAATTATCTATTCCTGACCGATGTGAATAAATGATGGAGGTTTTGTAAGTCAAACTAACATTTTGGCATTTGAAGAGAATAGATATGTGGAGATGAATGACTAGACATGAGGAATGTGGACAAAGTAAGTGAGGAGGTTTTGGCACTGGGAGATAAAAAAAGAGTATTGAGATAAAAAAGGAGTATTCTCCTTTTGGCTTTTTCTTCACTTTTTGTACAATTGTTGCATGTAATGTTCTGTTAATGTTCAAATCAAATGTTGAACGTGCAGGAAAATGCTTATTTTCCCCAGTTTTCCTCTAAAGTGAAAAAAGCAAACAAGAATTGGTTCAGTCTAATATTTTAAGAATTTTCAGTCGAACAAAAAGCAATTATTTGCTCATTTCTGTTGACTAGATTTTTAAAATTTGAATGGAAGAAGATACACAAAGGAACAGCATTCAGTAGTAATTTCACAGCTATGTACAGAGAGCTAATACTTGATTTTGAGTTGTTTATAGAAGCCCATCATTCCCATAACATTGTCTGTCCTATAAAACAACTAGAAACTTATTCTTTTTCCTCTGAGAAAAAAGCCACACTATACTATATAATTATGCAGCACGATTCCTGTTAATGTTTTATATCACAATTATAGAACATTGTGCTATATTTTATAATATTTGTATATCTATTTCTCCTTCTTTCTAGATATTTTATTGCTAAGTAGTCAAAGTGAAATTAAACGGACTATGTCTTAAAAAGTGAAGTTATTTTATATGATGCTGAAAACCAGCATGATTTGCTGACTTAGGGTCATTCTGTAAACAAAGAAAAAAGGTGAACAATAGCAACTCTGCTCATAAATCTGTTTTGGAGACATTTTTGTGTAAGTTTTTATTTCCTGAGAGATTAAAGCACATCACAGAAGAATTTGGAAAGACAGATTAGAGGACATTTAAATAGTTTCATAAGAGGTGTTCTAATTTGGTTGTTCCTACCAACTCCATTTGAACCAAATTTCATTAGAAGCAGAAGTAGACAGATAAAATATTTTAATGTGTGTTTAAACAAAACACAGTTTTACAGAGGTCATAATGCCCTCTATTAGTATTCCAACACTATTTGTACAGATTAGTATTCCAATACTATTTGTACAAGGAATTTAGTGTGGAGAGTGCTGAACAGCATAATGAATTGTAAACATACATGTGTATCAAAGTTCTCACCAGAAGTATTCAGATCCCACTTTCATACATATTTGTTTGGAAGGAGGGTTATCTATGAAAGCAGTAAAAGGAAACCATGCCACTTGGGCAGCCATCATAGTAGAAGGAATGAAAATGTAAAACAGTAGCTGTTGCAAATTTGCTGTGACCAGATTACAGGTCATCCTTAGTTTGCCTAACCTGTTTCATGGCATGGAAGGTCTCTACAACCTGTGAACCAATAAAAAATGCTAATTTAGTTGGATTCATCGTCCATTGTGAATAATTAAAACATCTGAACAAAGACCGATGTTTGGTCTCATTTGTGCAGGCTGATTAAATTATGCTGGAAACCATAACCATTGCTGCTTTATTCACTGTTTATAAACTTAGGTCTTTGTTGGTTCTGATTTTCCTTTCTCACACACCTCTCTAATGAGGTGTTGCAGTTACTTTGCAAACTACTGTAACTGAGGAGCCAATTTCTTAGCATTCCAGGGCTAGCTAGTATTCATACTTCTCCTATGTTTTCCTGAGTGCTAATATCTATTTCTTAGTTCTCCTTGGAGCCCATCATTTTACTGTATGAGTTATTTAAGTCACATTAACATCATTAATGTGGAACACCATTTTATATTAAACAATTTGTCAATAACTTCTTGAGTATCAAAATATTGCAAGGAGCGTGTTTTGCGTTTTTCACTTTTTTGGTTTATAATGTTATTTATTTCCTTTGTGTCTGGAAGAGGTTTAGAGGTTCATAGGACATAGTCCTGTTGAGATGACTTTATGTTTTCAGTAGTGTGGTCCAGCCATTTTGCATCTCCCCATATGAAGCCCAGCTGTTTCTTTCCCTTATCCTGTCATTCATTTACCCTTTGTGTAGTAATGGAGCAATATTTGTATGAGCAAAATATTCTTTACATAGCTGTGGCTGTGTAAAATCTCCCTTTGTATTTCAAAGATAGCAGCCTTGCTGTAAAATGCTTTAGAAATACGCAAATACAACAGTGGGATTTCACAGCACTAACTGCTGCACTGTTCAGGATGTTTGCCTTTTCCTTGAATAACAATCTCTGCCATAATTTCTGTCTTTCTGGAGGTTAAACCAAAAAAGATATCATGAAGAGGGACTCAAAGGACTGAAGTCAAAATGACTTTTCTAGTCCTAATTCCCTTGGAGTCTGTGAGGGCACTTAATTAATGTTGCCGTAACCGTTCCTAAGACACTCTGAGTATTGAGTATATGAGTATTGTGGAATCAGTTACCTAGTTCTAAAGGAAATTTTAAGTATCTGAATTTAGGTTTTGGTTATAATATAAAAAATCTTGTAGAGAAATAAACACTGCAGAGCAAATTGTCAGATGGTTATTCATCACTCAGCATGCAGAGTTATCAGTGGTTTGCATGGGCATTTCTGCCTTCGAAACATTTGTTTTGGAAACTCTTGCCCCATTGTGCAGCACAAAAAAGCCCATATTCCTGTTCTTCATTATCCCATATCCTTTGGCGCTGCTATTGATATTTCTTGAGTGCCACAGTGTGGCTGGTGTCCTTCTGTCATGAGAAATACTTCTGGTTTCAAATGCTGTAGCACATGTTTTCTTAAGCTACTCTTTCTATTTCACTCTCTCTTTTGTATTTGTTGTTTAGACCTTCTTTGTAGCCTGTCAGCAGCACTGGTACTCTCTCCAAAATCAAGGGTGAGGTTCTGGGCTGCTTGAGGCAGCTAGAAGTTTTGTTTGGATGTCAAAGACTATATGAAAGAAGATCTTCCCTTATAGGAAAAAATCCTGATACAGAGAAATCCTGATAAAGGGCAGTTGTGTTGGTTCCTGTTATGACTGTAGGATAAGATTCTTTCTGGGTCTCCAGTAGGACTAGGATAGTGCAATGGAAAAAGCAAAGAAGAATAATGGTGAGATTTTAAAAAAAAAAAATTTGCTCTGTTAATGTGTAGGAATGCAAAATGTGTAGGAAGTATTGGTAAAACTGAGGAAATCTGTGCTTGCATTAACAAGAGAAGAAGCTCAGGTCTGACACCTGCACAGTGTCATGGAGAGATTTTGGGACTGCCAGAGACATGTGTATGATTTTGCTACTCTCGTGATGCAATGGTATATCTCTGGCAGAATTATCCCAATACACATTTTGGTAAGCCTAGTTATTAGAGATGCTAAGTTGGCTGCCTGTGAAACTAACCTGTGTCAGAAAGACATGGGTTTTCTTGGATTCTTTGCTAGCCACTTGTGTGTAAAATCTCTAGGGTCCCTAGTTCTGTGTTTTCCAGGGTTCCCATGGGGTATTGTACCAAAATGGATGCCAGAAACAAAATGTGTATCACAACTGGAATTTTGTAAAACTTTGGAGTCCTTTGTAAAAGGACTTTTGTAAAATCTTGGAGTTTGTTTGTTTGTTTTAATTTGGCATTTTTTTAGTTCTGAACTTTATGCTCCAGATCAGGTTTGCAGCTCTTATTTCCAAAATTCAAGCAATGCCTTATAGAGATTATTCTGCAAGATAAAAGCCTTATGAGACTGTCCTGGGGTGACGTTGTGGTGCTTGTATCCCCAATGGTGTGTTCGGTTTGTGCTTCGTGTTGTGTTCTGTGCTTTCGGGACTGGCTCTGAGGGTGAGAGTTTGTTTTGTCTTGTTATCGGCCGGCTCACCTCCCCCACGGTCTGTGTTTAGGAAAAGGCTCGCTGGCCTTGCTTGCTTGCTTGCTTGCTTTGCTTGCTTGCTTGGTTTGCTTGCCTGCTTTGCTTGCTTCTACTTTTTGCTTTTGCCTAAATACAATCATACCATCTGAACCTGTTCCGGACGGGGTCCTGGGAAACACCACGAAACACCGGGAGTCTGCATTTTGTGATCAGCAGCAGCCATCCCCAGCGCCGGAGACCAACAACTGGGCGACCACTCGCAGGAGAGACTTTCTGAATTTGTTACCCTTTCAGAGCGGTGAAGGAGTTTTGTTTTTTTTCATCTGGTGTTGTTCAGTTTTCTTTTTGTGTGTGCTGGGGAGTGTTTTCCTTGTTAAATAAACAGGTTTTTTTTCCACTTCTCTCCAAGGAAATTCTTCCCGAACCTGGTGGTGGGGGGAGGAGTCATGGGGGTTTGCTCTCTGGGGACTCCTTCCGGAGGTCTTCCCCCAAATTTGCCCTAAACCAGTACAGAGACAATAATTATATTAAAGATAATAAAACACAAGTACTTTTATTTCTCTTTGACTTATGACAATATATAAAAATGCACATTCCTCTTTATGCAGCTATACTTGAGTGTTGCAGATGTGCAGGGAATGGTAATGATATCTTGTCTGACTGACTGAATGAAGACTGTCACTTCCTTTGGATATGCAATAAATGAAAACAGTTTTGGCCCAAGATGAAAATGGGTAGAGCACAGACTGATCTGTTACTAATAAAAACCAACAGTGAGAATTACTCAGCACTGCAAAATCATAAATATTGGTTATATAATCTTAGGTCCCATTAAAATGTGCCCTTGACATCATAGCACATTCATTGGAATTCATTGGTAAATAAAGCAATTATATGTGATTAAGTAAGCCTACAACAATGTCAGTTGACCTTTCATCATATTTTAGGTTTTCCATAATGACATTTTGGCAAGTAAACTTGATTTTTGTCTCCATAATAAATGCACTTTTGTATTATTAAAGACATACCACAGCACTCAAACTTCTCCTGTTTATCTGGCCAGCTCCATAACAGGAGAGGAGAGATAGCTCCCAGATCCCAAGTCTCTGTCTGGTGGACACTGGTGGCACAAGTCTTAACGATCATGGCTTATGCTCACTTTCATGGCTATTTTGCTTATATCCAGTGTTAAGCCTATATGATTTGTTTTATTACCCTTTTCAACAAATTTTGCCAATCATAGCAAAATAAATGTCTCTTCTGCAAGGAGTGCTGTGTTCGATCTCCTCAGGAATATCTGCTGTGGCAGCAGGATGAGGGGGGAAATTGCAGAAAAGGGCTGTTTACTGGAGAGGCCCTGCTACAGCAGGGTAGTTTTGGTGGGCAGATCAGCACTTGACATTAACCACGCAGAACTAGGTGAACAAAAGTAACCAAGCAATGCACTGGGAGAGAAGGATGCAGAGACACTTCATAAATCTGTAATTCAAAGAACAGTTCACCACACATTCTAGGCTGACGTTCAGGCCAGATTATTGCAATCAAACCTTTTCCTTTCTCTTCATACATGTCTTTGAAAGGTTGCAACCACCATTACAAACAAAATGGTTAAGGTAATAAAATATCTTGGACTAAGATAATCCTGTAAAGGAACTGCTGATGCTTAGTCTGAGGGTGTTGAGAGAACAGAAAATTGGTGGGATGATAGGTTGGAGGAAGACACAGAATGCCTTTTGAGTGTACTGCTTCCTATTCAAATTCTCAGCTGGATGCCATATCAGGAATGTACTTTTTCATTTGGCCAAGATAGTCAGTCCTTTTTAATTCTGCAAGTGGTTGTTGGAATGTGAACCTGAAATCAAAAGAAGTAAAATGGAAGAAGCCAAGTACTTTGTGTAAGATTCAGAAAATAGTGTTAGAGGCACGTACAGCATTATATAGTTATGATACTTTTGCAGTATTCTTATAATACAATAGAGAAAAATAAAAGGCCCACATAGTTACCAACTCTATATCTGTTATGGGAATTTGATGGAAGAAGTGCATTTATCCATCAGCAACCTGATTATGCTTCCATTGAAATCATATGGAGTTTTGCCAAAGGCTTTAGTGGGTGAAAGAGTAGGATCTGGGAGGCTATAGATGAGGAAAAGCCAGAGCTTGTAAAGTTTTCTCAGCATGTTATTGGATAAGTGCCACTGTCTAGAGGGCAGTGGGTGGCCCAGAGAGAAGTTTCAGAAAAAAGAGATAGAACACCAATTCAAACAATTTTTGGGAGAAAAGTCTTGTATAAAAGAAAAGGCTTTTGAGAGGCTTTCGTATCTTTCTATTAACTAGTGGCAGTGGAAGAGTCCAGTGTGGAAGAAAAAAAAAACAGCAACATGTCTAGGTTTGAGTTTTTAAGTGTGTTGTTTCACAAAATGGTGGTGTTAGAGAGATGCACCAGACAAAAGAAAATGGATTTGGGTGGCCAACTGATGTTCACAGTTGTCAGCCCAAGGGAGCCAGACCTGAAGGGAGGGTGTAGGAAGATATGCCTTGGAGATACACCTTGTGCTTTGGTGACTTTTGTTCGTACATCATTACACTTCGTGTAAAGCAGCTCTGTAGTTGTCATTCTGAGGAAAGGGCACAGCCATGGAAAGGGGATATATGTAAGAACAGTTCACACATAAACTAGGAACAAACTGGAATAGTGAGCTTGACTATTCAACTATCTTCATTGACTTCCACAGGGCGGCCTGCTGAGAACATCAAGAATGGTGGCGTATCAATTTAGATGTTTTTTTCCACTTGCAAATGAAAATTTCCAAAATGGATATGTAGCTCAGGAGTTTTTAAAGGCCACAGATTTTCTAGTCCATGATCCATAGAGGCATCAGGAAGCTGCTGCTGGATATACAGACTAACCACAGTTACAATACTCTCCATGTAGTCAACATGATACAGATAAAGCCAGGGAGACCTGGACTGTCTGGTCTTGACAGCACTGCTGTTACCATCAGAAAAAATCCACTAAATTTACTTAGTATCTGGGAGGAGACATCCTGTATAGACCATACTTATGCAGTTTTATGTATCTTAACTGCCCTTGCCTTTTTACCTTGATAAAAATGGGCAGTTGACTACATGTGCAGACATCAACATACTTCAATCTACGCAGTTCCATCATGGTGGGCATGGCTAGAGGTGTGTAGGACATGTGCAGAGACTTATTCTTGGAATACCAGTGTTAGATGTATGGAAAGAGACGTGAAGGTGTTAAGTGTAACAGTGTTAGCCTTTGAGAAAGCAGAAAGACAGAGGTACTTGTCTAAGTGTAGAAACAATATACTGAAAGACAGATTCAATGTCCAGCTCTGCCATTCTCCTCTTTGAATGCTTAGAAGCACCATTCTGCCCTCAAATCTCATTTTGTAGAAATCATAAACATATATGTTGTTTCTACACCCTTTTAATTTCTGGTTTGGGAATTCTGAACAAAGTGGATACAAGGTAGTATGCTGAAGTGGATCAGAAACTACTGTTTTAAAAATCAGTCTCAAAAAAATCCCAAACAAACCCTAAACAAAACCAGGTGTTGGCTTCAATCATCTTCAGATGTGCAGTGAATTAGAGTGCAGAGGCCAATATCTTTATGGTTTCAACCAGGGTTCAGACAGCAAGACCAAGATCTGAAACCTTAAGCACTCTGCTTTTCTGGTATTTTTCCTTACTTTTTCAACGTGCTTGATTTCACATTGTGTATGTCCACTAGCAAGGATTCAGCCAAGGGACACTTGAGGATGGAAAAGGCATACCAGGGAATCATGACAGGGGCACCAAAATTTCTGCCTCCACACTTCTCTAATCCAGGAAAACCATGGTGAAGAGGACCTTATCTGCCACCCCAAGACTTCATTAGGGTTAGAGCTCAGAAAGCCAGAAAGCTTGTAGTCCTGGGACACTGGGGCTCAGTCATGCCAAGGGCATCACATCAGAGCTCCACTGTTGCCATCTCCATACCTTTCTAATGCGGGCCATCCATTGTGATGGGATGAGGGGAAGTCATTTGACGAGTGGCTGAGGTCACTTGGTTTGCTCAGCCTGCAAAAGATTGAAGGGAGACCTCATTGTGACCTACAGCTTCCTCATGAGGAAAGTGCA
The DNA here is from genome assembly GCA_013397075.1 of Rhabdornis inornatus. Lineage (NCBI taxonomy): Eukaryota > Metazoa > Chordata > Aves > Passeriformes > Rhabdornithidae > Rhabdornis > Rhabdornis inornatus. The sequence continues at coordinate 3,167,298 of VWZS01005849.1, read as the reverse complement.
GGAACAGGGACTGATCTCTTCTCTCTGGTGACCAGTGACAGGACACGAGAATTATACGAAGCTGTGCTTAAACCAGTGTTTGGGCACTGGAACAGGCTCCCCAGGCAAGTGGTCATGGCACCAAACCTGACAGAGCTCAAGAAGTTTTTGGACAATGCTCTCAGGCCCATGGTGTGATTCTTGGGGTATCCTGTTCAGGACCTGGACTTGGATGATCCTTGTGGGTCCCTTCCAATGAGGTAAATCCCTTTCCTCTCCGGTCCCTCTGGCTAGCTCTGGACCAGAGATGGGTGGGAAATCCTCACAGACAAAGGCAAAAAACCAAAGGAGGCTCTTTTTCTCCTGTGGGAAAAATTTGTCCACAGTTTATTTGGTCCACATAGCAAGAGAAGAAGGAGAGCAAGAGAGAAGATGGTGGGCACTTTTAAACTCAGGGAAAGGGGAGGAACAGACCCGTGACCAATGGGACACGGCCAATGGGGAGGGGCGAAAGGAAGGACTCTAGCACGCCACAACTTGGGGGGGGGGAAGAACGGGATATACCATTCAGTGCAAATATAAAACAATTTCTTAGTGCAATACAACATTCCAACTCAGAATATTCTAGGAATCTATTATTCTATTCTATTTTTTTACTTGGAAACAGCAGTATGTATTACCACTTGCAACAGGAAAGGTCAGAGCACAGAATACAAACTTTGCACTCTTTAATATTCTGGAAGGCACAAAGCTATAGCTGAAAAGAGGAACTCCTAATTCACCTTTTATATCCATTGTCAGGATTCACAGAAGGGGATACAGTGGAGATTTATGTATCAGAATTGCTAAATTTATGCCCTATGCCGTTCACTAAACTGAGGATCATTGAAGACCTCTCTGTATGTAATCCCATTATATTTATCTGCCAAGAAGCTTGGCTAATACATTCATAAGTTTTATAATGGAAAATCAGTTTTTATATAGTAAAGAACTTTCATTTTCTTCTTAGCATGTTTTTAATATTTACAATTAGAAGGTATGCATCTTTTTAAGGTATTAAAGGGTATGCATTACAATTAAAAGGTATGATCTACAAGCTGGGCAATAACCACTCTTGGGTAGAGGAGTATAAGAAAAAAATTGGAAAGAGGGACTTCTGTTCCACTGGTATCTCCTCTTGGGATCCTTCCAGCAAAAACATATTTAAGCACTTCTATAAACCTATGGTCTCAGAAGAAATATCAACACCAATTGCATTTCAGCCTCTTTTACAACCTGATAATTGCATGTGCTTTTTTAGGGACTTGTGAAGCTCTATTTCAAATAGTAGTCACTGATTTATATTGCCTAATGGCTTTTCCAATTTGCTCTGGTTAAATCTGAAAGTGCTGCACGTGAACAGCAAATGGGCATACACAGATTTCATGTCATGTGTGCAGTTTGTTAAAGAGCATCAGCCTGCAATTCTTCCTGCAATGTTGCAAAAGTTCTGTCTTGCATCAAAGAATATGGAAGGTGCTTTTGCTATAAAGTTTATTAATTCTCTAGGTTTAGATGTACAGTGAGGACAGTTAGGAGAACACTGAGCACGAGGAACTTCCTTTGTCCTTTACAAACATACCTCCTTCCTGAAAGGTGTTTGCCTCATGAAAGTAAGGGAGTTTCTGTGATTTGGTACACAAGTTTACTATATTGCTGAAGAGTTGCAGTGGCTGGCTGAGGAGTCAGCCTACTAAACTTACTGATTTGCAGTGCACACACAGGTCAGGGAGATGCTCTAAGACAGCGGAGGCCACACCTTCTGGCCCCCAGTGCTGTCCACTAAGCACATGTTCTGTTCACCTGTCACAGAAGAGGCTGAAAAAATACACAGCACTCATCATCAGACCAGAACTCTGTTCAATTCCACAGGCAAAGCAGAATTGGCATCCAAACCCAAGTTTGGTCAGGTTGTATGGATGATTTTAGGCTTCTCTCAGCTTCATTCTCTTCCTTTCTTGTAAAAGGTTCAGTAAAGGAGTGAAGCATTAAAAAAAAACCAAACCAAAGTCCAGAGCTTTCCTTTGTTTCCACAAGCAAATTCAATCATTTTTGGATTTTGAGGTTGCAGCAGGTGTTCTGAGAACGGTACAGAGATCTATGCTAGAATGAGAATCACTGGTAACTGCTCTCTTGTTAATGTCTTCTGTATATATAATCTGAGGAACTGTGCTATCAATGGCATAACTTTCACATAGAGTAATTCTCTTTACACCAGCTGTGCAGAAAACACCTAAGGGCTTGTTTATTTATTTATTTAATTATTACATGCAATTTCACACACATGCAACTCAAGGTGGATTTAAAAAGGACTCAGGATATTCCTTAAAAAAATATACTTCCATTGCAAAAAAAAAGGCTAATTAAGGCCATCCAAATTAATATTTTCATATATGGTAGAATAAGAGAATAATTTTGAAATAGAAGTTTGATGTTATTTTAACTCTAAGTTTCAACTTATCTGGAAATTTGACTTAATTATTTTTTAAAAATAAATCTTGCAACAAAGCTGGCAATGATTCAGGTCTCGGGTTTGGGGGTTTTTTTAGATTCTTTGTTGTGTGCTTCCTGTAAACCGTAAAAATTATCTTCTTTGCATTTGTGTTTCATATTTGCAAATTTTAATATTCTCCCAAAACTCAAGGAAAATGGAAACTGACAGCAACATATCCAGAAGAGAACTGCTTGGGTATGTTAGAAATTAGTTCATTTTGGTAAGATCCAATGGTCTGCAAAACTAAATGCAAATTACATTTAATCTAGTTTGTACTTTTTAAAAGAGTGAAACTAAGAGTATCAATTTTAGGATAATAAGGCCCGATTTTATTTTCAAATTAAAGTGTTAGGATTCTTGTATCTCAGTAAGAATAAAAACTCTTAATTTTGCCTTGTGTGAAGAGGCTTCTTTCAAAACACCACCGTAAAGGTGGATGTTTGGTTTTTGTGATCTGGGACCATTTATTAATTTTGAGCAATTATTTTCAACACTGATTTTTTTATCTTCTCATATGGAGACTGTGGTAGTTTACACTTTCTGTAAGTTTCCTTTTTGTCTTTCACAGACTCCAGAGAATCAGTTCAGTGGCCCTATTTTCAGAGTCAGAACATAAACAGATACTAAGCATAATATTATTACATTACTCAGTTTAACATGCCCGGTACTGACAGAAAAAATTATAAAATCTCCCTGTAGACAATCTTATCTTATAGTAGGGGAAGTATTAGAATTGACACAATGGTATCATGACCGTGTAGTTTCATGTATTCTGTTTTTTTATCTGAATCTCCTTTTTCTTTAAGGATTTTAGTCATGCACCTGCTACATTTCCATGCAAACACAGGTGTCCAACCTCACACACATGTTCTTTGGTTCGTGTATAACACATATGAAATTGGAATAATTGATTTTGTTGCCTGGATATGCATAGTGTTCTGTGAGGTCTGAGAGGAGGGGTTGCTGATGGAAAACTAGAGGCAGTATGATGTAAATGTGTCATATAAAGTCATACTGGAAAAAAAAATATATATGCCAAGCAGCAAGTTCCTTGAAATTTAAGTACATGAATAGTTTTTAATAAAAAGTGACTACTGTCTGTTCTTACCTATGAGAAAAAAAAGATGGAGCCCAGATCACTTGCTAAATTCTGCTTTTTAGCATAGAATATTACTCAGATGCCAGCCTGCTTACTGTGCCCTAACTTCAGTAGTTGGCTGAAAACACTGATGAGTACTGCTAAGAAGGAACTTTCATGCCAAGCAAGCCAGCAGCAACTTAAGTAAAAAGGAACTTAAGTATGGGATAAGTGAAAACAGACACTGACACTGTTTCAGTCTCTGTTTCAGAGCTGTGTGGTTCTCCAGGAATTGTAAGAAAGACACTATGACATTATTACAAACCAAGCACCATGATTAAAGGAGTAATAACTTTTCTTTTTTTTTCTTTTTTTTTTTTTTAGATGAAAAATAATTTTGTAGAAAAGAAACTTCACACACTTGATAAGGTGAGGGGAAAGTCTATCACCTGGCTAGAATTAAGAATACTTTCTATTGGACTTTACAATGGCTTTGATTTTGCTTTTATAATGAGTCAAGTAAGAGGAAATTTTATTTGGATTTTCTGAGTTGCACTGCCAGAGACTTACGACAAAACTAGACTTTCAGGAACCCATTTGAAGGAAGTATATTCCACTGGATCTGTAGGACCTCCACGGTCTGAAAGAGACTGGCATTTCTGGAGTAAATGGGGCTGTTGGCTCTTCCCTGATCCAACAGGGACTCTACCTACAGATCTCCTGCTGGGAGATTCAGTGCTGATCTGTGAGAGCAGGACAAAGTGGCCTGGACAGCATATGGAGATGAGCTTACACTCCTTGTTTTAAATTAATTTCCTGGTCAAAGAGTGCATGGAAACAGTAACATTTACTCAGTGCAGAAGAATATCAGGGGTTGCTAGCAGGTTTTATGGTCTGCTCTAACTTTTTATTACAGGTCTTACAGTGGTAGACAAAAAAAAAAGAAAACATTCAGCTCTGACGGATACTGGAATTTGTTGCAAATGCATTCTGCTTATACCTGATGCATTTCCAAATAATTTGCCTGTGAAACTTGTTGACAGTTTGCAGTTGTATGTTCATCTGTTAGATGGAAATAACATTTGAGGTGGAGAGTCCTACTTGTATATTTTTAATAGCTGCTAAACCAACAAACTCAGCTGGTGTGTTGCCAATTTGTGGCATTTTTTTCTCCTAGTCTTAATTTTTCACTTATGCAGATTACTCCCAGCAATTAAAAAACTGACTCACTCCTTGAATTCTTTTGCTTTTCAAAGTTTGCTTTGGATTTTTGAGATTTCAATCAGATTTATCCTTTTTTTGTCATTACTAATCTGTTTTTTCTACGTCTGGACAATTGGAAAGATCATACCATCCACAAGAATTTCATAAGACATTTCTGTGATGCATTATACTGGAATTCTTTATATATAGTCTCTTTTTACATGCAAAACTGTTAAATGCTCCCTTCTTAAATTTGAGATTTTCTGAGAGATCTGTTTATAGGTCTCTACTTCAATTTGAATTGACTGTGCAAAACTTGAACTGTTTATACTGATATTTTCCATATTTGTCTTAGCCTGAAATTCTTGTTTTAATGTTTCAGATTAAATGGTACAGATGTTTCCAAGAACAAGATTAGGGATAACTGCATTGTTTTTATCTATTGTTGATCTTTTTTTCATAAGTCCATCAGGAATCTCTGGAGCCTTTCATTCTCTGGAACAAAGATTTGAAGCATTAGGAAAAGAGAAAAGCCATGAGGAGGAGGTGCAAAAATAAATGAGATGGAAACAAGCCCTAGGGGATCAAACAATCTCTCTAAACAATGTTTTCGTCCTGAATGTTGCTTTGGATCCGTGTGTCCCAAGTGTTTCTTTCCCTTGCTCTCAACAGTTAGTTCTCAGTCATTTTGGAAAATTATTATTAGACTCTTCCTCGTGCATGTTGATGCCACTTGGGCAGTCTTCATTATGGCATTTCCTGAGGGTTTTTTTAAGCCTTATATAATTTTTTTTCCCTTTTGTATGATTCTGCATGGAGTTTATATCATGAGGGTATTACAAAGGCAGTTAAAGCAAAGGTGAAGAGAGAAATGCACTTCCACAGGGAGCTCCTATTTTAGTGTAAGGACTGATGCAACATATGAAGAATAGTAGTGAAGAAGGTGACAAGGGAAGTACAAGGGCTAAAAAAAAGATGTCTATAACAAAATTGTTAGTTTTTTGATAATAAAATATAGCATAGCTGTAGACTCTGTCTGAGGAAAATGGAAGACTGAAAACAGGGCTCATATGGACACTTGTTTCCAGATGACTCTTACCAGAATACCAGAATACCAGATTGTAAAGTCATGAGTAAATAAAATTTTGTAATTCCTGCATCCATGTCTGACCAAGAAAACAACAAAACCCCCCCAAAACCCAAAACAAGAAAACAACCATCCCCCCCCAAAAAAAATTAAGCTTTCTTTGACTTATGCTAAGATAAATCCTAGCATATATTACTTTTGATAGGGAAATTTTCTCACACTGAGTTTTCAGTTTCTACAGAACATATAGTCATTATTGCCTTCCAAGCAGAGACTTTGCATCTTGCGACACATGATTTATTCTAGTCTACGATACCACTCTGTTTGCAGAGCTTGATATTTTTCCCTGGCAACTCTGTGTGACCCACATGGTTCTGTCTTGGACCTTCACTAATTGAAGTCTCCTTCCAAAATAAATGCCAAAGCATTAGCCAGAAAAAACATGAAGATCCTGCATATGGAGGGGAAAACCTGTTCTGTAGTTCATTTTTAGGACAAACAATTTAATGGTAAATAAATTTGTCAAAGAAAATTATTTCACAGATCTAAACAAATGAATATTAATAAGCCCTTTCTTCATCTTTGGTTCACACGGTCCCCCCATGACTGCCGGGAAAAAAGCCTGGTGCTTAGAAAACATTTTCCCTTCATGTAGTCCAGCATATTTCATTGATCTGCATTGCCTCAAATCATAGCCAAAGATGAGTAAAACTTACATTTTCTGTGAGGAAGATCTTTGAGTCTGGAAGGGTTCAGGAACACATGGATGCCAGAGTTCACATCCATTGGACACAATTTACTGAGTCAGGTGCAAAGACAGAAGCTGCAGCCCTAATGGCATCACATCACTCCCCAAAACAGTCATGGTCTCTCCTTGGCTGGAGAGCAGCTCTTTTAAGTTGCTCAGACTAAGGATAGACTATCAAGATATATCGAAAATTACAAGCCTGAAAAGCCCAAAAAAAACCCTGGGAAGAAGACTTTTTGGGAAAGATGAGGCAGAAGGCAGGAAGAGAAGATACAGTAAAGGATCTGTAACAATCTCAAGGAAAAAAGAAAAGATTGCACAACTAAGCATGCTGTCATCACACACATGCAGAATTAGACAAACTTAACTTTACCTTTGACATTTCCCAATTTTTGAGTGTTTGACTCTATAATTTATTCCTAAAATAGGTTGTTGGGGTTTTTTTGTTTGCTTTTAGTTTGTAACTATACATATGCATATAGAATGAATCAAACTTTGAACAGATATGTGGAAGGGTATGTGCTGCCTTGGGCTGTCCTGCTTGTACATGCAAGTTGGATCAGTAATATGCATTTTCAAATGGAAGATTTGAATGAGCACAATGCAGCAGAGGTGGAAGATAATGTGATTTGTTGGGATTTCAGCAGGAATCTTATTTTGTACATCTACATGTTCTTCCCCATGCTCCTCAAAAGGCCAAAAGAGGCTGGGGATGTGTTAAAAAAAATCTAGTGTGGCAAGCAGGAAAGGTTTCTGAGCACACTGATTAGGGACAGCTGGCCATCTGCAAGAGAGTATACCTGGATAAAAAGCACAATGGAGATGTTTTGCAAGTGGAGGAGAAGACAAACTATTAGAGCTGCTCTGGTTGCTACTTCTGTCTTGTCCATCCAGCAAGGAGCATGGTTGGTTTAAAGTCTCAAAATGCTAAGACACAGACACATCCTTTAAAGCTGGCTAGTGTAACCTGCCCTTTCTCTGCTCTTGCTCTGCTTGAGTGCATGAGAAAAGGCAGAGAGGTAAGGAGTGTTCATGCTTATCTCTTCATCAATTCCCTTGCCTGTTAACTAGCTAGCTGATGGGCTAAAAACTTAACTTGTCAGAGGGCTCAAAATCATAGAGCGTCTTTTTGCTTTTAAATCAAATTTATCTATTTGGCACAGGATGCTGTATGTCTGTTACAAGAATCAAGATAAAATGCAAGCCCATTTCCTCCTCCTTTTTTCTTTTGTCCTTCTTTTTCACTTTGCAACTTGCTAAAATGAATACCAGACAGTATCCTTTGACAAAGGGATAGAGCTTCCTGCAGGTCGTTTCAGAAGCAGCTCTCAAATTTTCATGGGAAAATCAGATTCCAAATGAACAACACTCCACATAGAGTCTAGTGTCTAAATAAATTCTGATCTCTTAATATTAACATCTATCAAATACAATAAATTGTTAAAACAACGTGAAGAATTTGAGACTGAAATTATTTGTGTATAGGGAAAAAAATTAATTGATTTGTCATAGTGTGCAGGTACTGTTAGTGAGTGAATGAAAACTGGAATTTGCAAAGGGAAATGGCTGCCAAATGCCCCTTTTGGTGAGATTTGAATACCTTAATCTCAATTTGAAATTCCCAGCCACAGTTCCTATATTGTTTTAGTCTATAAATGTTAAAAGATACTCCAAATTTTTCATAAAAGATGTGTTTATCTAAAATGATAAAGGATCTGGGTGTAGGATAGTAACATGAGTTCTGTTCAGATGTTTTTTCCCCCCATGTTTACATAGGAGAATAGGGCTGTCCAAGCCCCAGATTCTTCCCCCTCCAATCCAAGCAGTCCCCACTCCTTCTTCCAGATGAATTTACAAGACTTCATATCCAGGCTTTTATGCTGTCCATCAACTCATGACAGACAGTCTAGAAAATAGTGTACCCTAAATGTCATGTAAATGTTAGTCTTAATCAGGCAGCCAAATACAATATTGTGATACAGCTAAAAATGAATTAAAGAACCTGCCACACACACTTTTAAAAAATTTCCCTAGAAAGGAAGGTTTAGGGAAAGTTCAGATGCATAAAATCAGGAGAACATAGTCATAACAGGATATGTCTTTTGTTAACTGAAAAAATGAGAAAGAGTCAGCATCCAAAAGAAATTACATCCATTTAAAATGTTATGGTAGGGGGGAATCTATTGCTGCTAGGTGAGAAGGCCCACCTGCCTTTTCTGTCTGGGGAACATGGAAACAATATAGAAAACTAAGAAGACTCAATATCTCAAGGCACTGTGAAAAAAAAAGAAGTGGCAGAAAAAGCTATTTCCATCATTTCACTTCCATATCATCAATTATTTACACAAAAATTGGCCGAAACCCCCTTTCCTTTATCCTTACCTTTAACACTATCTTAGGGATGAGTGGTTGGTTCCTTTTATGGTAGAGCTACCACTGTAGCAATTAAAGCATTTCCTGTTTCTTAATGGTCTATAAGGAGCTTTGCAAACATTAAAAAAAGCTGTCCTATGAAAAATTACACTGCATTCTGAGCCACCAAAAGGCTATCCAAAGAGACAGTCTTTCTTGTGGTTTGCAATTCCATGTTCCTGATCCAGAAAGTGATAGCAAAAATGAAACTAAGGGTCCTTTATTGTTCCTCAGTAATTTTCAGGTCAAAGATCTCTCTCGCTGGTTACTGAATATAATTTTTTCACTGTTTCCATACTCAGTTGCAAAAGCTTACTTTGGGTGGCACATGTGGCACTTGATCCTTACTGTGAGTTGTGGTATGATTCCTTTCCCTTGTACTCCTATCAAGTCGATCAGCTGATTTTTGTTTGCTATCATATTCTCAGGTTTTTTTCCTCCTGGGACATTGATAATCAGGAGACATTTGCCATGTTCGCTAACAGCTTTACTGGCTGTTGTGAACATCACCATTCCTTGCAAACTGCTTTGGGGTTGGAGCTCAACAGCTTTGCTCTGATTATAGTCTGAAGGTTCTAACTAGGTTTGTTATTTTTCTGTGCTCAATACAGACTGTAATATATTAGCCTGTTAGTTGTCTGAATTTGTACTCCTTTTAAAATATGGGCATATAACCAAATAGCTAATCATATCATACTATTAGTTTCTTGTAGGGAGAATGAGAATTACCAAAATGGTTTCCTTTTGTAGGGAAAGTTGATATCCCTTTTAAAATTCCAGCAATTAGAGAATAAAAAGTTCCTACATGCTATTTCCAAGTGAAAAAAACCACCCTGATGATGGTAGAGTGAACCAGTCCTGCAAAGGATGTACACAAGCCATGTTCATCTGACCATATTTGAACAAAAGCAGTTACTTGGCCTCTAGCTCCATGCCTCTGTCTCTGGGAAGCTAAAATAAAAAAGCTGTGGCTTTGCCATGCTGTTTGTCTCCTCCTTTCTGTTTTCCTCCTTGCTGTTTATGGTACACACCTAGAATTGAATCCATGTTCAAACCCTGATGGTTTCTTTTGTTTTCTTCCACAACTAAACCTTCTCTGCCTTTGCCTAAGTGGCTTCTCCCCCTTGATTAATTGTAGAGGTGTCTGTAATTTCCTTTAAATCACAGGCTTATCAAGTAGTGTCTAACTAACCACTGGTATTCTGGGCAATTATGAAAAAATTTGCCTGTCAATTTCTTTCTGTATATTTTTCTTTCAGCATCGTGTAATTCCAGGAGGAAAATTAGATTCCAAGCCAGGATCCCTTCTACATAATTCATTACCTTTGAGTCAGAGCTGTTTGGGGATTTCAGCAATCAAAGGAGCCAATCATCCAGCTCACTTAACCTGGGAATGAACTCACTTTTTCTCTGCCTGGCTTTAAAGGTGTCCGAGATACAATAGCAAAAGGCAGATTTGTTTCCAGGTCCTTTTAACTTGAACTGCTGCTACGAAAAACTATACCTCTGGCAGCACTTCAGTGCATGAAATTTGCAGTATATTGGCAAAACTGGCAGCTTCCATGAAACGATAAGACTTATATTTGCTTCCTTCAAGCTGTGATAAAAATAACTTCATCATAGTATAATCCTCCCAGGTAACAACTGATACAACACGTCTTTATGAAGTTTAATGCTCCTGTTTTTTACTGAAAAGTACAACTTTTATTGATCTTGGCATTAACAATGCTTATTTTTACTTGATTTAAGTTCTTTGATGTAAGTAACTGACATTTGGCTGGGAATGTACTGCTGTTTTGAGAGAATATGTGGGAAAGAGGTAAGAGAGTTCACGAGGTATTAATTTGACACTTCATATTTGAAGTCTGGATACAAACATTCATTGCCCTCTGTTGTCTGCTACTTATGCTCCACTTCTGAATAAGAAGTACATTTGTCTGAAGTTTTTATGTGATGTTCAAATCATGTGCAGTTGTAACTTTCCTTGGTATTGTGAATATTCTTATTGTTTATACTAGAGACCTAAAACTCATCCCTCTTTCAGGTTATACATGCACAGGTTTGCCTTTGGCCTTTGATGAATGATGTAGGAGCAAAAGCCTTTCATCCACTGCCTTGCTGGGTTGTTTAGTCTCTTTTGCCCCTAGTCCTGCCAGCAGTGATCATGGACCTACCTTGCTCTCCTGAGAAGATTTCAAAAACTGGTACTCCAGAAACAGTTCAAAGCCACTGTGGGCCCCTAGTTTATGAAGGAGAACTTTATTTTCTTCTGGGAGAGAACTGATGAAAGTTAAACTTGCTTTAAGGCTTCTTCATATTGGGGCTGGATTCTCATCTGCCTTGCAGCTCTTAGGAATCAAGTAACTTGTCTGTTTTCCTGAAGGAGAAATATGCTGCGACAGGGTAGACTGAAATATATCAGATGCTTTCAGACATACAATATTGCACTAATTTGTGGGTCTCAAGCTGGCTGCAGGCAGCCATATCCCATCTACTTCTGACCCTTGTGTATAGTTGGCAGTTTTGTAGTTGCAAATGGAGAAGACACTCAGCAGGGTAAAGCAATGAGTCCTGAATCTTGCCAGTTACCTTTCTTACTTCTCTCAACTAGTATGACCTTGAGCCAGGCCTTTCTTCCTTATAAGCGCTTCAGTGTGATAACTCCCTTTGCCCTCACTAGGGAGGGATTTTGCCTTATGCTGTACCCCTCTTATCTCTGATTTCCTTGTTCTTGGCTTCTGACTGGTCATGGGCCACAATACTTGACTCTACCTGTAGACCTAGACTCTTTGTGTCTTACAGCATGGTGGAGCTGTCAGCATTTGCCTGTTCTGAGGTCCTTCCATTACATCAGCCACAAAGCTATGCAATATATAACAAGATAAAGAATTAACAAAGAAAAAATCTCCTTGGAGCTGTGTATGGGTGTCTTGTTTAGACCAAAACAATCTACGAAGAATAACACCCATTATCTGATGTCAGTGAAACAGAAGCGAGAGGTGCACTCATTCCTCCTGTAAAAGGCAAAACCGACATCCCTCGTTCTTGCATGTGTAACCTGCACAGCAATCCATCTGTTAGTCTTTACTCTGCCCACCTGTGTCCCTCATGTCTCTCTGGCCTTGCAGAAACTGCGTGACACTTGCAATCCAGAGAAACCAGAGAACTGGTTTTGCAACTGGACTCACAAAAAGAAGGAGGCACATCAGATGTTTTCTACTGTGCATTTCTTTCAAATTGTAACTTCCTTTTCTGTCCTTGACTCCTAATCCTTCTGCTGCATAAAAGCCTTGATGAGGTTTGAGAAGGACTTGTTTGTTCCAGTGCAGGAGCCAGGAGGACATTATCTGATTGGAAAATAAGAGCAATTGCTAACACAATATAAATGAGATTTTGTGACCTTCTCTCTTATAGGATCCTTTTGGATGCAGTGATATTTGTGGGGTTCAGTGTGAGGAACTGTGAAAACTGCAGCAGTTCTTTCCTGGTACTTTGGAGACAACCCAGATTGCTTGTGAACTTCACTTCAAGGTACAACAGCATTATAGAGGCCTCTTTCTGATGGCACAAGCACACACCGTGAGTCCCATTCAGTGGGCCAATTATCTTCTAAAATAATCTCTTAGAAACTGAGAGTTAGATGAAAATTAGAGTTTCCAAACCAGAAAGGTCTTGCTGTTACCTAATACACTTTTAACACAGAGGGGCATTTGTTCCATGTGAGTCTTTGGCAGTAACTTCTTAACCACCTTTTCCTGAAACTCTCACAGTTGGGAGTTGCTTTCTCAGATGACAGATAAATTACTTATGAACCCATAAACATCATTATTTCGTTAATGCTTTGGGTATTAGTGTGAATAACATGGCCCTAAGCAAATTTCTCTTTGGATTTTAGACTTGTGAAGTAACAATAAGACCAATGTGAGAAACAACGCTCACCTTTAAAATTTCAGAGGTTTATTAAACCTTAGCAAAAAAATACAACAAAAGATTGAATAAGGAGAAAAAAATCAGTGCTGGGAGCATAGGACTAAACTGCCATGTGCTTGCCTACAGAATGGATGTTCTGACTTTCATGCCCCTAGGCCCTCCCAAAATCTTGTCAGTCAACTCCTTCTCTGCCGTCCATTGCTGGAGACTACTTTCTTACATCTTGACTGGACGTCAGGTGTAGTAACAAGCCCAAATGCCCTGACTACCCAAGCCATCTTGTGACAACAATACAAGGGGGAGGGGAAAGGGGACTATGGGAGGATATATTACAATAACATAATTATACATCCACAAAACTTATCTTAACATACACACAATATTTATCCTTTAATTGTAAGAGCCAACCATCACATTACTCATCTATAACACCAATGATTCTAAAAGGGGTTATTTATTGTAACTCTTATGTTGTGTCTTTGCAGAGCTTGCTATTTTTACCAATTAAAATGCTGGGGAATTCTCAAAAGCAGTTTAAAATAATAAACTTGTCTTAAGTCAAGAACAGATCCTGTCAACCTATTGGCTCCTGCTTCTGTTTTGAAAGGAGCATTACTGTACCAACAGCCATTCTGGTATGAGTTTCCCATGGGTTTTCACTGTGGGTAATAACTAAGTTTTGACCAGATCTTAGACATTATTGGAATTAACAGCTTCTGAATGAGTCCTGGGGATTAACATTTGCATGCTGTACAGGCTTGTATGACAGATTAGCATAAAGTCTTGACCTCCTAAAATTAGCTGTTTTCCTCATTCCAGCAGATATCGCTGAGAAAGAGGAGAGAAGATTTAAAATAATAATCCCCATTTCAGACTATCTTGGTTTTCTTTTTCTTCCAAGAAGTGAAGTATCTATAAAAATCGGAGTAATTAATGTACATGATTTCTTGAGAATTTGTGTAGGATGGAGATTAAAATACAAACCATACAAAGTGAAGAATGTATGCTTGTCCAGGGGAGCTTTCTTACATAAAGAACCTAAAAAAGCCAGTGTGTGGCCTGTGGGCTCATCCTGCGCTGTGTGCAGGGCATCCAGCTGCTGTTGCAGAGCTCCTTGGAAATCTGTCTTCTTGGACCCTAGCAGGTTTACCACAAACATGTCTGACAAGAAATTAAGCCATTTGATCGAGGGCCACCAAGGAATGTCACAGAAAAGCTTTGCATGCAGAATGGTGAGCGAATTCCAGAAATATGAGCATGAAGAAGGGTTTCTCCACACGGTTTGTTGTGGGTCCTTGCTGGGAGGTCTGCATGCCTCTGAAGCACTGCAGCCTTATTCCTGGATCCAACCTGTCAGTTACTGCTTTATTGCATCCTTGTCAGCAATAGGGAACAACACGTGGTGGCTGCAGGAACCTCAGCAATCTACCACCCAGAAAGTGGGATGTCATTTTTACTACCAAAAAAACTGCCTCTACCTTCATCTCGCCTGGAGTAAATGGCGTCCCATCACAATTGACTCACTGTTCCTCTCCAGTACAGCTCTCTAGAGGATGGTGGTCAAAGGAGCTTGCAGATTTTACTTCCTGTCACTGGTGCTATATGAGACTTGATACAGAAAGGTTGGTGTCCCCAGCTACTGGAGATGCAGGCTAAGCTCAGGCTTAGAGCCAGAAAGAATCTCTTTGTTTCAGTCTGCACCATCAGCAGGGCTCCAGGCTGAGCTGTGTCCTCACAGGCATATGCCAACTCTTTTTTCCTCTATCAGGACAAGAACCTGCACAAAGGTTCAAGGTACCTGGCTTGGGGAATTACTATCAAAACAAGATATGAAACACATAAAAACAGAAGACACTCAGGAAAGTGTGCATGTGCAAATGGCAAATCTGCTTAGACATGAAAGATCTATAAAGAAAAAAAAACACAGTGACGATTTCTAAGCTATTTTTCAGCAGAGACCTACAATACATATTCTCCTTGTTCATTCAGGGATCAGGCCAGGTATAGTGACCAGAGCAGGCTGGCTGGGAGCTCTGGTCACCACGCCTGAATTCCTTGGTTCTTTTCCAGAGCTACAGTCAATCCTCTGGATCCTGCTGTTAAGGCAACAGCAACTGCAATAGACATAGTCATGTATTTGAACAGAATATTTGGATTAGATCCTGTATGAGCTCAGACAAGCCAATAGCATCCTTTCTATGTCTCATCTGCATTTGGTTTAGTAATACTTCTTATACAAGGCATCTGGGAGTGGTGATTAATGATCAGAATGGGGTTTTGAAATTCATTAATCAAACGACTGCATCGGTACAATGTTCTCTTAGTACCAATATTTTATACATTGTAAACTCTTCAGCACAGCACGAAACTCCAATCCCATTAAATTTTATTGAACAACTTAATAAAAATCTGTCAAGTTCCAAAAAGAAAACAAACCTCAAGTATGAGCACAAGGACCAGTTTTGTAAGCCCTGTTGTGGGTCTATGCAAGGATACCTGGGTATGTGTGGAGCCCTCCTTACTCTATTGGTGCAGGTTACGTCTTCTTGACACATCGTTCACAAATAACCACAGGAGTTCATCTTGTGTCTTGTGGGGCTCATATTACAGCAGCAGTTTATGTTTGCACAGGCAAGCCAGTATCAGAAAGCACTCCATGTGCCCAAAGCCTGGTTTGCAAAGAAAGAAACTGATATTTGCTGGTTCCACTGCTGCGGTTGCCAGAGGAATTCTCAGATTTGTTCATGACTTTTGCCATGGGAATGTTTTGTGGCAGTGAATTAGTCTGAGGCTACTGAGTCTGCATTAAGCCCTCTGGTGTTATGGCTAACAAATTCAGTAGGTTTGGAGCTGGTAAACTGCAGACAGATAGAAACAGTACTCACAAATTCAAGTGCAATATTTGCCTCCTTATATCCTTCTCAAATAAAGCTGAGCAAGTAACAAAAAGGCGTTTCATAAGTATAAATCTTTCCTAATTGTGTTCAATCTCTTCTTAATATTTAAACACTTTTCTCATTGTTGCTTCTCTTAACCTATAAAGTTAAAGGACTTGTGGCCTTCTTCGCTCATAAGGATATCCCATGATACTTAGAAGCAGAAATAGCTAAAAATAGTGAAACTCTCCTCTACACAGCCCTCTAGGAAAATATTATGATAAGCCCAGGCTGCAACCAGGAAGGCTTGAAAAGGAAAGTAAGACATACCTCTCTGAATCTGTACAAACCTTAGGAAAGCACGGCTTAAGAAACAGACTACATTTAAGCTTTTATTTTATATGAATCAATTTGCCTACCCAATGTAAAACACATGTCATAATCCATCCAGGTAATAGGAACAAGGAAAATCTCTTTATGTGATCCTGCTCCTTCTCTGCACCCAGATGTGACCCTGGCAAATGCTCAGAGATTTGTTTTGCATTTTGTTGGTCAGCAGTATACGTCAGTAAGGCTGTCAGGGAGCTGCTGCTGCTTTTCCTGCTTGCACATCCATACTGAGACAGAATTGCCTGAACCATGGGATATCCACAAAACAACAAAAAATCGATTTTATATGAAGCATTTAGAGATGGGAAATTGAATACACTGTGGCTCAGATGATCAAGATATTAATGTTTTTTGGGTGCTGTGCTCTTAGGATGAGTAGCATGGTAATGCTAAGGGGGAGGAAGAGGTTAGAAACCAGGGAGCTAATTTTCTAAGAGTGTGCATGATATCAAATTGTATTTCAAGACTATTAACACCACGTGGCTTCAGTGTCTAGCTTACATGTCCATTGAAAGGTCAATGCCTACAATGTAGTAAAAACTGTCTGTCGGGTTCTGGTCACCTCCGCAAACCCTGTTCCACAGTTTTTGCTGTAGTGTCCAAGATGAGAAAGGATTGTTGCTTTGCAGCCCCTTGTGTGTGTGGTAAGAACATAGAAAGAGTTTTTGTACTTGTTTTGGGTCATTTTAGGTGGCATTTTATTAACAAATTCTCTTCCTATAAATTAAGGACAACTTCCAGTGCTACAAGTGAAAGCCCAGTTTTACAAAATCGTGGCAAACCACATGGACATCAATTCTGTGAATCACAGGGAAGGGGGTTAAAACAAAATTCCCAAACCCAACTCCAAGCTATTTCTTAGAGTGATTCACCACGAGTACAGTGAGCAAGAACAAATCTGCAGGTAAATGCCCTCATCTTTCAGGCATGCCCTGAGAAAACTTACTGTTACATAACTCAGGGCAAGGCTGGATAATGCCTTACCCAACAGAAAAGCATGAAAATATTATATGCTTCTGTGAAGTTTTGGAAAGCTCCCTTGCCTCTGTGTTTTATGTTCTGTTCACTAAGGAGCTCATGTAACCAGACATCATGCCACACCCTGCAGTCTGACTGTACCAACATAGCAAGCAAATGGTTCTGTCAGAGTGCAGGCATTATATTCAAAACCTTGTAGCAACCAAAAAATATTTAAACGCAAACAAACAAAAAATAACCACCCAAACTCCTGACTTCTAGCACAGTGCACTGAGGACATTTTCAAGAGGATTGTTTTCCAACTAGGGGAACTGGAAGATATATAAAATCCCCAAATCAGTATACTTTGCTCAAGGCTGAACTGAACTTTGATATTTGCCTTTAACCTTTGCACTACATCCTCTCACTAACTTCAATTGCATAGTGGCCTCTCCATATGGTTTCTTATCTCCTAAATGTGAAGCATGCTTTCAGTGTGGTCAATCTAACACTTCGGGTTTTTTCAGGATAAAATATATATGCTAAGTATTGCATATTTAACAGGAAATTGAATTATGAAGTGGTCTTAAAATACTTTTGATGGCATAGAAATGGCTAAGAATTCCAAGTAGAAGAGTATTCCTTAGGTCACAGTTCCTCTTTTGATCGTGTTATGTATTGAAAAGTCATCATCATCATCATCATCACCATCATATGTTCACAAAAGCTGTAATTTACTGGAACAGTTGTAGCAGGCTGGTACATTTGGTCAGACCTCTCACCTAGGATTATGTACCTTTTCTGTGGTCTATGTTGGTGTGCAAGAAACAATCTGAACAGGATGGTCAGAGTGAGTCACCCACACCAGATTGCTCAGAAAAAGCAATGTGTATATCCTAACATGTTCAGAAAAGGCCTGGATTAGAAAAAGCAGAGCACTAGCCTACCTTTCCAAGAATTTTTAATGTTAAGTGAAGCCTGGAGCTAGAAAAACATTTTCACACCCGTCAGTCTGTTATATGCACAAAGCTGGTATTTTATAGGGCATTAAATATTGTTGCCATATTTGAAGTAATTTTCTCTTGTTGGTGCCAATTCAAATACATGCTGCATTTTCTGATCTTTGTTACTTACCCCTGACTAGCTCTCTGTTCATGGCTTTCCTTCTCCCAGCCTGCAGTTCTCAGAGGCATCTCATTTTTTACTTCTTTTTCCTCTTGATATTTCACTAATTTGTTTTCCGTAACATCTAATCCTTTTCAAATTCTTGGCTTCATCTGTTCTTTTTAGTCTGTAGTTACTTTCCATCACTCCCCTTCATTTATTGTTTTTTCTTATCAAATTTGTTTTCTATTTTTGCTTAACCTCTCTCATTTAGTATTTTTTTACTCCATCTAAGCAAAATACAGTCAGGAGATAAAAGGGCACTTCTGTCTCATACATTCCTTTCCCAAGAGACCAGGATTGTTCCCATCAGTGCAGGACCAGACTTATTCCTTGATGAGGTCAGTTATATACCAAAATTGCAATCCCAGTTTTTAATTCCTGAAACAGAAGGAACACATCTCAAGTAGGATTTTTTGTAATGATCTAAGAATTAATATGAGATGGTAATCTAATATAATTAGTTGGTTAGTGATTGATTAATGAGGGCAAAGGAACACTAATGCAAGCTAAGGGATGATCTAGAGGAGTAACGGCCAAGAAAGCTCTTGCCAAATAGCTGTTATTTCCCTGGTGTCCACATGGACACTTGCCTTCTAATTTCATTAAGTTTTGGACGGAAGCTATTTTACTACTGTGAAGATTTTGGAATTGTGGTGCAAGCTGATTTTTATTTTAAGCAACTGAAATAGACAGCTTAGTGTTCCTAACCTTGGCCTCAGAAGGGCCAGAACGTTTACATTTTAAATTCAGCAAAATTCATCTCTACATTTATACTGAAACAAATGTACCTGAACATACACAGTAACTTCCCTTATTTATGCAAATTTACACACACAAGCTTGAAACATTAAGCCAAAATCCCCTCAATACAAACATGAATCCCTTGACTTTTCATCCTTTCTTTTAGTCAAATTCCTCTGTCCTGTGGGCAAAAATGAAACTATGACGACTCCCTCCTCAAGGGCAGATGCAGCAGCACACTCAGAATCTCCTGGCTCAGGCACTTTAAACCTCAGGCCTCTTATTGCAGGGTGTAGGTGAGTGCAGCACAGCCATCATCCCTTGATGTGTAAGTCTGAAATGGCAGAAATCAGAGAACTACTCCCTTCCCTGACAGAGTGGATGGGAGAGGGAACTGTTTGCAATACACAGAAACAGCAAGCCTGGCAGTATTGTCACTGTTGGTTTTCCTCAGTGCTGGACTAACTGAACACAGGGCCGCCAGTTGCATGGGAGAGTTAGTGTGAAATGTGAAGTCTATGGAGACCTTATACAATGTTCTTGCCAAGGCTTGCCTGGCAACCTCTAACCCACAGAGATACAGCAATGCTTTGTGACACAGGGGAAAATATGCATGTGAAAATTCCCTCTCCCTCCCTTAAAAAAGATTGTTTCCAAAAGCAATATGGAATATTTGAGAAAAGCTCAGCCAGGACTGACCATGTCTCACAGATGAGCTCCCCTTCTGTTCACACCTCCTGGATGAGAGTCAGCATCCACCTGCAGGTCCTTTGCTACAAAAGTACATAGAGGCACCAAACATGGCTACTCCAGCTGAAGATGCAGCCTTTCCCTTCCCTTCCCTTCCCTTCCCTTCCCTTCATGTTTGGAGGAATGTTAATACAAATGTATTGTAAGTTGAAACTACAGCTGTCTGAAATGGAATTTTGTTGTTGTTATTTTGTTGTTTTTCCCCTTTCTTGTAAATGTTTTCCTTAATTTGTAACTTGAAAAAAATAGTTGTATACAGCCATGGGTTCAGAGAACAGTAATAACTCCATCTGCTGTGTTTGTGTCAGTTACCCAGAGCCTGACATGGCAAATTTGCACATGCAAAGAAGAGAAAACTCTTGTAGACTTCTCTAAGATAAACTCCCATTCCTAGTAGAATGAACATTGTGCTGATAATGAAAACCTCAGTAATTAAGGAGTTCTTAAGATATTTGTTCAGAAATAGGTTCATGGGCAGATGTGTTACATCAGGTTTTCTGTATAGTAGACACGCTTCTGAAAATAGAGAATCTGGGTGAGGAAGCATTCAGACTGGATAAGAGATGAAAGTCGAGTTTAAATAGTAAATAATACAGCACAGGAATAACATCTAATCCAAGAAAGAGTTGTGATACAGTTTTCAGAAAGCTGTTGCAATTGCAGCTTTGCTGAATAGTGGTTTATTTTCTGTGTATTTGAGCAATAGAAGTGTTTATCAATCACTCTATATTTAGGTTGATGTTATATGGGGTTGTTTTTAGGTGTGAGCACCTATACCAGTAAGGTACATGTAGTATGCATATTTAATGTCTGATGCTGTCTTAGAAGTATGGAAAAATATTTTTAAAGGCAGTAATTAACATTTGATTTGAGGAAAAACTCAGAAAAAGCATAATGTTGCTCTTTCTTATAGAGTAAAAAAATCTTGCAATTAGCTTTTTTCATTTCATCATAGCAAAGGCAAAATATAACAGCTGAGATTTTGTTAAGAGCAGAACAAAGCTGCCAAAATCTGGTTCTGTTAGACCTCGAATCAGCTAGCTAACTTGTATTCTAACTCCCCTCATTGTGTGTATGTAATTTAGAACTGTAAACAAGAAACCTCTGAGAATTGAGGTTCTGAAATTTATCCAGTTGCTCAATGCTAGTAATGATGATGACCGAAGATACTCATATCTCCCTTTTGTCTGTCAGCATATTATTCAGTTGTCAAAAATCATCCAACTGTATTTCTTGTCATTTTGGTTTTCTGAAAACATGAAATAATGTTGAAAGAATTCACAATGACAGTTATTACCTCTCTCTTCCACGTGGCCTAGGAAACTGATTTACATCACCAGTGTACGAGAAGGAAATTGTATTAAAAATATGTAAGGGACAAAGTACATGTAAAGGACAAATTTTGACTATGCTTAGAAAGAATCAAAAAAACTAATGCACATCTCTCTTTGGGCAGTCATTACTGTCTCAGTAATGCAGTCTCAGTAGCACATGAAACATTTTCAGAACTGAAAGGATTGGAGTTTTATTGGCACAGCTGCCCATCCACACACAAGGACTCCCTTGTAAACTCCAGTGTCTTTTCTGGGAAACACGGGACATCTGCAGATGTTTTAAAGAGCGTCGACAGAATGTTGTTGCTTAAACCTCATTTATAATAATGAAGTGGCAGGTTCTGTAATAAGTTCAACAGTAGATGAAATGTTCTAATTTGTGCTGATCCTATTCTCTTCTTGAATTCAAAGAGGGATAAACTTAGGACTTTAGGATGAATCCCGAAATAGGGTTTGTGAGTAGAAAAAAAATTCACTCTGAGTTGTATAAGACTCTGTGGCAGGACTATGGAGTTGAGTAAGATTTTAATGGACATAAGGGATCAAAATTTGTAGGTAATTAAACAAATCCTGTTGCATCTTGTTCCAACTTTAGGCCTATAGGCTTTCTGATCAAATATCTCCCAGAAAATGTGTTTTCTAAAATATAGCCTGACTGTGTTTGTGTTAACAGAATTTCTGCCCTCCAGAGGTGCTGAAATCCCCTTGGACTTGAAGAATATCCTGAATTTCCACTATCTTCAGCAAGAGAAGAAAATATTCAGCACCAGGTAGAAAGTAAAAGAGACCTGATTTACTGGTCTCAAAAAATGGGGAATCTTGATATGAGAGCTATCAAAGAGCCTTACATTCTGAAGTCTTGAAAGTCCTCAGGAACTCAAAACGAGGTTTCATTGCTCCTTAGGTCAAAACTTGTAGACATATGCCTGTCATCAAGCCCTGAATTAAATATATCTTATATATATCTGGTCGTATCCATATTACATTACTGTCTTGGCCTTACATGTGTTTATGATGGTGCCAAGTATTCCTTTTATTTTCCCCACTGATGAAGTACAGATGTAATAGCCTATGTTAGCAGAAGGGTGATTATTGGGGTATGGAGGCCTAAAATTACTGAATTTTGCCCCTTCTAGTCTTTTTACCCTGTATATGTAACACAATTAGTATCACTGCTGACATTTATAGTACTTATGGCGCACTGCTCCAGATACTGGAAAATCTCCAGTGGGGAAACTTGCTGCATATCTGATCCTATTCCTAGTAAAGGATGTGGAATCACACCAACATAAATACTGGTACATGTTCTCTCAAATAAGGGCATCTGACAGACAGCAAGTATTTCTTTTGTTTGTGGATGGAAGTAAAGCTCAAGAGGGTGTTAGGATTTCTGAACCTAGATTTGGCTGTGTGTCTCCAAGAATCATCTGTCACAAAGTATGAATTATGCACCAGGTATAAAGAGGTGCGCCAACCTTTAAAAGCCTGGAATAGACTAGCACAAAACATATTTAGAGTGCTGTCAATTAGTCAGCTAATGACAAAACAGCCTAATAAGTTGTTAGCAAAACCCCTTTGGTTGTAGCCTAGCTAAGATGCAGTTAATCCACCAGTAGTTCTATACTTTATTTTTACTGTGGAACAAAGTTGAGATCTTGTAGAGATCCCAAAGTAGAAATAGATTTTCAGAAAAGCAGACACATATGGTTGAAACCACAGTGTGGTAAGGAGTTAGCTGGACATAAAGCCCAGTAATCTTATGCTAGTACAAGAAATAAATACATAACCTAACTACCTAAAAAGTAGAAAGTTGTATTGTTTAAATTATTATTCTGTTTGTATCAGAAGATGTGGTCATTCTTTAGTAGAGAATGGGAACTGGACACAATGTTCAGATGGCCTTAAGTGGGCCTTTATATTTTGCAAGCCCGGATGGAAGTCCACGTATCATGTCAGCTCTTGCAATGAGGCAAGAGGAGAGAAAAGAGCAGAACTAAATGATGATGTATCAAAAGCTGAAGTCAGACACAGAGGGAAAGAGCAAGCAGCTGTCTGGCATGGAGGGAAGTCAGTGGTTTCTTTTTTTTTTTTCGCCTGCTCCACAAATACCTAATGTTGAAGACTGAATGAAAGGGTTCTTATCTGTGGCTGTTCTAATGTTCCTAAATGTGCAAGTAAATAGTAATTAAGGATAAATATTTAAGATCTGAAAGCGAATCAGTGATTCTTTAGCTAGTAGTGATCCTTTAGTTAGTAGTGATCCTTTCGTCAGTAGCCTCTTCACAGTAGAGACAGTGGAGGAAATGTTGCAGTTTGTCCTGCAGCTGGCCTCTCTTCATATTACTCCTCAACAGTCTGTGAGAACAAAAGGCTAAGCCTGTGAATAGAAGAGCTGCTTTTGCATATCATCACTGCTTGATGAGTATAAACATAGCCTGTTCTCACTTAATTCCTGCCACAAAAGACTTCTGTTTTCCATATGATAGAGTTTATAGCACATGTACTGAAAAACTTGGCACCTGATTTTTGAAATGCAGGTAGCAAGAAACAAGTTTGCTCGTTTATGATCGTATGTCTCTAAAACATTTCCTACAGAGTCTCCAGTGAGTTGATTTGCAGAAGCATAACAGAAACCTTTTTTCCAAGGTCTTCAGAGAATTCAAAACTGCACTGACTGTATAGCATTGAATTGCACAGCTTCCTATGGATTGGCACTTCTTCCTGAGAGATCACTGTCTCTGGGGTCTTTTCTCCACATTGTTCTGGCAAAGTTCCACGTAGTATGTGATTACTGAAAGCTGTCCTCAGATGGTCTTCAGGGTTTCCCAGGCAGGCATTTCTGAAACTGAACTGGGATTACAGAATAGCTAATTTGAGAGTCCAGCTACAGTTTAAAATAAATTCTGTTCTATCTTTAATGCTTCCAATTTTAACTTTTACACTCAAGTGGCATAAATTATGTACCAAAGCCTACGAGCTGAGCCTATTGTCATGCACCTTTCTGGCTCTTAAAAAAATGAAGTAAAAAGGTAGCAAGCAG
The DNA here is from genome assembly GCA_013397075.1 of Rhabdornis inornatus. Classification (NCBI taxonomy): domain Eukaryota; kingdom Metazoa; phylum Chordata; class Aves; order Passeriformes; family Rhabdornithidae; genus Rhabdornis; species Rhabdornis inornatus. Next base: position 3,143,073 of record VWZS01005849.1, on the reverse strand, counting down.
CTATCACAGAACAGCAGGAAAATTTCTCAGAGCTTTACAGCATGCAGGTGTGGAAGCAAAAGCAATAAGTTAGGGGGCCGAACAAGGTGGATCAAGTCACCTCTCTGTTTAAAAGAGAAGATGTATCAGTGTAGCTCTGGGCTGGAGACTGTGCTAGGAAGTGACTGACCTCTACACTGCCTGAATTAGGAGTGAGGAGCCTGTGTTTATCCATGTTTACCCCTGACTAGACCACAGGGCAAAACGCAGGACAGGCCTCTTTCACACTCTCTCCCCTTGCCCATGCTCCTCTGAGTCCAGATGTGGCCTGACCTTTGGTCTGTGTGAAATGTATCTGGAAGAGAACCAAAAGGAGCCGGAGTTCTGATGTTCTGCTGTCCGGGTTGTGCCATGGGCTGGTGAGGATATAAACAAGGGTGGGGAAGGAGAAAGTTTTCATCAGCCTCTGATCTCCTCTCAGGAAGGTGGGAAGCCCAAGAGCTGAAAACATGGCAACATTGTCTTTTGGAATAGACTGAACATGTGAAAAATCACTGTCCTAATGATAAACACTGTAATAAATATTGGCAAGACATGAATCCAGCCTCTGCAAAAATGTCTTTTATTTGTTTTTGCAGCTCAAATCACATTTTTCTTTAACACATTTTTTTAAAGTTTGTTATCCTTCACCCCTCTCTAGATTGCCAGCCATATGGTGAAAGAATGGCTCTTAGAACTGTTTTCTGCAGAACTCCTGTAGACATGAATACCAAACAACTTCACAAAACCACTAAATATTTGGCAAACTTCTAGTCTACTGTAATTTTTAAAAAATGCTCAAGACAAATGTTTATGTTGAAGGGGAAAAAATCCCCAGGATAAAGCTGTCAATTAATGGATAATTTCAGCTTTCCTATATAACCCTGTTCCATAAATCATACTTCATAAAGAGTGAATACTCTTCTAATTAAATGTTTCTGAAACTTAAAAAGCATCTGAATTGTGAGTGGATGCTGCTCTGGCTTTTTTGGCATATTACGTACAGGACGTCTGGCCAATTCTTCAGTCTTCTCTCAGATATGTTACTGATCCAAAATATTTTCACCAGACACCCTGAAATGGAATCACAAGTTTGCCAATTTCCATTTTGTGTATCTTCCTTAGAAAACTGAAAATTACAGCTCATAAGCATTGGTGGTTTGATTGCTCAATGTCCAAACTTAACTCACTGGAACAAAATAACAACAAAGGTGCAGAAGATGGTGCCTGGTCTTTGTGAGACAAAATTGTTTAAAAAAACAAAGCTACCTCATTTCTAGTTCAGAAGTTAAATCAGGGAAATTTGGTGCTCTTAAAACACCAATGAAGTAGAGATCAACAATTATGCTACAACTTCTTCAGCAAAGTTACTCTATTATTGCACTGACATTTCCCTGAACCTGCCCAAGTCTCCAAAGCAAAAGAGCAATTTTCAGTATCTTTACACTGTGTAATTTTCAATTTTCCCAATTCTCTGAACTTCAAGTCAGCGCTTTTTTTGAGAAACATGTAAGTCAGAAGAAAATTCTCGACAGAGGTCTCATATTCTGATTTCCTTGGACTTTACAGCAAGATTTCAAATGCTGTTGAAACTGCCAAAGAAGAAAAATGTGTGTTATAGTATTACAGATGATAACATAGTCCAGCCTAGAGTTTTTCCTTCTACCTAGTGCTGTGAGAGCTTAAGCAATGTTATTTCACTAGGCCAGGAAGTCTAGGCAGAACTTCATTAAAATACAGCTGAATGACCTGCTACATGACCTGAGCTCCACGAGAAAGCATTTGGGAGTTTGGCAATGCTAATGGTCCTGCAAGTTGGTTCATTGTTCACTAAAGCTGTAGCCTGTGGCTTAAACAATTCTTGTCATCTAGAGAGGGACAGTTTTTCCTGGATGCCCCATAAGGTGTCTGGTCCTCATATTGATAAGTTGTACCCTGGTTCAAGTAAAAGGCTTAAATGCCTTATTAGTGTCCTGAAAAACACACTCCCCCCCCCCCCCCCCTTCTATTCAAGACAAATGCTGATCCACCATGCCAGCCCATGCTTGTTCCAAGATGAGGCTGTGCGTTGGGGCCACATCTTCACCTTTCAGAAAATCTTATGGGTGGAAGAAATATGGAAAATGTAAGAGAGCTGTGGCTTTAGTAGTGAATCCCGCAGGATATATAGTGCTATGGTAAGCTGCCTCTGGAGCAAGATGATGTCACCAGAAGCACTCCAAGAAGCTGGTAAAGATTATAGCTAGGCCAGGTCCAGTACTCCAGGTATGATCACTCAGACGTACAGGATATTTAGATCTGAAGATCAAGGAGAGGACAATTTTACGAACAAGTTCAGATTTGCTGAATTGAAGAGTGAAGTGATAGCCATTTAGAAAGATACCATCATGTACCCAAAGCTCATAAATTCCCTAATTCAGACTTTACCTGAGATTTTTTGTCCAAACTCATGTTTTGACTTGAAGATGCTGCAAATCCCATGTAACTATAGTCAGTGAGAATTTCAGGACCTGGATCTTCTAGGAAAATCTGGGCCAGGCAGACAATTTGCACTAGGCAGAGCTACAATTTGCAAGAAGTGATATGAGAAGAAATATACATAGAGCAAAAGGTGTATCAGATCAGGAGGGCACTGACTGGTTGGTGTATGGTAACAGCCTGGCTTCCTCTGACATTCCTGAACTCTTGCACCAACCCAGCTCTTCTCAAAGCCTGAAAACCTTTTCTCAGTCCTCTCTCAGTGAAATGTAGTCACCCCACCAGGAAGGTCCAGCAGGAGTTGATAGAGAATGTATGGGTGATTTCCAGTCAAGGATATCTAAATATGCTCTGAATAGTAAGTTTACATAGTGAATATTATTCTCCTTGAAGGAGAATAATATGATGTCTAGTGGGGGAGGAACTGCAAGCCCATGGGCAATCATCCAGAATTGTAAAAGAAGGCTGTCTTTTATAGTGGTGTATATCAGTTTATAAATATCAGAGGGTTAAAGTAACTGCTTACAGACAGGTCATAAAAATAAAGGAACCCTGAGGAGTTCCAGGAGTAGCTTTAGTAGTGGGAAGATAGTATTTTTATTTGTAATTGGATACAATCTATCATTAGTACAGCAGCCTCTTCATTTTGTGCAGTATAAAACGTGAGAGAACAGTGTCACTTCTGGCTGTGTCATCCCAGCAAGTGCTCTGTGTTCAATAAAGGGCTTCAGTCATAAAGACTGCCAGCTCAACAAGTTTCACTGAGGTAAAATAAGACATTAATTTAAAATGTTAAAAGCTGTTCTTGACAAAACATGATCTGGAGAGCACTAACATGCTCTGTGTTCAGGGCAAAAGCAAGATGAATATCTTGTGTCCAACTCTCTCCCTTTTTTTCTTCCATCATTAATTTCTGCAAGGTGAATGAACACCAAATAGTAAAAGTGAAGTATGGGCAGTTTTTTTATCTACTTCCAAGTGGTCTGCTTCTGTTCCAGCCAGTGAATTTTTGCTCACTGAGACTGATTTTTGGCCCTGCTACCTTGGGGTGGCAGCCTGTATCCCTCTTTGCACAGTTATCAGTGCCTACGTGGCAGTGGAGGGTCTTGCCATGCTCCTATCCTGGCCAGCCTCCCAGTCTGAGCTTCCTTCTCCTCACCTGACTGGTGCACACAGGCAAGGATCAAGCTGCCCGATGAAAGCCCCCAGATGATTATGGAGGTTCATTAGAGTGCCCAGCTGGAGGTTTGCAGCTGGTAGTAAGGATTGCTGCACCTCAGGAGGCTCACATTGCTTTTCCAAAAGCGCTTCATAAGTAAAAGTACCAGGAATGTTTTAATCCAAACCAGATTATTCCTCCCACAGATCACAGAAGAGGCAGATTGTCCTTTCATCCTTTGGGGTTGTTTCTGCTGCCATGGAGCTGCTCAGAGGCCTGTGCCAGGGCTGAGTGTCTGCAGGGAGCTGGGACCAGTGAAGACAGTGAGCCCCACCACTGCTTCCACCCCACCACTGGCATTCTCCTGCTGCCTCCTGCACTGCCAGTGCTGTCTGCATTGGCTGTCCTAGTGCTGTGCTGTTTGTGTGCTGTCAAAGTGGAAATTGCACATTATGGGAAGGCCAGATGATATTCAGTGACCCTAAACCACCACAAAGAGGGTTTAAAAGGGTTTTTAAAGCCAGAGCTTTCAAGTGCACAGCCTGAAGTTAAATATTTAAATCTGTGTTTAGGCATGAAAATAAACAGGGGCCTGATTTTAAAGAACTGTGGAACAATTGAGGTTTTCCACACTATTCCCCAGAGCCTGCAATTTGTTTGTTTCTGGCAGCCTCTTTAGATCTTTAGGAATGGAGTTGCAGTCCCAGAAATCTGGGAAAGACTGAGAGCATCCCTCAAATCTTCGCTGAGTAAGGAACTGAGAACTGAAATCCAGAAAAAAATAAAGGCCTCTAGTCTGAAGCACAGCAGGAATCTGGGTGCCTATATGCAGGAATAAGACAAAAACAAGTAAGCAAAAGAATTAAAATAAAAAGTAGGTCCTCTCTATTCGTTAACTTCCAGGCCTTACCAGTCTTGTATGGCTTTCCTAAGTGCTATAGATTCCACATCACAACTATATCCTTAGAGCTGAGATTATTACCTTGGAGAGGACAGAAGTGGGCTCAAACCCCCTGTACTTGAGAGGTTTCTCCTTTCAGAGCCTGTGTTTCACTCCATGCACTGTGATAGGAAGCAAAGCACTGTTCTGTGCTTGTCCATCACCCTTGTTCATCTTTTTGTTCCTCTAAAGAAAGCAATAGCAGTAATGCCAGCTGCCAAAAGGGACCAAATGTACTGAAAACCATGAGATTTCTGCTGTTCTCATATAACTGTGTAAGTGGCAAGACTTACTGCCATTAGCAGTAGCTGCTCTGCTCATTTGATAATTTCTGTTCATCTGTTTTAGGTAGCTCTTGCTCAGCACACCTTTTTTCCTTACTTGTTTTCCTGTGCGCTTAACTTTTCCCTATTCCCTGAATAAAGAATTCACTTGGGGCTGTGAATTCCTGTCTTGAAAACTCATGGCAGTGACTTCATTCCCCTGGGAGAACAGATCCTGTGACCAAGAGTCCTAACAGTTGTTGTCACCATCTGAAAGGCAGATGCATAATCTGAAATGTCTCCCAGCATCCTCTCTGAGGTCATTTGAGAGAGGCCAAGACTTTTACTTAGGGCAATTCTGGCCAGTTATCATGGATATCTTTCTGAGGAAAGGATAAGTTTGGCTTAGTTGATCTCTTCCACCACCAACAGTAGAAGAAGCCTAGAGGAACAAGTTGGATTAGGTACCTAACAGCAGCCTGAGCATGACTGTCAGTTGTCACTGTCACATTCAGTGAGTGATGTGTGGGTGGAGCTAGGACAAACATTTCCAATCAACACAGCATCTCTCCCTGTACAGTGTTGTACAAGGCATTAGTAAAAAATTCGAGTCATCTGTGCTCCAGAAAGAAGGACTCACACTGGAAGACAAGTAGGGGAGAGTGAGTAAATAAAATGGGAAGTGAGGGACATGTTTTAGGAAAGAAGTTTATAACAGTTCTGTTAGTTTGGCCTCGTGAGATTAAATTTGAGAGCAGAATATGATTATTTTCACATATAGAACACTAAGGAAGGGGAAGAGTTGTTTAAGTGAAATGAGAACATTGGTAAAAGCACATACTGATAGGAAGCTACCACACATGCACAAATAAATGCAGTGTTTCTAAAATTTGCTTCTTCCCTTTGTCTCTTCATGGTATTTATGCTGCAGCAATTGAAGTTCCTTATAGGTATGCATCCCCTGTCTGAGCTCCTCTCCATCCTTCCACCTCTCCTCAACATGAAAATAATTTCAAAAGTTATATAATGTGAGAAGTCTGTGAAAAACCTTCTCCAAATATATTGACTACAAGTTGACTTTTGGAGAGCATCAATGAATTAGACCTTTACTCCACAGCAGATTCACCTTGCATGACTGTGTAAAGATAAAGCGTATTATTCATATGCAATAAGAAAAATATATCAGCCATGGAAATATTTGGAGAAACTCATTATTTGACTAATAGGGTACAAATAATGAAAATACATTAATATAGGATTTACATCCTTCCATCTCTTAAAACATTCGAGTTGCAATTTAATAATCCTTTTGTAAAAATGCAGTGTATAGAGGGGATGTGAGAGAGTCTTATATATAGGTTATACTTGCACAATACCCTACCATTATATTGTATCCTGGATACACTTTATGATTAACACGATTCCGCATATACCATAATATGCCAGGCATAAAAAGTGTCCACTTCATGTTCTTACCAGAGCATTTTGGTGTTGAACTTCCTAAAGTTCCCCTTTTATTATTTCTACCTCATTTTCCTAGGGGTCCTGAAAAAGTTTACTATTGGTAATTATCTGGAATTCTCTTCTGATCACCTTTCTTTTTTTGGTCTCTCTGACTGAAACCTTTCTAGTTCTCTCCAGCCCCCTGGTATCATTTTTTTCTCGTATTGGTCAGCACGTTAAAACTGGTGCAATTCCAGGTTACTTTGGGTCTCTGTGCCTGGTCTGTATTGCAGCCCTGATAATAACACTGAATGGACTTAGCAAATAATTTTCCTTTAAATTCCTATTTAAAAAAGGGCTCAGTGGGACCCCAGTATTTGAACTTCCCACAGCTGGGCTTCCAGCTCTTATGGGGTGCCACCCCATAAACTTTAGATCTCTCTCAGGCAGACACTTAGGGAAGCTGCTGCTACAGTGAGCACGGATATAAAGATACTGCATCCTCATGGCGCCTGCCATTTATCCTGGCCTCCTGGATGCTGTTCCCAGTCAGGAAAGATATCACCAATCCTTGCTGGGCTTAGCACAGAAGTGGCTCTAGTTTCTGGACATTGTAACTGTTAGCTTGATGTGCTTCCATTCACTACTCCCATTTCTGCATCATCAATTTCCAGGGATATTGGGCGTTGCACTAAGTCTAGCACCGTGGTTTTAACTATTCCCCAAAACTGCAATAAAAATGAAACAATCCAGCCAATACTTTGATGTCTTTTTCTTACTAAATCCATGAAAACATGGCTCTTACAAGCACTGGAGGTTTTCCCAACAGCTTTCCTGACAAAAAGCAATATTTAGTTGACTAACAATGTCTGCTTTTTAAAAACTTTTTGCAAAAATGTGAGAAAGTAAATGTATTTTCTCATCAGGGCAAGTAATTTCTAGGTGCCTAGATATGACCTTTGCCTCAATGAAGCAGGTTCATGAATAGACCTAAAGAAATGTGAAATTAATGCCTTTATTGATCAAAAATATTAAAAAAAACACAAGCACTCTCTTGTAATGGGCCAAAAAAGGCTTGAGAGGCAGACAAAGCAAATAATTCCACTCATTCCTTCAACTGAAGTTATAGATCAGTGTGCAGACATAGCGTTGAACTGAAAGTTCTCCATAAATATTTCAGGTTAGTGGCTTTGCACCATTCTCTCTGGTACAGGCTCCCTAGTACTCATTGCCTTTATGTTTTAAATTGATACTATGAATTATTGAGAATTCTATTTTCCATAAGATGCTACACCACAGCCCACAGTTTTTTGCCATGTATTTAATTTTAGCCTTGAAAGAGAAAGGATGACCACTCTGGGAGGATGTACCCCAACATACATACCCACAAAGACAAATCTGGATAATAATAATCATGTAAGACATCACTATAATTTTTACATTGTAACTGATAAGAGGACTTCAGAAGAATATCCATGGAGAGGATACAAATTAAATCACTTTTGTTAATTATTTGTGCTGCAGAAAGAGCCCTATTTAGGAACCCTATTTGTTTGGATCTCCCAAAAAAACATGAAACCTGCCTAGCCACAATAAAAATACGTAAGTCAGAGAAAGAAAAGAGAAAGGTTATTTCACAGAGAGATGTAAATCTTAGACTGTCAAAGATTTTCATCTGGAGAAGATCTTGACACAGTAATCCTGAAAGGGCATGCCAAAACTAACGGTAAAATTGTGATCTCACAGTCCCCATGTCAACAGTGCCCATCCCATATTTTACATTCTCTTATGGATTTAGAGTGTGTGGATTCTGATTATTACCTTGCTGGTAACCTTGAAAACTCAGTAGAGAGAAGGTAGTCAGGCAATCACTGCTCTAAACATGTTAAGAAATTATCTGTAGTAAAAGAGCTTGGTAAAAGACCTGAAAGTGATAAGAAGTTGATGTCTTAAAATAATTCTGGAAGAAAGAAGCCTCCCTTGGCAGTTATTTTCTTCTCATTACTTTCATGCACAGCAGTTCTCAACTGGTTCCTGAAAACCCTCCACAAAAGGGTCTTTGTCTCCCAGTTTAATTATCACTTCAATTGTCACTTCTGCAAGAACTCAAGAATGAGTGATTTCTGAATATGAGGACATGTACTTATATGATGTTAAAATTATAGCTAATGCTACCAGAACCACTGTTTCTATTGCTGTCTTGAAGAAGGTGTGTTAAAATCCATTAATGAAAAAACCCACGTCTGCCCATAGCTGATACTATAAAGGTCAGCTATTGTGGAATGACTGCCCTTGAAATTCAGCTTTGCTGAGGGGGATATCAGGCAGCTCCTGTCATCTGTGTAAGTCCTTTTTTTCCCAGAGTTGTTTTACTAGAGCCAGCATTTTTCATGTGTCAGCTGTCAGACAGCATGGTAGTGATACCTTAATAGATTTTTATCAGCTAAGAGGATTATGGGCATAACATGGTTTGGTGCTGTTCCACACAAATTCTGGAATATGGCTAAAATTCTGTATTTTCCTTCACTAGCCTTAGCTGCTTGTACCAGTCATTAATGGGTTTTCTGCAAAATCTTTCTGATTGTTTTCTATTTGTCATCTAGCTTTATAGTAAGGTATTAGCAATACCTAGCTTGTGTAAAAGGCTTTAATGAAAACGCCTTGTGGTCCTTGGCTGAGGGACCAATGTAATTTTTTCTGAGAAATTGAGAGGTTTTGGGACTGAGGCAGCTGCACACCACATGATGAAGACAGAAATTCAGTATTTTGTTTAAAGTTTGAACCATCCTTTTTGTCCATTGGAAGCAGATAGAGTTTCTGTGTGGAAAATGTAATAGATGATATATGATTAAAGGTTACTGTAGAATGTCTGCATGCAGGAAGGCGACATTCATATTGATCAAGCAGCAATTCATGCTGATATTCTGAGATACTGGTATTTAATATGTTCCTGCATATTTTCCTTAATCAAAAGTTCTACGTACATTCTGTGCCATGTTTTCCTAGTTTAAATCCACTAAAGTGAATTATCACAGCATAAAACTGGAAAAATAAATAAATCTTTATTTTGATATGATTGAGTAATAAATCAGCAGTTTAAACCCTGAGTAAGTTTCAAAATACCATTGGGTTGTAAGTGCAAAATACCACTGAGATGTAGAGACTTCTGATAGCTAGAGACATAATATTTTCATAGCATGAAGAATCCCTTCATACAAACTCCAGTTCAGAAAAATGGTACAATGTGTTCTTAACTTCCACAGAAGACAAAGCACATCCTTTTCAGAGCAAGGGCCAGAAAAACAGTCTCATTCCCTCTTGCCCTTCTATTCACAATCACATAATGCCTCTGTACCAATCAAAATGTTGTATATGTAGAAAAATATGTGTGTTTCATTGCAGGCAGTTACAGATAGATGGTTCTGTCCATTCTAAAATAAATTAATCATTCTGTCTACATTTGTTCCTTATTTCTTCTGCTTCTCCCATCTGCTCTCTTCCTCTCTCTCTTCCAGCTCACTCTGTTCGTCTGAGATCGGAAACTGGCTCAGCATGTGTTTGCAAATTTTATTTTATGTGCCTTAATAAAGTTTTGTTCAGCGGTTTGTTTTTTTTTCTTTTTCAAATCTTTTTCTTTAAAAATGAATGCAATATCCAGGCCATTGGTTTCCCTATTGTGGGAAGTCATAAGGTTTTCCCCTATGAGTGGTCACATGAGAAAGGTAGCGTTAACAGAAACCTGACTGATAGAGCCTTTCTGAGCTGAATAATGTGCTCAGCTTTCAGTTTTGGGGAAGACTTACTTGACAGCTAGCCACATTTAGGGAGCAGAATGTGGGATGTTTGTGAGGCAGAACTTGGAGGCCTCTCACCTCCTGCTGTAGTGTTCCATCCCAGACTGAGCTTTGTACCACATCAAGTGCTTTATATCCACTCTTGAGAGTATGGCCAGGTGTGGCAGGGGTTTTTGTTTTACTTAGGTACACATACTCCATTCATGTAACTCCAAATGCAAACACTCATCAAAATAGATTAAGTGGACTAATACTCATGCAGAAACAAAGCTTCTAAGTGGCTGCTTTCATGACATTTCTAATTCAAACATTTCTGTATGGCTTAACCTGTCTGATAAGCAACTGGTTTGCTAATTTTCTTCACCTCCTATGAAGGCATCTCCAATATAAAGAAAAATACAGCAAACTAAATATGTCATTATTCACTTGGAAGAACATGATTTAAAGCTTTGGAAGGGTCATGCATTTCTGCCCTGCTTGACTGTTCTTGCTAAAAGAATCCTAGTTTGCTGCAGGTGACATTTAAGACCTGTTGTAGGTTTGTAGAACAACTTGATGTGTTCCAGGGCTGAACATATTTGTAACAGCCACATGGAAAGCCATAACTCTGACTGGTGCATTTGGAGAGCAGAAAGTTTTCCAGTGCAACTGGAGGATCCAGTTCTGCTCTTCATACTGCTGCCAAAAAATGAGAGTAACTCCACTTGAAATCAGCGACATTGTTGCACTGGAGTGATATAAAAATCAGAAATTAGTTTCTAGACGTAACATTTTTCAGTCTTAATAATAAAACCAAGAAAAAAAACCCTTGAATTTGGCAACCCTTCTGTTTCTTGTCTGATCCCACTGACTCTTTTTTCAGCCACTTGTCTCTCCATTCATCCAGTCTCTCATAGGCACATAGCACTGGTTTCAGTCTGTCACTAGATTCATTACTTTCAACTACTCCTTTTTACTTACACTCTCCAGCACATACCACTACTGAATTTGCTTCAGTGAGTTTCCTTTTCCGTGCTGTTGGTTAGTGGCAGTCATGTTATTCACAAAGAAAGAGGCTCCTTTGGGTTCCTGTGCATAGTCTAGAGGAATTTTGAGTCACCATTGCTGTCCTGACCCCAGTAGCCCTAGACTGGCTTGGCAGCAGGGCCCACCTAGGGAGCACTGACCATGCTTTGTGGGCAAGAGCCTCCAGAGATCATAGATACTAGAAAATCAAGGGCTTTACTAAGGATGTGTGAAATGCATTTTTTAAAAAAAGCTTTCACAAAGATAGCAAAAAGGACTCTGGCAGAAGTGCCCCTTCCCCTGCCAAATTTTATATACATTCTTTGAAGTATTAAACAAATTGTGTACAAGAAATGGCCAAATTTTTTCATATGTGGGCAAAACTTATTTTCCCCTAACTTTCTTCGTAGAAACAATTGAACCATGACTCTTGAAATTTAAAAGCACATGAGTAATAACTGCCTGGAACAAACACCAGACATGGAAAATTCAACTGAACTTGTAAAAGTTTAACTAAGTTATAAGAGCATCGTATAATATGAAATGTCAAAAAGTATCTTAGTAGCTATAGAATAATGGTGAAACACATCCAGCATTTGGATTTGGAGGGTTGATTAGGTAAAAAATAGCATCACAGGAAGAAAAAATGGAAATAAATGAATGGTGGGTAGTAATAGGTAGCACACACAAACTATAGAAGTTGTAGAAAAGTTTAGAAAGTATTTCAGAATTGTGTTTTTCTTAATATGTTCTTTTCTAATAATAAGAAATGTTAGTGGCATATTTAATAACAGTAAAAAAAATGTAAAACACATTGGAATGTTGCAAAGTGGAGATAAAGTGATTAATGCTTTCAAACATCTAACTATTTTCATGGCTAAGGAATAATATCTTGGGTGATCTTTTAACTTTATCATTCCAGTCTGATATTTTTGTAAACTAGGGTAATGTATGGCAGTCAACTCTGTGGCAGCCACTCCAGTTGCAGTGATACTAGGCCCCATTTCTCCCATCCATGACAAAAAACTTTACATTGTAGGAAACAAAACCATGTGGAAATCAACCTTTCCTATGCATTGTTATTTATGGTTGTTTTATATCAATCACACTACTGGTGCACATTTAGACTATGATACAGATGAGCTTTCTGAAACCCTCTCTTGCACTTGGTTTTTCCACCTATTTCATCCACAGTCAATGCATCCTCGTTTCTATTGCTGAAAAATGAAGAATAGATTCCCTTTCTTTGCTCTCCAAGAGGAGTTTGGTATCAGAGCAAAAAATAGCTGGTATTCACTGAGATGAACTGACTTGAGCTGAAGTTCTTTGCCTAGCAGCTTACAGGTAGTCTTTCCTTCTGAGGAGCAAAGAGAGTTGGCAACAAAGATGAAGTAACCATATACTGTCATATTCTATTATTATACCCACACAGTGACTTGTGAAATGTCATCAGTCCCCAAGGGTGTCAGTACAGAACCTACCAAAACTACTGAATTTCCCTGTTTCTTGCAACCTGCTCTTGTCTAGCACTCAGTAGTAAGTCTACACATTTTTTTTTGGCCCGTTTTGTTGTCTATCTGCATTGAAAATGATTCCTATGGATATGCATCTATATGAATCTTGGCCTTCTCATTAGTCAGTTCTTGGGTAGCAAAAAATAACTTGGGACAGTTGTACACCTCCTTTCCCACCTATTCTTGGAAAAGCTGTTTGTGTCTTTTGGGGAGCATCAGCTCAGGCTGGTCTCTTCCAAACATTCCATTCTGCCAGCCAGCTTCACTCCCTTATCCTGTACTATGGGGTTACGCACACATTCTAGGGATTTATTTTACTAGACAAAAAATAGCAGCTTCCCAAGACTCTGCAATCAGCTATAAGTCCAGCTGGACCTCAGAATACACACTGGTGCAACTTTCAGCATTTTCAACAGTAATTAGTTAGATCACACAACAATAGAAAAAATATTATATTTTCCTTTGTTGAAAGAGAAAGGAATAAGTACCAATCCACACAGGGTTCTTTCCAGGGTTCCACACAGATCTTTCAGCAACATTGCCTGTCTGAAAGTCTTTATGAAAGCTGGAGCTTTGTGGTATGCCAAATACAGAACATTCTGACAAAAGAGTAGAAAAGCATATTCCAAAGAAAGGAATGCTTTTATATTTAATTCCCTGAGAATATTTCTTTAGGTTTGGTCTTAATTTTCTCTTCCAATATACTTTTCCCAAAAAAGGCTTAATTTGATTTCATACTGTCTCTTTAACATGAAACGGTGGAATGCATCGTAATATTTTCTCACTTGCCAAGATTTGCTTCTCCAAATATGTGCATTTATTGAATGAGGTAAAACCAGATTGCATTCTGCTTGGGCAGCAGATGTGGCAGAAGTCTTCAGAAATTCCCTGGTAGATGGCTAGGACTTAGTGAATCCTGCATGGTGCAGCACCCAAAATGTTGCAGGGAGAGACACTGACAATCTAAGGAGAATTTTTCAATGGAGAGAACTTTCAAAAAAATGGGTTAGTTTTCACTAGGTTGGTATGCTCCTGACCTTGCCAGACATGACAGAATACATTTCAACTCATGTCCCAGCCAAGACATGTTAATTATCTGACTATTTATTTATACTGTAATTATCAGTCATTGTTGTTATTTTCCACCCTCAGCTGGAAAGCTGTATTTTCTGTGAAATACTGTGAAATATTTTCGTGTCATTTTCATTTTGATGGCAAAGGAATGGTATCCTTTTTATTGTGTTTTGTGTGGTATAACAAAAAAAGTTACAGGCAGAATCGGATGGCCTACACAGTAATGGTTACACATGGTCATTATTAGTGATTACTACCATTTCAGGAGCTGACATCCCTAAGGACTATGCTCTATTTTACCCAGGATAAAATAAGTCAGGGAGAAGGACTGTGGCCATTAATTTGGGAAAGAATGCACAAAGCAGTAAATATAGAAAAAGCAAAAATTGTAATCTTGATTTCTAGCATTGGTTGGTCAGAAACCATCTCTATGCTTGTTTCTGCTTAAGGAAATAATATCTTCTCACCAGAAAGTTAATGTGTATACAGTCCTTCTGTTTCATGTCCTTTTAAAGCCCAAGGCCTTGCTTTTGGTTTCATTTACATTTGGGTTTTACTTTAGCAGGCTAATTTAAATGAATATACCTCTGCTGTGAATGGGTCACATTTGCTGCTGTACACTGGGAACAGCAAACAGCCATTAATCTGGGATGACTTGTTATTTAACCCAGATTTACAGCCGCACATTGTCAGTGGTCTCCCCCTCCCAGCTTGGTTGTGCTGCAGCAGTGTATTTCAAAATGAAGGTCATGTTCCCCTTGAGAGCAGTGGGAAGGATCAAAGGGTGTGTTGGAAGCTGCAGGAGAAGCGGTGATAATCGCAAGCAGCCCTAGCTGCGGTTCCATCGGGTCTGCTTTGGTTGCAGCGCTGGTGCGAGGAGTCCCCCTGCCCTTCCTGCCCGCTGCCGGCTCCTGTTCTGCACATCAGCCCTGGGAGGCTCCTGAACGGGCTGGGGAGTCACAGCACCTGAGCCAACAGGGGTCGGCCTGGCTGGTGAAGTGCTCTGCCACACAAGCACGTGCCTTGTCACAGCCAGATGTGTTTCCAGGCCCAGCTCTTCATGCAGACATGAGGTTCCAGACTCCTGCTGGCTTCATGCTGGCTGTGGCACAGGGCAAGAAGAAGCTGTGAACACCAGGTTAACCAGCAGAGCCACAGGCTGGGAGCTTGTAGTGTCAGGTCATTCAGGGTCGGGGAAAGTGGAGGCTGTAAATACTTGCTACAGTTTTGAAACTAGCCAGGAAACTACAAATTGACTTTAATTGCAGACAGTTTGTCTGCATGGAAGATGTGATTATTTAACTAATATAACATATATGAGCAGCCATTCTGGATCAGACCAATGTTCTTATTAGCACTGTATCCTGCCTCCAACATGAGCCAATAAGTATACAAAGAAAACAGGCATACTCAGTACTTTTCCCCAAATACGCTCCTTGCTGCCAGCCACTTGCAGCTCAAGGGTTTCTGAGCTACATATGGTTGAATTTAGCAGTCCTCAGTGGACCTGTCTTCTATGAATTTCTATTTCTCCTTGAACCCATGTAAAATTTTAGCATTTGTGGTGTCCGAAGACAGTTTATGCCTTGACGTAGTAATTTCAGCAAGTCCTTTCTTCTTTGCCTTGGAGAAAATGAGCCGCAGCTCACACTTGGAGTCATACCAAGACAGATGAGCCAAAAGGAGTGGATGGAATTGCCACAGTTTCGAAGGTTAAGGAAAACTCTTTTTGTTAGAAAGAGGTAATTTGGTTACTGTGTGCACTGAGTAATCTCTTCGAGAAATTAACAGACCTATCCTTTAGCTGGTGAGCACAAGTTTATCTTTACAGACTTTAACAGCAGCAAATTGCAGTTGAGCTTAGCTTTGTAAGTGAACATCAACTGGCATGTAACATCTGCTCTTGGTGCTGGGGGTGTTCTGGGGAGAGAATTGAAAGCAATGCTCTCTGCACAGCCATCACAAAATGAGAAAGTGAATTGCTTGGATTGGCATATGATGAGTCATTTGTTACCTAAAGAGTGGCAGATGTCTCTGGTCATTGATCAAATATTTCAATATCCAAAATTCAGTATTTGATTTGTGCTCATTGGATCAAAGCTCTGCCAGCTTAATTTCTGCCAAGAATCCATTAAGCTTTCATGCTGACTGCATGTTGCAAACAAGCTGTACAAATTCTCCCTGCTGATGCACTTATTTCTAACAATGACTATCAACTGGATATGTATACAGTGCAAGCATAAAACCTGTCTCATTTGGCTTCCAGTTTCTGTAGGTTGTTCATTTGCTTTATCACATATTAGTTGAGGTAGAATCATAGAATCATTAGGGTTGGAAAAGGTACCTCTAAAGCAGAATGCATACTAGCTTTTCTTCTGGTAAATTCACATCACAGCCTCATTTCCTAGCTTACAGTAGCAAAAAATGTGCCCTTCAGAGACTCATTTGTTTTCTCTTAGATTGTGTATCTAAGACTCTGAAAAACAGTATTAATCTACATCTCACCCTTGAGGACAGAAGCTGGGAAATCTTGAAAGTACCAAGTTGATGACTTCTAAGCACATCTGTGCTATGACATGATAGATGTGCATGTACAATGAATGCCAAGGAAAAATGTACTGTAACATGCATGTTAGAAGATGCTGTGGGTTAGCCCTGGCAGGCAGCTCATTCCCACCCAGATTGCTCACTCACTCTCTCCCAGCTGAATGAGGGAGAGAGTTGAGAGGATTATAGTGAGAAAATTTGTGTTTTGAGATAAAGGCAGTTTGATAACAAAGGCAGTTGTGTGCACAAGCAAAGTGAAACAGTGAATTAATTCACTATTTCCCATGGACAAGCCAGTGTTCAGCCATCCCAGGAAGGCTGGGCTCCATCACACATATCGATGACTTGGGAAGGCAAATGCCATCACTACAAATGTACTTCCTCCTTCTTCTCCCAGCTTTTATTACTAAGCACAACACCTTCTGGTGTGAATATCCCCATGGTCACTTGGGGTCAGCTGTCCCCACTGTGTCTCCTCCCAATCTCTTGTGCACTCTCAGCCTTGTTGTCAGGAGAAACGGTGCTGCGCAAGCACTGATCAGAGTGGCTAAAACATCCCTCTGTGCTCAACACTGTTTTCATCACGAATCCGAAGCATAGCACCATAGGACCTGCTATGGACAAGAGTAACTCTGTCCTTCCCAAAACCAATCCAAAATCTGTATATTCTCCGTATACTGTGCTGGGAATAGATTGATTTGCATACCCTCACTTAGCAGTTCTAGAATTGACTGGGAGGTCAGTATATCCTAAACATTAAAGTGACAGAGAAAATAAAGCAAAAAATTCAGTAGCTAGTGCTAAGTAAAAGCCATGGATGTATTAATATGTTATTTTTACCAGTTATCTTTTATCATCCAGGTTAAATCACTGCTTCTTTAGTTTCACCAATACATCCTGTTCGTATTCAGAGAAGGGCTCCCAGAGGAATTGACCCAGAGCACTGACACTCTGAATTGCTCTCAGAAGAGTCTGTTCTCATCAGAGGGAGGACCTAGGAAGGCCTTTGGCCTGCTATTTTAGGTGCACGGAACTGGGTGACTTTATTTCCCCCTGTTTCAGGGGATCTAAGTGACTGAAAATCACTTAAATTAATACAAAGATTTAGTCTCCATATTTAGTTACCCATTTTCAATTTTATGTGTGTTTCCAATATGATATATTTTAATTTAATTTGTGTTACATTACATACTTCTGTATGGAATGGCTCTCCTGTCTCTTTGTGTAATTAACGGCTAAAACAACTCATGACACTTCAGCGACCTGGAGTAGAGATCTCAATCTGTGCAGTCATAAGGCTGCCAGTGGTCTAGGGCACTGGAATAGAACTAGAAAGATATAAGATCCCTTTCCATCTCTGTTGCTGGAGGATAGTAGTGTGTTGCTCTCCTCTCACTGCTCAGTTGGCTTTCTGGTCTGTGGAATTAGGATAATGAGTGCAACCATGACCCTCAGTGAAACGTGTTAATGGAGAATTGAGATAATAAATTTTACTGCAGGGTTTAACATTGCCGACTCTGTAGGTGCTCTCTCATCAGTCAGATTTAGAATAACTTCTCAGCTCTATGCTCCATGTACCTACTCTGCATCCTGACTCTCAGGGATACACAGTGTCACAATTCCTTGTTTAAAATGCAGGAAACTGTAGGTGCAGGGAGATCAGAGCCAGGTCACCAGGCTGACCAGTTAAGGTGCCAGGACTGTGAATAGTCCCATGGAACACACCTGATACAGGTAATTGACTGCTGTGAGCAGGCATGCCAGCTGCACACACACGCAGACATACACATACTGAGTGTATACATGAACATACACCTACTGAGTATATATATTAACACCCTGCTTTTCTCAGTAGTTGGGTCCAGAGGTCAAAATACCTGCATTTTCCCCACTGCATTTATTAAGGGAATAGAAGAAGGGATGCAGTTATAGTTGCCTTTTTCACTGACAGCTATAGTGGCACTTTGTTACTGTTGAAGTATACCTGTGGCACAGAGAATATGTCTGGGAAATATCTGACATGCTATCTTTAGGATGCCAGTGTCTGAATGCATCTTAAACTTTGCAGACATGAATGGTGTATAGCTATGATACAGCTGTGGTGAGCAGTCCTTTGCCTGTTGTGCTGTGCTCACAAAATGCCAGTATCCCCTGTGCCAGAGAAAACAGCTGTCCTTTTGGTACAGGCCACAGAGTAGAAGTTCTCAAACTTCTGGGGCCTGATTCATGCAGATTGTGGACTCTGAAGAGCAGTGCTCTTGAAAGGGCAATAAAGTAACAAACACTGCATGATGCAAAATAATGTTCATGTACTAAAAGTAAATGTCATTTCATACTTTGACTGTCCTCAGTCCTCCCAGTCTCCTTCAAGGACCACATCTAACTTCTAAAACCTGGAAACTTTACAAATTATCTCTTAATCACAGATCTTCTCTTTCAGTTGTACCAAACCATGATACTTTCCTCTTGTTCTTTTGCTTTAAATTGCATTGACCCAAGGTGTAAGACAGGCAATAAACAAGTCTGAACTGATGGCAGATTTCAGATCCTGTATCTCACCAGAGCTAGACGTGGAAGCTTCCCGGTGCCCTATGAGATATTTAATCAGAAATGTCTAAGAAGTAAAAGAATGCAATTAATTTTTAAAAAAAATTAATTTCTTTTTTAAAAAATCTTTTTTTTTCTTTTAGAAGTTTCTAAACTGTATTAACTGCAGATTCTGTGTTTGAAATTCACAGTATCTCTAGATAGGAGAATAAGAAATTCTAAATCCTCAGCTTACTTCCAGTATATTTTTCTTTAAAATGCAAAACAATCTCTGTTCAAGCATACAGAATGCTTGGTATTTGGCCTGGTAAGTTATAGATTTTAGCTCACATAACTGTACCTCAAGATAACTCACATAACTCATGTAAGGTTGACAACTTCTGAATACAGTTGAAAGAATAAAGGCCTTTTTTCTCTGTGCCTGAGTTGAAAAAGTTGGAGAAATACTATTTAGACTCCATTTGGAGGACTCAGAAAAATAAAAACAACAAACAGGTGTTTTTTGACAACTCCAAGTATTTAACTTACTCCAAAATAAAACATTTTAATCAATTTGTCATAATCACTGCTTTTTAAATAAGCTTTTTGTGCTTCCTTATTTATAAGGTAAGTCTTGCTAATGGAAAAAGGACATTTTAAATCAGAAGTAAAAATGCCAAAGCAGACCACTCTGGCTCTCTGTAGACAAATATTTCATATAAGGAGAATGAGGGAAATTGCCTTTTAGTCTTCAAAATTCTTTCAGTTGATCTTGGAACAAATTTTTGTCTGTTTCATTGCCTCTAGAGCTCCATTTCTTCTTCCACATCTACTGCTCACTAGAAAAAAGAAAAAAAAGGAAAAAAAGCACCTAACTATTCAAAATAAACCCATCCAAACTGATGCCAGGAAACCCTTTTTGCCTTAGCAGCATGTTCTGAAAACCTGCTCATACAGGTACTGTGTGCTCTAGTGATGCAGATTACCTGCAGCAGTTGTTGATTGCTTCCTCCTGGCTTAGAGCCCTGGCTACCTTTGAGCAGACCTGCAGCACTCCTTCTCCATGGCATGACCCAAAGGGTCCAAGCAGCTTCTCTGAAACTACTCGAGTGTTAGTGCAGGGGCAGGCAACTCCTGCCTTCCACACAGGCTCCACAGAAGAGCTTAAGCAGAGCTCTGCATCATGGCTGAGAGCATCAGCTACTCTGATCCAACAACTACCCATCCACCGAAGGCAATGGCTTTGGATCAAATGCAATGAAGGGAAGCACAGTAGGACAATAATGGGCTCCAAAAGAAGCCTTGGACTTAGAGCAATAGTGAATGTTTTGCATGAGAAATACAGCAGCATTTATGGAAAGATCTGTTCCACAGGAAAATTCTAGGGTGACTGGCCCAGCTCTCTGGGACCACTGCCTCTCCGAAGGAGGACAGACCACAGCCCATACAACAGGCTACTAGAGCTGAAACGAATCTGCTGTTGTCACTAAATGCTGTACCATGAATGTTTCTCCAGTTCTGAACTTTCAGGTGCAGTACCTAAAATTGCATAATGTTCTTCAGCTACTTTTTGGGGGAAATAGGAGGTGTCTCCTAGACTTGCCGTATTCATTCTCTCTCATTTGAAGAGTTTGCTCCAAGTATGTGGAAAGAAGGAAGGGCATAGGAAGGACAGTGTTTTCCAGAAGACTTACTACTTTCCTGAGCCCTTATTAAACATATGCACAAGATGTATCTCCTTCATTTCTTGCCCTAATATGTGGGTTTTATGCTTCATTTACAGAGCATTAAAAAAAACCCCATAGAGAATCAAAAATAAGCAGACATGCAGTTTGACTGAAAGAACTGGGAAAAAATTATACTTTTTTTCTCAAGTCTGATTATCTTCATTTTACCCACCTAACAAAATGAGAAAACATGTTTTGAGTGGAATTATTTGGAATCAGACTAGATGCAGGATGTGTCATTTGTCTGAGATGTAGAAGCTTCTGGATTTATTTAGGAAAACATTGCTTTAAAAGGAGTTCCTCAGAAGAAAGCAATTAAATGTCATTTATAAAAAAATGCATATTGTGGCATAAATTATGAAATACGATTGCAAAATGTATAGCTTTCTCTCCTGGTTTTATTTTTTTCTGATTGGACCTTCTCCACAGACATGAACAGCAACAGCTAATTGTACTGAAATGTGGGAGAGTTTTTAGTGGTTTTGGGTGTGGGAAAATACCTAACAAAAGGACAACTTCTTGGTGCTCAGATCAGACTTACAAAGTTCTGGTCTGACTCAAATTCCCAAGGGTGAAAAACAAGTGCATTGAAACCCCATAAAAATCAATAGCAGTCTTTCTTTTTACTTCACTGACCTTTAAAAATTACTTTGAGGTTGAAATCCTGCCCTCACTAACTTCATGGTTCTTGGATGAGGTCCACATAAAAGTGTTTACTACCTCTGGAGCATTTCTTCAAGAAAGCGGGGAGCTTCCCTGTGCTTACTACATACCAACTCCATTGGCAAAGTGGAATAAGAATTCAGACAACTTAACATTAGATCAAATGTATTTATTGATGAAAGTACTTTAAGCAGTCCTGCTGAATGCCTGCATCCCTCCTATCAAAACCTTGCAGATACTGAGGGGCTTCTTCTCTGTGCTTGATTCTGCCTAAGGAATTTCTACCATCCTCCTCCAGGGGCTCTGTGCAGGTTCAATGATCCGCATCCACAATCTCTGCTCCTCACAGTCAGGTCTTCCAGCTGCAGATTGGAAAGGTGTCATGACATTTTAAAAGGTTTAAGCTACCTTGTGGCCTGATTTTTCTCCTTTAAGAGTGGGAGTGAAAACCTGGATACTTTTCATAGTAGCCAATTATCGTGTAAAAACCCACGAGACTTAAGGCTACATTTTCTCCCTTAGGTTTATGTAAAGTACTGTCCAGAAACAACTCCATAGGCAAACATAAAAAAAAGCTCTGTGTACGCTTTGGTTAGGTTGATTCCAACCACTTTTGTGGCTAATACAGAGACTGTCATTTGTCTGGTTTCAATCTTGAAGCTTCAGAAAAGTATTAAGGTACTGAATATGAAAGCAGAAATGTGTCAGCCTCAGCCCTGCACTCACTTGATCCCCACTAGCTGGGACAGCGGTTCATGTGCTTCAAGTGGTTGTGGTTAGAAACGCTTTTATGTCTATCTAAAGTTACCACCAATAACACAGGGCCTTCTACCAGCACTGTCACAGGGTACAAGTTCTTGGAAACAGTAATAACAGGATTGTTTCTCTTCCTGTGTGTATAATCATTTTAACCTTAATTCTAGCGGTTCATTTATTAAAATAAATAACTCAGAAATATAACAACTTTTAAATTCCAGCTGTTCAAACAGCCTTTTTATCTTCTTTGTGCACACGGTTTGGAGGGTAATTTCCTTTTTTTTTTTCTCTCTTTTTTCTTTTTTTTAACTAAGAAATTTGCAATATATTTTCCAGATATATTTGAGAACTATGTATGGAACCACTACTGGTTCAACACAGGGCCATAATGAAAAATGAAGTTTGCCCTTTCTTTAATTAGCACGTGACCTATGATACTCACTGATTTCTGATTCTGATAATTATTCACAAGGTGATTGAGACTGCCATTGTGCAGCTCAGTATTCCACCTGTCCCTTTGCTCCTCCCTTTACCTGCTCGTTCCTTCTCCCTAAACTTTGCTTAAATGTTTATTAGTATCCTCTGTGCCTTCTCCCAAAGGGATACTACTCTTTGTCCTCGAGATGTACACCAGACTCCATTTAACAGTGTCCTTTGAGATGAGAAGCTCTGCTTCCTACATCAGACAGCTTACAGGGGATACACAGATGTAGATTCAAGGCCAATTCTTCCCCATGCTCCTCCAGTGAAGCCAGAGAAGGGCTTTCCCCCTTCTATCCCCTAAAGGAAGAGGCAAGAGGGAGAGAGGTTGTGGCCTCAAACTGTCCTCCCACACTCTGTCAGTCCTGAGGAGATGCAGGGAAAGGGAGGCAATTTGCAGGAGCAGAGAGAGTCAGCACTGCTGGCTGGTATCCAGGCATGATTCAGAACACAAGTTACGAAAATATTCTCAGGAGCTGCTTATGATCTTAAACCATTCATATACATTATTAAGTGAGACTGGAAGGGCAGTAGAATCACTGAACCCAAACAGGGTCTTTAAAAAGGTCTTTCTTTTGTAGTTTTCTTTTTATTCCACCATCTCACACATGAAGCGAAGATGGAGATTTTCTTGCATTCAGCAATGCAAAATAATGTAGCATAGTTTCACTTGTACAAAGATAAGAGATAAAGGAAATAAAGGAAACAATATTTTATATCTGCTAGGGAAATAGGACACACAAATATGAATGCCTTGATTTTCTTTAGTGTTTAAAGTTGGCAGTACATTTGTCTGGTCTTAAAACAGGTATAGATCCCTTTTTAAACCCCTTTGGTAAGGGAATGTAAAATGTCCCTGTAAATCAAACTAAGGACAGGGTCTTCTGACCATTTATGTTCTGACCACAGACACTGTAAAACTCTAATGTGGTGAAGAAAGGCTGCAGCTTTTCTGCATGGTGACAGGTTTAAATAATCTGGAAGAGAGCATGTAAGGTCTGCTTCTGCTTACATGTGTATGCCAGTTGCCTAATTCTGATGTGTAAATGCTTCCCATATCCTAAAAATGGCAAAGCCTATATAATTCACCTCAAGTCACCCTGGAATTCTGAATTCAATTTGTGATAGGAGCCAATGAGTTCTGTTTCAGAACTTGTTTCCTTCCAAAAACAGAAAGAAAATCTCTGTGAAGGAGTGGTTGTTTGCAGGACTACTGCCTCCTGATTTTCTCTGCATTATGTTCTCCTTCACACAGACTAATTGTCAGCACTTCTGAGTGTGATATCCAGCTTCCAGCATACTATAAGATGTTCATACGGGAAAACATACCATTATTATGAAAGATAGTGTGTTGTCCCACAGGAGACACTTGGCAGAAGGAATAAGGAAATAAATTCAGCTTGAAACTATAGCTGAACATTTTCAGACTGTTACAAAGCCTGCAAAACAGGAGAAATCCCAGCATGTTTCAGTTATATTGGCTCTCCTATATCATGAATCCCATGACCTAGGCAGGTCTGTTCCACAGTTCACAAGAAGTAATAGTGGGAGAGAATAGATTAAAGTTGAGGAAGAAAAAGCAGCAAAGAAAATAGAAGCAGATTTCCTAGCTTTTGATGAGGAATGTCTAATGAGAATTCTAAAAGCTGGCCTGTCTTCAGAAATGTTTGCTTGAAGTTCCAAATCCCAATAATGCTTAACGAAAAATATTTTACGCCTTCTATTTAAAGGCAAGCATGTGTGTGTGTGTGCATGCATGTGTGTGTTGTGGGGTCTGCATTTTAGTTCTTCACCTCGGAAAAGAAGTTCTTTTTTCTGCTTATGAAGAACTACTTGTATGGTAGTGGTGCTGCAGTTATGAGCAATGTAAATGCCTTTAACCTAAAAGAGAACTAAAATGTCCAGATACCAAGATAGGCACAGGGCTTGTCTGGAAAAAATGCAGAATGTTGCTCTGAGTAGTGACTAACAAAAGATCTCCTTTCCACTTATACAGTAAATAAACTAGGATGAGAATAACTACTGTCCACAGGTATGACAAAAATAGCTGAGTCCTGTGACAACCATGAGCAGATGTATGAGGAAACCTTCCCATGTTTTACAAAGCACTGCTTGGGGACACCAAAAAGCTTTGTAGCCTGGAATGATTGCTGGTGTTCTACTGAATGCCACACATGTTACCAACCACCAGAGAAGTCAGAGATACTGACTTTTCCTCATTTTGTCTGAATCCCTTCCCATCATCGCTTTGTACACATCAGCACACATCCAGTCCCATGCGGAACTTTCCAAATTGAAATCACACATTGTGCTTCCCCTGAAATGTGCAAGCCATCTGCCACAACTCTGGGTTTGAGCCATTTCTTTGTGAATAGGTGCTTATCAGTTTCTCTTGTTATTTGTACTTTGAGGTAGGCGATGGGAGAGTCCAAGACCACCAACACTCTCTTTGTCTGACCAGATGCATACAGAATTATTTTCTATAAATAATGGCAGAAGGTTCTGAAAAATGTATTCCTATTTATACTTCTCTTGGATTTTGCATTATTTCTGGCTTGTGTGTTTATTTTTGATGTGTTGAGAAATAAGAATAGAGAAGTATTGTAAGTATATTATGACAAACGCACTAATAACATCAAAGAAAATAATCCATTTTACAAAAATGATGAAGAAAGTGTTTATGATTCACTATTAGTGTATGCCAGTGTTTTCAGCAGGTGTCATGAAGTATGTGAAGTACTAGTAAGCAGTATTTGTTTTCCCCTGTGATGAGGGGAAAACAAGATGAGATGGTCATCATTGATACATGGGAGGCAGAAGAACAGTTTTGTTTTGCTTTCTTTTGGTTTGGTTTTGTAGAAAACCCTGATGAAGAAGTGGCCTTTTTATTCCTTTGACCTACATGATCTTAAAACCTGGTTTGCTCTCCCATAAAGAATTCCATAGCCAGTAATTCTAATCCCCAAAACACTTTCCCCAAACACTAAGTCAAAACATGTCTTTTTTTTTTTTACGTCTTGTCTCAATGGAGCACAACTGCTCTGTGGGTCGTGGACAAAAAGGTGATCTGATGCACACTTCTTTTGAGCATGCACAGGAATATGTATGCATTTACACTATTTTTTTTCTACATAAATTATCCCAAACATAGTAAGAAAAAGAAATGTTATTCCCTCACAAAATGGAAAAGATCTCAATAATTCAGTAACCTGAAGTATTAGTTTGATATAAGTGTCTCTTACTTCCTTTTGAAGGCAGCAGATTTATGTACATGTGTAAAAATAAGATGAAAAATCTAATTTGGGGTTAGAAGGGACCCGTGGAGCAGGACTACTATGAAGTTATTTCAGGTTGCTTGTGACCTCGTCTGGTCTGGTTTTAAATACCTCCAAAGAAAGAGAATCCATAACCTCCTTGGGCATGAAATATAATTTCTTTAAGTGCTTCCATTTTTAAATAGGAATCTCCATGGCCACCTTATTATTTCCACAGTGAATTTAAGCTTTCATATCCATTATTAGAAAAACACAATTCAGTTGCTTGTATTATTAATTTAGATTTTCCTTTTTCAGAAGACTTTAGAGCAAGGACACACGTCAGGCTTACCTGTGTTTATTAGCCATAGCAGCAAGATAGGAAGGCAACAGACACAACCTGTAAGCTTAAGTTCCACTGGTCAGAGTAGAAAATGCTTTTCCAAAAGTCTCTGGAATTTTTAAAGGAAATTTTAATTTGATTTTCACCAAAAAAAAAACAAACCAACCAAAATTAAAGCATTCAGTCCATTTGGGACACACTTGCCAGGAATATTTTAGTAAATGAACTCATTTTGTAAAGAAAAGAAAATTATTTGCAGGAAATTAATTCAAAAGTTTTATCCAGAAACCAGAACCTGAGTTTTAGGTTTGTCCCA
This sequence comes from Rhabdornis inornatus, assembly GCA_013397075.1. Taxonomy (NCBI): domain Eukaryota; kingdom Metazoa; phylum Chordata; class Aves; order Passeriformes; family Rhabdornithidae; genus Rhabdornis; species Rhabdornis inornatus. Next base: position 3,116,773 of record VWZS01005849.1, on the reverse strand, counting down.
TGACCATAAAACTCTGTCCAAAGAAATAAAATGCTGTACGCTTTGCAGCAGACAGCAGAGCAAACAAATGACAAGCTGACGCTGAGTAAGTAATGGGTGAATTCAGGAAGATGGCATCCTTCCTGCAAATACCTTTCGGGCAGAAAAAGCTGTGATATGAGCCAGGTTCAGCGCTTGTTGTAGTTTTTCATACACCTCTTACATTGGTGCAGTCTGCAGAACATATTATTTTAGAAATTTACAAAACCAGGTGGCTGCTGGATAAAAGGATAATCCTGTTTCTCAGTGTTTCTTAACCTTCATAATTTGCACCACTCCTAACAACAATCTCTAGGAGAATTTCTTCTACATACACAATATTTGACAAGGATCTTGTCCCGAATGGAAGCAGTTCATCTAACAGTGGCCAGAAAATAAATGAGTTTTACCCGATGACCAATCTTAAACGCAGGCCACTCTGCTGTACCCAGCCACTGCTGTTCACTTTCTTGGAAATGTTTGGCAGCACTTAAAATCACTGAGGTCAATTCTTTTAAATATATGTCTACCCATGAAGCCAGATGCCTTGGGAACATGAAAGCAATTTATGGATGTCTGAGAAACAGGAAGAAAGTGTAACTAATACTTGTTTCCCCATCCCATTTGAAATGTTTTGCTTCTCTAAAGTGTGGTACCATTTAAGGAAGAAAGTAAGCACCTTGGTTGAACTCGATGGTCTTAGGAGCCTTTTCCAGCCTTACTGGTTCCTATGACCTCCCCTAATGTGGAGAACGTAACCAGCTCCATCAAACAGTCCTGTGAATGGGCATAAAGTATTGGGTTTTTTAACTTTTCAGATATCTACGAGTAAAAGTTATTCTTCTCCTTGAATAAGTGTGTTTCTTTCTTGTGAAGACAAGTATGGGAGAGTTTGGGGCTTTATGTCTTATCCCTAAAGATGCATGTATTTTTTTTTTTTATTAGTGATATTTAAATAATACCAAAGCCTCACCTGTATTAAAACATACAAGAGGAGCAGTAAAAATCAGATAAAATTCCAGAGGTGTTTTGCCAGAGGCTGGTGTCTCTCAACTGCATCTTTGTTTCCCTGATCCAAAACTACAAAGTCATCATTAATAATCCAAAAGCAGAAGCAGTGACAGGCAAAGAGGGAGACCAGCAGGAGAAAAGTAACCTGGACCACATTTACATGCTGGCCTTAAATCTGTGAACTACTCTCTTACTAAGGTCCTCATTATTAATATAAGCATTAATATTTCATGAATAGCATTTCTATGAATTTTCATTCTTTGTATTGTAAAATTCCCCACAATAACCTCAGCTCTGCCCGTGTTATTTTTGATATTTCCCTTGGAAAGTAACAGCAGTGGTGTGACCAGTCTGGGGCTGCATATATTAAGAGTGAACATGCTGCAGTTAAATTGTATTTATAAGGTCAGAGTTCTGCCCACATTCTCTCAGACTCTGTCTTTTACCCAGCAGTGTTTGACACCAACTGAGGTAACTTCATTACCTATCTCTCTTTGAAACTTAGTTAAAATCAATTCACAAAACTCAAGTGATTGAGATGAGAAGACAGACTCATGAGCAACTTCTATGTAAGTCCCATTTCTTTGCAAAATTCCCACATTTTGTCAGTTTCTTGGCTTGAAAGAAGGCTGAATTAAGTTCTAGATATGTCCACCCAAAGGCATCATGACTTGACATCATTGTGTATATAAAAAGTGGTCTCAGAAGTTACAATGCTGACCCCACAAATGTCTTTTCACACTGTCATGACTCTCCTCTTTTAATATCAGATTTCCCTTCCCATGAAATTAGAGCAATGCAGAGGAAGAGCAGCTCAAGATTGTGACAACCAACAGCTTATGGACCTTCTTATTGAAGTGGTGGGGCATGAATGGGAAAATTAATTCTTAAACAAAAGATTACCCTTTCTGTTCAGGAAACAATTAGTGTGAGGAAATATAGCTTTAACAGGAAAAACATTGAGGCTTTTTCATTAATATAACGTTGCCAGACTCTAGAAAAATCCAGACTAGAAAAATCAGTGTCCTTACACACCCTGAGCTTGGGTGCCCTACATGCAGAACTGCAAATCTTGGAGTGTGTTGGATGCCTTATGCTCCTTCCCCTTTTCTCCAGGCCAAAAGGTTTAGAGAGATCCAGAAAGGCATCACATCTCCAAAAGTAAAGATCTTTAAGTTGTACATTTACATGTGGCTTGTTTTAAACCCTACTGCTACATCCTGTAAAACATACTAGGACTGTTGTTACTTTTTTATTGGCTTATAAAACTTGATAATCTCTCCCAAATCCACAAGAGCACTGTTTACTAAGCAACTAGTTCCTATTTTCCAGAAGATATCAGACACCTGTAAGGAAAATTTAGTCTAGGAATTAAAGTTTGTCAGCTTTTTCTGAAGTTTCAGGTTGAAAGATGTTTCAAAGAAGAAGCTATTAGCAACAGAATCACTGGTATGTGCTGAAACAGTCTGTATGTTTGTAATGAGATGATCCTTATAATTTGATTCACTGAGAACTGTTAGGGTTGTTTCTAATGTTTCTAATACATATATAATGCATAATGGAGGGCAGGATTCATACTAGTTCAGATTTACCTAATAATTAATAAGGATTTTGATGGGTGATAAATCTAGGCCAGCTAACTCATGTGCCTTCCCTAGGTTTAGCTAATGAAGTTCAAGCTTTCAGACTACTAAAATACTCTTCTGATGGCTGCCGGATTCGCTAGTGCTGGCAGATGCACTGCTGGAAAAGAGCAAATTCCCTGGCCAAGGAGGTGATACGCAGCTGGCCCCTGCCCTCAGGAGGGGCAGTCAACAAATTATGGGCAGAATAGGATGGAAAAGGATAGATTTATAGACCGTGGGTTGATTCTGAACAGAAAATATCATCCAAACCAGTCAGGAGTTTAAATTAGTTGGTGAGGCACAGGGCATTGCTATTCCTACTGTTGGTGATCAGCTGTCCAATGCCAGTTTGGGATTTACCAACCTGTTTGCTAACTTGTTGGCATTTAAATTTTATTCAGGTACCTCCTTTCAGGCCTACATTGTCAGCACTTTAAAAAAGGTCTTTGCTGAAGCCTGAAAGAAGCTGCAGGAAGCAGAACATAGGCTGAATGTTTTAGCAGCAGAGGGATATGAGAAGTGTAGGATCTTTTGCCAAGTCTTCTTGGCTTTTCTGCACTAAATTTGACTGATTTTTCCTATGTTTTAACCTCTGATACTGTTCTTTAGGGGCCGTGTGTAGCATATATTTGAGCTGCTGAAGACTCAAACAGTCATAGCAAAAATCGAATGGCTTATTCATCAGGCACGTCAGGCTTTCAAGACTCAAATTATTTCTTAGTAACTGGCACTTTTCTTAGCTGCGGCCACGCATCTCCTGGGCCTAATGTACAAAGGCAGCAAACATTCTCACATTTTCAGAAACTAAATGTTTCTGTTCTTTTCAATGTAGGTAGAAATGGTGAATAGTCTTCATTAAACTTAATTCTCCCAGTCTTCTTTATGGCTTGTCTCTATGGTGAAAGTTCTATTCACCCAAAATAATAATAGTGATTTCTATTCTTTTAACAATTTTTTCCCCATAGTTCTTCAGAAACAGATAAACTAGATGTAATGAATGACCACAACTGAAATACAGCCAATTTTGAGGTGAAACACAGCAGCTATAAAATGGCGAACAATAACATTTCAAAATAGGTTAGGAGAGGACAGGAGTAATAATATATGCAAGAGGAAATTCAGAGGGAATGTAAGAATACAAAACAAGAATTTGGTCAGTACATACCGTATTTAAAGCTCACACTAAAAATAAGAATTTCAGGAGACAGTGGCTGAATGTTCATTTGAGCCTACATTGAACTTGTTGCCAAGCACACTGATTGTGTGACAAAAGCAATTTAAATGTTCGAGCAAAATGTGAAACATTGGGATTTTGTTTCATATTACACCTATTAGTAGGAAATTATAACTATTTTTACTAGTGAGAGGTATTCTAATCAAAATAAGTAGCTACCTAGGAGGAGAAATAGATGTGGGGAGTATCCATTGAGTTTAAGCCAAGGAGCACTCTGTGTCCACTGGCACTTTTACTCCATCACACCTTGTCCACAGAGGGATGTGACACTTACTAACACCAGGGCACACAGTATTTTGATGGCTTTGTACACTATCCCTCAGGATCCTAAAAGGAAAATGAGGTATCCAACCACCCACAGTTTAATTTGCAGGTATTATTGAAAGAGGCCCTGGAGCTAAGGTGTCTCTCAGTAAATTCTGCCTTGTCTATATTATCTTATATCCACTTGGGATTTTCCCTGCAGTTCCTGTTGAGCAACATGAAGAACTATCTATTCAGTCTGTGAAAACTCCCATTTGCTCAACTGCCTCACGGAAGTGCATTGGTTTCAATTTTTTTAAGCAAGGTAATATTGGGGTTTGGACAATGTAGACCCAGTTGTGTTACTAGCCTTTTCCTGGCAATTTTTCTTCATGCACTTCTTGCATTTTTGAGGTAGTGCACAGCAGCCCCTGGTGCAGTGGCCCATGGAGCCAGCCCCTGTACAAACATCCAGCTCGCAGGCCCTGTTAGCCAGTTGCTCAGTTCCAATGGACACAGTAAAAGTCCCACACTGGTGAAGGAAGCTGGTAATGGCAGCTAAATGATGACATGAACAGCAAAGTCATGACTTCATGTTGAGATAAGACACCCCAGGGCTGCACACCCATCTCAGCCTAGGTCTGGTTCAGCATTAGAGGCAGACCAATATCCGAAGCATTTTTCCCCGTACTGCTCAGGGCACTAAGCCCAAATGAAGGCACAGCCCAGGGAGATCTGCTTTCCAGCAACATCCAGTTCCCACATGCCTCTTTTTTTCGGAGGGGATCCTGGCAGGCATCCTATTATAGGGGTAATATCACCAATTCTTACAGTAAATTTCTCTCCTTCTCCTGTCTCCTGGGCTGGCATTGTCTCTGCAAGCTGGAAGTAGAGCTCAAGACCTGGCCAGGGGCGGAGGATGAAGAGGAGAGCAGCTCTACTGCTAATGCAGAATTGAATTTTGCCACATCCAGGCTTCAGACAGAAAAGGGGTTTTTAGCTTTGTTTGTCTCCTCCATCATTAGAACAACAGAACTGGATTTTTGCATATGTTGCTAGGAAGTCTGGAACTAACTTCCAGTAGCAATGAGCTTTATGTCTTTTTAAGTCCCTGATGTTGTTTGTTCTCATGAAAAAAGCTGACTTCATTTGCAGCCTGAAATTCAGATGAATAGTCCCTGCTGTTCAAATTATTTTGCTGTTAGTCCAGCTAAAATGTGAGGAAGCAGTTCAACCTTTCTGATAGCCATTATAACCTGCTAAGTCAAATGTTTCAGGCCAAATTGTTCAGCAGATGAACATGCATTTCACAGAAAATGCATGTTGCACAGCCTGAGTAGTAGGTGTGATGAGAAATCTGCTGCGTTGGCATCCAGCTAGCACAAAGGCCAGCTTCATTCTTTGCTGCATTGACATTCTTCAGCTTCTTTTCCACATTTTTTATGTTTGTTCAGACAACCTGACTCTTGAAATGATGGAAGGATGCCGGCAGCCTCCTGGGTAAACTGGTGCCATTGGCAGTTCAGCCAAATGCCTTGGTGTAGCTTAAGACTCCACCAGAAATTCAAAGAACTCAAATGTCCGTACACTCCAGCCCAAGCAGACAATGTGTAAATGTTTAGTCTGAGGTATTTTATTATCTTGTTTCTCATCTATTTAGGAATGAACATTTAACCTGTCCTGGATTTTTAATAATTTTTTCTGCAATGGTTGAAAAATATAATGAAATCAATTTGCTGAACCTGTGTCCTCCTAGTCTCAGTGAAAGAATAAAACATTTGAAATTCTCTAGGTTGAGGGAGTGAAAAATTATTGCTGTGGGGTCTCCAGTGAAATCCTTGACTTGTGTAAAAAAACTTTAAAAATCCTTCAGGCAGAATATTTTCAGAAAGAGATTTTTTTAACTATTGAGAACTTTATTCAATATGAACAAGAGAAAATATTCTTCCATGAAATGCTGGAGAGATTTCAATGTATTGGGCAGCTGGGAAACATTATAGATCAAATGAAAACCTTCTGAATTGAATTTTTCATGGTGGTTGGTGATTATTACTTATTACAGTACATGTTAAATTGCCTTTGCTCACTCCTGATGATTTAGCTTACATATTCACTCTTGAGTAGCTGAGAGGTTTGAGTAGTGGAATTAATTCCACTTGGAAAGAAGCTCCCAGACTTCAGCATAAGATATGTCTTTCTGGTCAAATATTTCCTGCCTTTCCTGGCTGGAAGTTTTTCTTACAATGAGATGGCTTGAGAGGAAGATCTCATTGTTATTTCTTGCAGACATGTGTGGGTGCTATTTTTTAGTTTTACTAGGTGACATAATGATGTCTATCTTAAAATAAATGCTTTTAGAAAAGTTCATTTTCACAGACACTTCAGATGAAATCCAGCTGAATCACTGGGCCAGCAGCCACCCCAAATAACTGAGGCCATTAATTTCAGAAGAATGATATCAGTGTTCAGGAAGCAGAAAACTCTAGATTAGTCACCCAAGTTAGGATGCTGAGCTTCTACTTAGCTGATTCAATTAACTTTAGGTAATTTAACTCAATGCCAGTGTAATTGGAGTACCCAGATCCACACCAGGGATACAGTAAACAAACCTTCATTTGTCCATCTTTATCTTCAGTTCGTCCTCATCTTTTATGGTTGTGGTGACAAGTAGTACCAAAGCTTGTGAGCTTCAGACTTATTTGAATGTATATATTATCAAGAGGTTAAGGGAGAGAAACAAACTCCTCACTTAGTAGATTGCTGTGCTGTAGGTGCTAGCGAAAACAGGATTTTGAGCAGCCTGTGTAGTTGTGATGTTCACCAAGTTGTTTATTCAGTAGTGACTTTGGGACTGGAGACCTGTTATTTGAATCACTAATGGCTTTCCTTCTGCTCTTCATCCATGAAAATTCATTTTGCTGTGAGGTAAGATTTTACAAATATTTTAGCAGCCACAGTTAAGCCTGTTTTTAACAAGTTGGGCAGAACTGCAACAGCTTGTAGCAATGAAGCCTTAAAACCAGCATGAAAGTATTTTAAAGCTTCAACCAAAGCAGGATTAAGAACATGAGCTTTTTACTTTGATGATTACGAATTAGAAGGCTTTTCCTTGTTGCTCAAAACCTTTAACCCTCTAAACCTCTTGTCTGTACAAAGCTAACTCCATTATTTATATTAGCAGAACCACAGAGGTGGCTTTAGGACACAGGGCTGTTTTTACAGGCCAAATACTGCTCTGTTGGGTTGAAAGAGAAAGTTATTTTCCTCTGTTGCCATGTCACATGATGGAGGAGCACCCACATTTAAAATGGGTGCTAAATCCTCTCTTGTTACCCTTTTGAATTTAGATTGAAAAATCTAATATTTGTTGATTTTTTAAAATGAGAGTTTTCTCTTTTTTTCCCCCCCCCCACAAACCTGAGAAAATATTGCAAAATTGGTTTTGTGAATTTTCATACAAAATTTTAACTGGATGCTTAATACAAAGACAATCAAGATAGTTCTCTGCTTTGTTCTACCCAACATATGGACAAAAACCTACCTATAGAGTAAGACTTTGTTTTTCCTACCTTTGTAATAATTTCAAAGCTTAAAAAATTGAATTTCCCCCCCTCATCCCCTTAGTTATAATGGTTTTTCTTGTGATCTGAGAGTTAGGATATATGGCTGTACATCTGGAAACTTTTTCCACTTATCTCCAAGATCTTAGTACAAATGATACTAACAGGCAACCAACCAAGGAAATTATGATGCTTGGACTGTGTCTTTGAAAAGGATGTTTTGAGTGATGCGTGGTTATAATTTTCCGGATTGCATTCAGATGTCAGAACTGGCAGTTGCTTCCCCAAACAGCAGGTGTTCAAGCTGACAAACACGACAGTAATAATAACCAGCATAAAATTTTATGGTGAATTCTATATAGCACAATATCTGTGTTTGACTACTTGCAGAGTCACTTGGCAGTGGCAGATTTATTAAGTCCCCAGACTGATATGAACAGAATCTGAATTCAGTCACTGAACGTGGGGAAAGTCAGTGAGCAATGAGCATGAATGCTCCTGTATTCCTTATTAAAATGACAAAGACTTTTTCAGGACCATCTCCGTATGTTTACCCCATGTCTCTTCCCTGTGAGCACCCCTGTAAACATCCCTGAGACACATATCTGCCCAATCTCCTTGGGCTATCTCCCTGCAAACTAAAGTGGAGAAAATTATCAGTAACTTATGAATGATGCCCCTGAAAAATTCTGAGCCACAGGCATTTGTACGGGAGGCAAATGTAGAATTTGATGTATTCTTAAACAGAGTAAGGCTACATCAATGTGTTCAAAACCTTTTGTATTATAGGTCACATAGAAATGTCATGAGATAGTTTAGAAAGAACAAACACAGTATTCAAATACAAACTTGTCAGAACAACCACAAAATAGGTGCTAACAAAAAAAAAAAAGAAAAGGAGGGAAAAAACAGAAATAAGAAATGAAGAGTCTGGTTTTGAATGCGTCTATGTTTAGGCTGTAGAAAAGACTTGCAATTTATTCTAAACTGCTGGATGATCCTTCTGACAGACCTGTGCTCCTAGTCTGACACAAACATATTCTTTTAAAAGATACATTGTTTAAATTTCAACAACATGAAGCTGAAAAGGTGAGTGATCCAAAGAAAATGTGCTTGCTATCCAAAATGCCTATTGTTCCCTCACTTCAAATATTGACATTTGTCTGGGTGCTTCTTGTTGTTTAGGTTGTCCACAGACCAATTTAACCAAGACCAGCCTGCCAAGAAATAGGACTTTTCTCAATAGGAAATTTCATAATCATTACCACTGTTTAGTGCCCGTTTTCAGTCTAATATTTTTTAATAAATCAATTTAACTTACAAATTGATAAAGTTTGCTACCTGTATGTCACCCTGCCACATTGTTCTGCCCTCACAGTAATGTTAAATACACCATTTTTTTCTACATTTATTTTCAATTAATGTTTACACATGCATTACAAGATCACTGTTGTTCAAAGATCTGTTTACTGGTCTATTACCTGGGGTTTTAATTTACTACTATGAGCTTGGACTCGGAGAAAGCCATTAAAAGAAACTTGTCACAGATGATTACAGATCTACAGGCAGACAGAAAAAAATTTCATTCTAGAAAAATGTTTCTAGAATGGCTGAGACATTTCTGAAGAATTCAAATCCTTGTAAAGACTTGCTAATCTTAAAATGTGCCTTAATCTGTCCTTATTGTGTTGTAACTTTCATTTTATATATCTTATAGTTATGATGTCATTTTAAGGGACAATCTACTGGAACAAGAGAATGGAGATAGCAAGGGAAAATCTGATTTGATTCCAGAAAAAGAAATTCACAGCAAAGGAGATCAAACACTGGAACAAGAGGCTCAAAGAAATATTAAAATTTTCATCCATGGAAATATTCTAGATTTGGCTGTATATTATCCTGAGCAATCTGCTCTAGCTTCAAGGAAGGATCTGCTTTTAGCAGGGACTTGTACTAGATGGCTCCAGTGGTTCCTTCCAACCTAAATCGCTTTCAGATTCTCAGAAAATTCTGTTCTTTTGTCAATAGTTTTTGAAGAAAGTTCTAGCATACTAAGGCTTACAAAATCTAAAATTTTAAAGGATAGCAATAAAATTCTAATAGTAAATATTTCCCTCTGAATAACATAGTAACAGAAGATATTTCATTGTGTTGTCATAGACTGAATTCATTAGCATTTGTATCAGGGAGGTCCCCACTGTCTTTTCCTAGCTAATTGGTCTAACTTCTTTTTCTTTTCGATTAAAATAAAGCATCAGCCTCCACCTTCCACTGCTTTTTTTGAACTTTCTAATGAATGGTTCATTCCACCTCCCAGCCATGGAAGAATCTTCCCTTCTGCACACTGACAGTGCTTTTCCTTGTCTCATTTTAAATCTCCCAGGGTTTCCACTCCTGTATTTGCCCATCTACTTATTAAACAACAAACAGAATTCAGTCTAATGAATTTTTCCCTAACACCAACTTGTTTTCTTGTCTTTTCCTGTTGATCCCATCTCACGTATTATATTAATAGACCCATCTCACTCTTTGCGTTTAAATATTTCTCATTCTTTTAGCATTTTATATGTTATCACCTTCATTTTCCTCTGGGTATTGCTCTTCCCAGCCATTTTTTGCTTCTCTGAAGTCCTGCCATCTTTTTGATCACTGGGCATGTGGAACTAAGCATTGCCTTCAAAGCCCACATGTACGGGAGCCAAGAAGAATTTAGGTTATTTTCCCTTTACTCTCTGATGAGGTACCTCTGCAAAAACAGGACAGAAGTACATTTAACTTTCCTTTCCCGAATTTATATTGCAGTACATCTGTAGAAATTTACTGTCCACTGTCCTCATCAGGGTTCTTTCAGGATTACTGCCTCTCTGGGGAATAGCCCCACCGAGTAAGTGAAGCCCGGGGTCTAAGAAAAAGATCCTTTAAGACAAGTTGTTAAAATCACTGGGTTCATATCTCTCATTAGAAAAACAGAATATAAATATATTAAAATGGTCTGTATGCAATCAAGCTAACATAGTCCTTTCAGCATGTTTAAAATATTAATAACTGCTACCTACATGCCATGCAACTGTATGAAAGCACAGATTATGCAGAGATTTTCATGCAGCTCAACTCACATTGTGTGTTGTAAACGTCATCTGATGGATGGGACCGAATGAGAAATACCTCAAGCATGTGAATGAAGCAAATAAGTAGAGAAAAAGAGAAGAGAATCAAACTCCGTGTGGGGTGGAGAAGGAGGAGGGAGATGACAAGGAAATGGTAATTCCTCAATGTAAATACCCTATATAGCTCTCCTACTCAGAGTCCACATGATAAACTGAGCGCTATCCAAAGTCTCATTCCCTTTCCTCCTGCTAATCTTCACTCCATCTGACTCCAGCCCAGAGGAGATCTGCTGAGAGTGCGTCTCTGTGTCTGTGCACAAAAGGACCACTTATACCTGCTTACCTTTTGGGTATATTCTTCATTCAACACCACCAGGAATATGTTTCTGATTAGCTACAAAAAGAACATGTTCTATTTCACATTGAACCTCCCTTCAGGGAAAAGCAAACAAATGCGTTTAAATTGCAGGAATAAAAAGTTCACCAATTCAAAGTAGTCTGATGGGTCTCTAAACTCAAAACAGAAGCATGGGAGGTTTGCCCACCAGTATGAATATGTGAGTCTGAATCACCAGAGAGGGAGGTCAGCATGCCAGCAGAGTTCTTCCTTCACTATGTCAGGAAAAAGCAAGGGTCGTGTGTTAACTGGGAAGTCATCAGTCTCTGGCAGTAATCTCCATCCACATCTCGGTTGTCTGCAGGCAGGCAGGCAGGCATGCAGGCAGTCTTGCAAACAGATGAGCATTCAGCCCACACCCTGGGAAATGTTACCACACAGTCAGACCTGTGAGACTCTGAACTCAGTGTCCATCAGTTACAGCCCCTTCTATACCTGCTCCTGTTTATCACAAAACTTGTCTGTAGAATCTATTAGATAAAACAGTGTTTGATAAACCTCTAAATAATAGCTGTGCTGCAGCAACAAGCCAGTCACGTCTGTCAAAAGCTTGGGAAAAGTTGTACTTAGTTCAGAACAGTACTTTTATTTCCAACTTTTTAACAGAGACCAGCTTCTAAATATGATATCTTTTTGCTAGTCTTTCTGGAAGTCAACCTCTCTGACTGTTTTTCTTTGGCATCTGCTATTCCAGCAAGGAAAGATCTTAATAATTTTATAGAGAGTTGGTTGGATTTTTCATCTCGCAGTTATTAGAAAAGCAATGGTCATGAATTGGTCAGTGTTTCCAATATATTACAGTTTGCATCTCCAAAGTTGAAGCAATAACGATTTTATTTTTTTTATTTGGGCACATCTTAGGAACAACACAAATTTTCAGGCTGTAGGCTCTGTCCTGCTCTGTTTGCACTGGCTTCTCTGCTTGTTCTTTGTGCTGAGTGATAGCAGAATGGATTCCTCTCAGTGGGCAAAAAGGTTATGCAATTTTTTGTTCTGTCTGGCATCTGTTTACAAAATAAAAACCCACAAAATTGAAGGCATGATATCAGAGAGATACATCAGAACTCTAAACCTCTGCTAATGCTGCATATCTCAGTTTGGGAGGAGGGATAGTATCACTGGATACCCTAAATTAACCTGATTTTCAGGAAATACAGATTATGAAAAGGGGTTCCCTTTATAAGTACATCAAAGTAGGCAATTCCATTCAAACATTTTTTGTACAACCATTTTTCCCTCTCTTTCTTTTGTCTGTACCAGTTCAATTTTACCACCTTGTTCTAACAACCCTTTTCTTCAGCTGTGTAATTTCCATACCTAATAGTTAAATATCCAGTGAAAATTTGCTGTTGTTTTAAAAGAATCCTAAAAAGATACTTCCCTCCTTTCCATCTAATATCTCTGTGAGGCAGGCATAGGCATCCTTGTAATTGATGTCTATTCTATTTGTGAAACTATAATATGAAAATACTTATTTAATTCTTATTGAGGAGCTATTTTTGTTTCCTTGAGCAATTTTTTTTGTAAAACGCAAGTTATCTAGAGTAAAAAGTATTATTACAGCAGGATTTTCCCATAGGATGTATGCTCTTTTTTTTTTTACTCATTTTGTCCTTTTTATTTACATGGGGGTTTTGTTTGGTTTTTTTAAGTGCTTTCAGTAACCACAGCATGTCTGTTTCTAGTGAGAATGTTTAATAATACCTAAGACTTGGTAGCCACCTTCATGTTTTTTTCAAGGGATGACAAAATGCAAGCAAAAGACTTCCAGTTGCCTACAGTGCTTCTCCATGCAGTACCAAGAGATATAATATGCAGGGATTGTGCTGCTGTCCTAAGAATAGCTAGTGCTGTATATTCCATAGCTCTTTTAAAGAAAAGGTATCTGAGGGATCAGAGGGAGAGTAGAAAAAAGGCTGAGGGATGTGGTCAGGCTTAAAGCATAGAGATTGTTCAAAATCGACCATACAGAAGATACTAACATACTAATTCACTGAAGTTTAACAATCTCAGCATAACACTTTGGTACAGTAGTCCCTTTTCTCCTCTGTCTCTGAACTGAAATCCCAATTAGAGCTTTTCTTGGATAAAACCAGTATGATAAATATTAGAGATTCAATTTCCTATTATTGACATAAGGGCATTTGTAAGTAATGTAAGGGACATAAATGTAAGCAATGTAATGGTCTTAAAATGACATTCAGCTGGACTTTTTGAAGCTGGGAAGTCCTACCTTGTTCTTCATAATTCCTTAGTGCACCCATCAATGCATATAACCATGGAATGGGAATTTCACAGACAGATATTGAACTTAAAAAGATATTGATCATTCATGACATTAACAATTTAGTGCTTGTTGTAGCACCTGGCTCTTTGCTGTGTTGAACATGTACCATTACAGTTGCCTCAAATACTTAAACAGAGGTCAGACCCTAAAATAAAACAACAACTCAATTGTGCTGTCTCAGTCAGCTTTCTTCTTTCTTTCCTTAGAAATGAGCTTGGTCTATCTCAAATTACATTATCTCACTTCTCCCTGTTGAAGACTTTTCCATTGCGAACTCAGACAATTAGTTTAAAATCGTGTCTTTTGCCTAGCAATGACCTTGCTGTAGCACAGAGGCAAAACTCTCTCTTTCTGGAACAGCAAATACGATCTTTTTTATCACCCAATCCCATACATTTTTAACA
>VWZS01005849.1:2999918-3102859 GCA_013397075.1 Rhabdornis inornatus | reverse complement strand
GGGGTGGGGGGGAGGTGTGGAATAGAAAGGAAACTCTTTATTCAGGCTTTTGCATTGTATTATCAATATAGCCCGAGACCTGGAAAGTTTTAATTCCTGAGAGGTTTGCTGACAGTATCCTTAAAAAAAACAGTGATAGAACTAATAAAGTTGTATCATCCTGGAAAGAAAGAGGCTCTGTTATATGGCATCCCTATAGACCTGGAAATACTATTACTTATAGTAATAAAATCTAGGGGTTTTTGGCATTTTTCCTGAGTTGTTCTCTGAGTGTTCCACAGATGGAGTCTTCATCTCCATTTTGCAGATGGAATAGCTGAGATACTGACTGTAAAATGCCTGTAAAAAATTGCCCCATATGCTATCAGCAGAGCCAGGAACTGGATTTGAGACTTGTGGGCTCAAGCCTTTACACAGAGCAGAAAGCCAGGCTGGCCCTGAGAGGCTGCTCACATCATTGTCTGAGAGTCCCAAACAACCTGGGCAATTTCTTTGGGGTGCATTTTGGGGAAGCACTCAGCTCTCCCTCCAGTCAGCTACCTCCAGTATGCTACTGTAGTCAGTGGGAGCAGAGTTCTAGATTATGAATTTTTAAAGAAACACATTTATTAGTACATTTTATTTGTAGCAGCATCTATTATTAGGGAACCTGTTTGTGTTACTCAGCATGAGCAGTCCCACATGGTTACATCTCTGCAGCTGAAAACCTCTTGTAAACTCTAATTTGAGATGAAGTAGCTGTTCTGCAGGCTATTAGGCTCTCCACACTTAGAGGTAATACACCAAATCTGTTATACCAGCAATTATGGCTTACTTACAGAGCCATAATCTTGTGTAAATAATCAGTCAAGATTTGGTCTCTTCCATTTTTATCCTGCTTCCAAGAGGGCAGATGGTTAACTGTTGTGGCTCGTTGTTTTTATTGTTAAGTGCGGACATAAAATGAGACTCTCCCCTAGCTCCCGACTAGCTCAGATGCTAAGAGAAAGCCTGTTTCCCCCGCATGGACAGAATAAAAGATAACAAAAAGAGGCTCTTCCCCCCCCGAGGAGAATCCGAGGTTTATTTCTTGTGGGGTCCCAGGAGCGGAAAGAGGGCGAGGCCAGGGCACAGAGGTCTTTTCTAGGGTCTGGGAAGGGGGCGGGGAGAAATTGGATCTCTGCCAGCTAAGCAGACCAGAGGGGAGAAGGGTCAAACTACATGACATTCCAGGGGTGAGGGATTTACCATTTCCAATACATCCAGGGTACTGAGTTGCAACAGTTAAGGTTTTGCTGTTCATGTATTATAATGGCTCATTCCTAGGTTGTTCCCCCCTGGTTTCAGTTATAATGGTTTGCTCCCCTTGGCCCTTGTCTGTCAACCCTGATCTCAGCCCACCTTCCAGAGTCTTCCCTGTCCGTCCCTCCGATCTCCTCCGGGAGCCCCGCCAATCCTCCCTGGCCCCTCCCCTTCTTCCCGAATGTTCTCTGCTTGTCATCCCATTCCAAGCGCTTCATTGGTTGTACCTTGGTTACCCTGCCCATGTTCTCCTCGGTTGGTTAATTCTGTACGCCCCCTGATTGCATTTATCGGTTCATGGATTGTACCCTCCCATGGGGAGAGACCCCTATTTAAGTTCGTGCACACTTTCTCCCCTTGCCTTTGGTGGTTCCTCCTCCCTGGCCGTAGGGCTGTGCACTGTCCATCTCCAATAAACCTTTTCCCGGATCCACTAAAGGACTCCCTCGCATTCTTCGCTCTCCTCCAGACCGACTGCCGTCACTGTAGCGGGCGCTATGCACCCTTACCCAGGATTCTTGGAGGAGATTCCAGGGAAGGGCCACTCGTGGCACAGGCTCACCCGGAGCTAGCCGGGGTGTCCTGCTGGACTGGACAAAGGGGCGGGTCGTGTCAGTTAACTTCAGAGTGCCTTGGGTTTTTCTCCTGGCCGCAAAGTAGACGGAATGTTCACTAATACGGGAAGCCTGGAGTACTAACAGGAGGTTTCAAAATGCATAAGAGAGAGGAAGACCTGCAAAGGCCTTAAACAACTCTTACTGACAATATCAAAAACATCCTTTCTTTACTGCTAAAAAGAAGTTTTCCCCAATGCATCCTTTAAAAATAGGGATAAGTAAGGCATTCAATGCAAAATAGTTGTTGCTACGACAAACTGCGTCATTTTTATTCACTGTAATTTGAACATCTGCAGCCTTCTTTTCTATCTTGAAGGAGGTAATTTTTAAATTACCTCTGTCTTAGCTTTCTGTATTTTGGGCTAAAAGTGCAGAGCTGTATCAGATCAAATTGAGTTAAACTCTAGCTGACCCAGAATCCTGCAACCAAAAAGTGACTAGAAACAGGTGCCTGGATAAGAGCATCAGAAGAGAGCAACTTCAGATTAATACATGTCAGCATAGTCATGTTTTCTAGCTATCTGCAATTTAGAGACTATCTAAAGCAGAGATGGTATTGCATTTAAGTTCTGTCAGGAAAAAGAGAACATCAGGACACATTGTGTCTCTATCTAGTACAATTATATTACAGGTACATTCATTTTTTTGGATGCCATATTGCTTTCTGTTTAATTCACACATTTCTTTCTGCAGTTGACATAATTTTGTGAATTACTTTGCAAAATGCCTATTCTTGCTAGTTAGCTAGAGTAGAGAATTTTTAGTATAGCATGTCTGCTCTGGTGCCACCTAACTCAGAACTTTTGTCACATGACCTATTAGCCTTGTTTCCAAAAGACACCAGGATCACATGCTGTATGTTTAATATTTAAGTTATTATCAAAAAATTCTTGAAAAGGACAAATCCTAACAAGAAACAAACCCAAATAAGAAACATTTTCCTTTATTGCAAGTTCTTAGCTGGACACTCAGATTTTGTCCAAGAGGACACTTGAATGTTTTGCCAATTATGTCCTATAATCTGTAATACTATAGGACTTCTCATTCTTTTTCTCTATGAAAAGCAACTGCTTCTCTGGGTTTCTGAACAGCTTATCCACTAAAATTGGGACGGCACGTTAAAGTTAATGATGTGCTATATAAAAGTCTAATGGTTGTGTATCTCGTATCCAAAAAAAGTCCCTTTAGACAAGTAGCATTCCTTGGAGGAAAATCTCCATTCAACTTACATACATAGGAGTGGTATGTATTACAGGCTTAATGTTGAGAGGGTAGTGGAATTGGAGTTACAATATAGAAGTTACAACTCTTGACTATCAGCATGTTAATTTATTTTGGGTAATAAATCATGTCCATACTTTATCATGGTTAAGTTTGTCTTACGTGCTCCTTTGGACTGATTGTCAGTGTGCATCATGGCTTACACAGTACCAGTAATTAGAATTACACCAATGCTAAAATGAACAAAGCTGTCAGTCTTGAATGATGAAAGTCTAAAGCAGACAAACATGTGACAAGTCATTGGACCAAAGACTTGGCATCAGGAATCAGGAAGAAAAAATAACTTTAAAGAATATTTTCCAAAGTCATGTGGGTCATGTATATTTTGCAGAGACTCAGAAAGTAATCCTTGCTAAGAATTACACAAAAGGGTCACCTCTAAGATTCATTTGTATGTTATAGAAGATGTTACTTTCCTTGCCACAGGGATCATCCCAGATTGCCTGGCTGTTTGGCTCCATATGGAGAACTTAGAGACTTCCTGCTGCTACAGCTCAGCAAGACTAATGCCCTCCTGGCAACTGAAAATGCTAAAAACACAAATATGATTATTCTTTCAGTTCTCATTTGGGTGCTTTGATTTCAAAAAATATTATTTTCATAGCTGCCTTTTTAATATAACTCGTTTCATTCATGGCTCTTCATGGCTGCTTTGCACACTGTTTTCCTTTTCACTTAAGATACATTGCTTACACTGGGAGAAGTTGTGCAGCCAATGATTTGAGACAAGGTCAAGTGGCAGGAGTTCTCACACCCAGCATCCAGTTTGCACTGATACTACATATTGCCTTGGGCAAGTTGCCTGGCAGCCCTGCCTATCAGGTGTCCTGTGCTTTTGTAAAAGGAGTAGATTGACCCTGGGCTGATATTCTGACTGTGATCTGACTGTTACCAGGGTAGTTGTGTTTGTACACCCCAGCAGACCCATCCATCTCTGTGTTGTCTGGAGATTTGATCTGAAAATAGAGCATGGAAAAGAGGACGTAAAAAGAAAGTAGAGTAAGTAGGGAGTAAGGAGAATGCTGGCCTGCTTCTCACCAGCATCATTCTCCCAAGAGGAAATCAAGGAAACATGAGTTTAGCAGACACTAGCCTCTTAGCTTGAATGCCTTCTGTGGTAAGCTTGGTTACAGCTGTTGTTTGATACCTGTGCTTAGGCTTCACATAATTTTTTCCAGTGGAATAATTCTCTCAGTATAAAATTAGAAATGTTTGTTATTTTTCTTGGAAGAGTTTTTTTTTTTTCATAATAAAATGAAAAACTTTTCTAATTCCAATAAAACCAGAAGCCAGATAGGTCTGTATGGTCCTGCTGGATTTTTTTCACTGAGGTTGGCTTGAAGAGTGAAGAGTGTGGTGGGAAGTTGGTCAGTGTTTGGCAAATTCTGCCAAGTGCCTTCTGCTTGAACACATTAAGTTTTTAACCTGAAGCACAATGTTTTCCATTTCAAAGATCACCCGACTCCCAGAAATAAGCAGATTATTTTACATATAGAGAACTAGTATTCAAATATTATTAAGACACTTGTATTTTATCTTCAATTAAAAAACAATATTCTTCCTTTTGGTTGTAAATTGTTCCACAGCAATCAGATCTATATATCTGCTACTAGAAGTCACAGAGGAAATTTAAGTTTCTCAGCACGAAGGTGGCTCCAAGATTAGGTTTACAGCTGAATTATTTCCAAAAGAACCATTCTGCCATTCCCCAGAAGTGTATATTGAAGTCCATGAAGTTTTAATAAAATGTGAGTCCTACTTAAAAATGGTAAACCTGCTATTTTTACTTGAAGCTGAAGACTAGGTATGAATATCTACAGGTGAGGGGCTTTTTTGAGGAGAGTTTCCTTCAAACATAATGATCAGAAAATAGTTTGAGGATACATTATCTGTTGTTACATGTTATTATTGCAATGCAAAGTATTAAGACTGGTTTGATCAGAAGGATGAGTCAGGAAGTCAGAGAATTCTCTGTGAGAGCTTTCCTATGGGCTGTTTGCTCAGGTGTAGGAAAGACCATGCTGATGCTTCAAAAACACAGTTCCCTAACTGTTTCAGAAGGAACCAAAAAAACAGGAGTTACACAAGGTCCCTCTGATCACATTGCAAATCCTCCTGTAGAAACACCTGTATTTAAAATCCACTTGGTGTGTTATCTCCATGGTGAAGCCAGGAGAATTATTATTGGCAGCATTTTCAAGTCTTGGATGCTGAGATTTAAGCATCTAAATATGTGGCTTCATTCTTGAACATGCACACATTTTATTGAAGTCAGCTGGAGAAGCTGGGTCAGAAGCATTTTTGAAAATCAGACCACTTATTGTTCAAATATGGGTTTATGAGCATAAAGACACACTCAGGTATAATTGTAGATGTCATAGACACCACTGTATTGCTCAGCACTGTGTGTCCTACACACTTCAGACTGTTAAGTCCCATTCCAGAGTCAAACTTCGTTCAATTAAGATGAATTAAAAGAACATTTTTTGTAGTTGTTATTATTATTATTATTATTATTATTACTATTTTAATTCTAGGAGAGAAAGTATATTATCTTTACTCTGCAGTAGCTGGAGCATAAATATAGTAGCCCCTACTGTTTACCTGTGAGACTTAGAAAGTCAGACAATTTTATTGGCCAGATTTTTTCCTTTTGCTTCTTTTAAATATCACAGTGCTTATTGAATCAGGGTGGCAGCTTGTGGTTGTTACTTATAAAGAGCAAGGGGAACCCCAGACAGTCCTTGCTGTGCCACTGCAGCATTGTTGCTACATACTGCTTTGTGCTCCAGGCTTGGGACAAAAATCCAACCTCACCAAGGGCCACTAAAACTGAGCAATGAAACCCATTTTACTAAAATTTTCCTGTGAAAGTGGATGTGAACGAGGTGCAATTCTGTTCATTAGCACCTGAGCAGTGTAAGTTTATGCAAGGCTTGGGAGGTTGAGCATTTTTGATTATTCCAGTTGTACATGGAATGGAATCATGCACTTTAAGTTTCACTGAACCAGGTGCATATTCAGCTGTCGTCTGTTTCATCTAATTCAGCTGAAATCTGTTCTCTCCTTTGCTTTTCTCCCTCCCCTTACCACAGAGAAGCTGATTAATGCAGAAGGAACTGCAGGGCTGAAGCCAGCTGGGCTAGAGCTTTTGAAATGGTTCTTCCCCCCGGCCCAAGACAGCTTTGTTTCCTCTACCTTTTCAACACTCCTGTAATTTATAAAGCATGATCAAAAATTACATAAGTGCTGAAAAAATAAGGCTAACATGCAAACCAAATAAAAATTTCTAATGGCCGAGTCTACACAGAAGAGTATATAAGGTGAATGACAACAGTGGGCACATTTCTCAAAATGTCCTAAAATTCTTTATAAAAGAATTAATGTAGTATCAATTCAATTTTTGTTTTCAAACATTCCTGGAAACAGATATTTTATCTAGAACTTCCACTGATACTCATTTTGCTCCACTTCAGGATAGGTTTCCCTGCTATTTTTATTGTCTAGCTTTATCTTTCTCATTCTCTTCAGCAGTACCTCACTTTCTAGATGTTCCTTGTCAACTTCAGAAACAATGAGTGACGACTAAGTGGAGATAGATCAGTAGTCTCAGAAAAAAAAATCAGGAAAAACTGAATTTAGCTCTGAGAATGAAGAAAGTAGGTAAATAAGAAAAGAACAGTTCCAAGTGAAGAGTGAAATGTACATGCCAGACTACAAAGGAAAACTGGGAATTTTTTTCCTTCAGACACTCAGTAACAAAAACTTCAGTCAGCAGCAGTGAGAGATTCCCTGTTCGCTTAATTGGTAATAGTGTCAGAGCCCAATGTCCTGGGCAGAATATCACAGCATTGTAAAAAGGTGCTTTTCACAAGGAGAGGAATTATCCCTCTCCCATGGATCTTAGTAGTCTGAAAAACAAAGGATGAGGCAGAGAAATCTGTGATACCCAATAAAGGAACTAGGGCACAGACAGGTACATGATTTTTGGTTGGCTGGATAACTTCTTGTTTCTAGCTGCATAAATGCCCTATCCGTTAGTTTCCTAACATGGTTCAGTTCCTTTTTTTTTTTTGTCTGCATCAGTTCACTCTCCATTCAGTGTAGTCACTCTGCTACTTCCTTATACTTGTCCTGTCTTGCCCACAAGAATAGTGAGGTATTAGGTATGCCATCTGCTTAGGTCCTTGCTTAGAAAGCAAGAGATCTTCCAGAAACTAAGGTGATCCTATTCAGGCAGTATAGACCACAGTGAAGAGGTGAAGGGAGAGAAGTGAACTTGACAGAGAGATGGTCAGCACAGGAAACCAAGGATGATACAATCAGACAGAAGCATGGGAACATGCAGAGTAGGAAAGTCAAATTACTTTGATTTTTTTTCAGTCATGTAAACAATTAGTCTATCAGTATAAGGTTCCCTCTGGTACTTTCCATCACATAAACAGGCTGTCTCACAGTCTGGGAATGATGTGGGAATCATCTGAAAAGCAGATCATTTGAAATAATTGTGCCAACCCTGGACTGTGAAGCAGTAAGAAAATTTAGATTTGTGAGGAAGGGAAGGTCTTGAGCTAGTCACACTATAAAAAGATATTAAACAATGGCCCAAAAATGCATAGGAATTGAAGAATTTGTCAGAGGATGAGATGTAAGATAAGCTATCTGAGGTGAGAAACAAATCAACATGTTTCTAAGATCTGGGAAGATACAATAAGTAAAGTATGTTGCTGTCTGACGCATAGCAGGATTTTCAGTTCCCAGCTACCTTCATCAATAAGGAGCCCACTAAAAACAAAAGAAAGTTACTCATCAGATATTTTTGGCAGCAGGACAGAGGTTATTCAGTCAAAAGGTCATGTGCCATACAAAGCCATTTATGACATCAGCAGGACAAGGATTTTGTTGTGGTGGTTTTCTTATTGATTGCTCTTAAAAAATACAAATTTGAGTGTACTTTTAGAGAGTAATGCATACATGCACACAGGCAGAACTGTGGGAAGAAGTCTTGGACTGAAGTTGTGTAATTCAGGATTTGGGTTAAGACTGGCTACATGTTTCCATGTCCATTATTAGAAGGAAGTGCAACTTCTGGGCACACTAGGTTTCGCACAAACACAGAGAAGAAAAAGTTCCTTCTCCAAAAAGTGTTTAAGTTTTGGGGTTTGTCTGGTTATAATACACAACTTGTTTTAACACATTTGAAGTTAGACAAGCTGAAGCCTGTTTCTCACAGGCTTAGCAGTTGGAGTTTTCTAAATGAATCCTGGACAGAGCATAAAGTAAATTTACCCTACTTCACTTCCTTCTTACACAACGATGTGGCAGAAAGATGCTTCACACCATCATTAAAAGCCAGACACATAAAACTATCTGCCTATCATGTACACAGAACAGTACACTCTGATTTATCTCCTCGTCTAATCTCCCCTGAATCTCCAGCAGCACACGTCTGCATTGCCATTTTTTTCTGTTATTTTCTAACAAATATTTTAAAAATTCTTATCTTCAGCAGCATAGTATTGATTTGAATTCTGAATGCAGATATGGGTGATTTGAACTAATATTTTCTTACTCATGAAGAAAATTAAAAACCTTTAAATTAAACTAGATACAATAATAGACCAAGTGAGCCTGTATTGTTTTACTGAACCACTTCATCTAGATAATACTAAAACTTCTGTATTCATTCTCATATGAATTTGGCTTTCCAAAAAACCATCTACTTATCCAGACTGCTCTTATCCAGAGGCTTTAACTTGTGCAGTGTTCAGTCCTTTTCAGAAGTGATGAAAAGGAAGTTTCTTTCATTTGCATAATACTAGCAACCAAAAATCTCAGAAACTGCTAAGGGCACCAGCTCCCATCCTTTTATCTCTATTCTGATGTCATCATGTGAGATGGTAGAGAGTAAAGAATTTTTTCTATCCCATAATGCAGCCTAGTGTGTTGGGGTTGACGTAAGGTGTATTTAGGCCCCTTTTATTAATGGACCACCATCTGCACTTGGGAATAATTTAGTAAAGGGATTTGCTTGAATTGTTTCTATAAAATGGAGTGCTTCAAGAACCAAACTTTTGAGGGGTGAACAGTGAAAACAATTTTCAGCACAGACACGGCAGAAGATTGCATGCTTAAGTCAGGTATGTGGCAGTGGGATGTTGTGTACACCAGCCAAAAATATCTTTACTTGTCAGATGAAATGAGGCCTCACTCCTTCCATGTGTGCTTTTTCAGTAAAACAAGTTTGTATTGCTGATGTTGTATGAAAATGCAAAGTTACTGCCTGTAAAATGTCAAACTTAATGCCTGTTTGAGTGGACACCAGAAAATCCACGTTTAAATCTCAGGCTGCACATGATTTTGTTGCCAAATTTGTAAAACACACTGCTGATGGTATTTTGTCAGCTGTGAATCCTGTAGGTACAGAATTATATCTTAGCACCACTGAAGTTGGAATTTGTCCTCATCTACAAATGATCAGACCTAGTAGGTAAACTACACTTGAGTTACACCACACTCCAGTAAAGCCAGTGAGGTTGCATCAGGGCAGCTGAGAATGAATGTTCATTTATCATTCCAGCATGGGCTGTCTCCAGTCATTGTTTTCATCTGCTGCTGCCTCTGAGCCACCAGATCTTTTTGCCTGAGAATGTTTGAATCCTTTGTATTCCTCACCACCTAAACCGTATCCAATGGGCAACATGTTTTCCCTCAGATCTTTAATATTGATTAGGTAACTGAATTTAAATTTTAGAACTATGAAAGTTTGGAAACATCTGCAGACATTAAATAAAGTCTGTTTTCACTTCCACAGTCTGCAAACAGCTGGAATCCTCCGCCTGAAAAGACTTCTTTGTTTCCCAGGTTTCCATTACATATTTTTGTACCACACATGCAAGTTATCCAGGCCTATGGAGGAGGGGCAATTCTTATTTTTGTTAAAGATGTTTGCCATTTTCCATTCTGCACTCTTCAGACCTCTCCTTGTCCAATAAATGCTAAGTTGTGAAAAACGTCCTATTTTTCCCTCTACAGCTGTATTTTTAGTGCAGATAGAGAGCCAAAGTTTGATTTGCACCAAATTTAATCCATCACACACAATTAACATCAGCAACTTTTCTCTAGATTTGTATTGAGGCTTGACACAAGCTTGTTGCTAATCTCTGCCTCTGAAGCTGTAGAACAGGTAGGGCATGTACTAACCATGGTACCCACTAAAAATATCAGCAAGACTGGTGAAGAGCTGTATGTTCCTGTTTTCCTCCCTCATATTTGCACACATAAAGTATGTTAGGTGGAGATTTATAGACCTTACTCTGCAAACTTTTATTGAGCATAATTCTTGTCCTGATATATGACTTCACAGATATTCTGCTAATTTTCCATGATTAGGCCTATCAAAAACTGGTTTTCGTAGCATGCTGTGCATGTTGTTTGATTGTGAAATTATTCTGTAATTGAAAAGTTACAGACATAATGTTTGGTTTGAGTATCCATCAGTAGTCTAATCCGAAATCCTTGGAATAATTACAATGACTGATCAATGTCTATATTATTTTGTCTGAGCTAACAGAATTCTTTTCAACATGTAGTACTTGGTTGAGGAATCATTGAATACACATATAAATGTCTATGAAACTGAGTGATCCCCACTTCCTAGATTTACATGGCAATATTTTCAAACCTGGTACTGAAATCAAAAGATTGAGTTGCAATGTGTAGATATTGCACACTCACAATGCAATTGCACACTCACAGAAATAAAAAGGGACTGTAGAAGGTTGCTTAGTCTACCCTTTACCATGTGCAGGATGAACTACACTGTACTGTACTTCTTCTAGCTATGGCTGATGGAAAAAAATCCAGCTTGACACTAAAAGCGTGCCAGACAAACTCTGCTGCTTTCCCATTACATGTATCTCAGGCTGAAATAACTTGATGCTTTGAAACATATTCTGGTGTTTTTTCTGAACTCCATATTTTTTCCAGCTGCAGTGCACTGGAGAAATGTGGAGAAAAACATACATATCTTCTCATTGCAACAACTTCTTGCATTTTGGAGACTGTGCCTTCAAAACATTTTTGGAGAGACTGACAAAGAGTTTGTAATAATCAAGGCATTTTGACTGAAATGTAGACAAACCTGGATTCAAAGAACTGCCATTTAGTGATTTTTCTCTGATGATACTTGAAAAGACCTGGAACAAATATAAGTAAAGCATTTATCTGTGCCATGCTTTTATTCAGCCCTGTGCACAATGTGGAAAAGTTACCAATTCCAGATTGACTACAAGGAAGTTTTATTAAGGATAGACAGAATCACATGGACAGCAATGTGCAAAACTTGTACTGAAAACTGCTTTAGAATCATGCCTGATTACCAGAGAGTGAGGTCAGAAGCAGTCCTACAACTAGGAATATTGATTAAGAAGGTATGTCAAAATTTTTTAATGATACCACCAAAAGACAAATGAAAGTAATACACTAATAGCGAACTAGATAAAAGACAAGTTTTTTAGATTTTAAATCTATTTCCACTGAGGAAGTAAAGGACAGGGTACAGAGATACCTTTTAAAATCAGTGTTGAACTAATTTTTGCAGAAACACATGTTTCCAATAAACCCTCACCTTTCAATCTGTGGACACAATCCACCAATGGAATTAACTGCTCAAAGAATACATTCAAGCACAGATTTCTTAAAAAAATCTGTTTCATTATTATTAAGTGGATTTTTCATATTAACATCACTTTGTCCTGCCCTTTCAAGCATATGAGACCCCTCATTTTAAAACAACATTTTCAGAAAGTTGTAAACTGTTCACATGAATTTAATTTCCTAAAGCTTCCTTCTGTTATTTCTAGGTATTCTGTCCTCTCTACCTTTCTACATTGACAGTATTTTTCTTGGTCATAAACAGAAATGGACATTTCTGGACTTCATTTTATTCCAGTCAAGACAAGAAGAGTACAGAAGCTCCAATAAATTATAACTCTGAATAATACTAGTTATAAAGGAATGGCAAAGCTTCTTGGCGATGCATTTGTGAGGCAGAGCCAGAGAACCAGAGACTAAAGTCTAGTAAAAGATGTCAGATTCAATTCTTTCTGCCAATGTCTGGCAAAAAAAAAAAACTCTGCTCAATACATGATTTACCTCATATGACCCAGTTGGCCCTCGGGGCAATGTTGCCTCATCATCATAAAGGTAGTGCAGGTAATTTGTAAGGAAGGCATGTAGTACTTCCCATACATCCCATTTCTTGCACACTGTTGTTCTCTGGATTTTAAAACTGGGCATTTATCCATAACAGTATTGTCAGGGGCTTATAGGAACCTCAGTCTGCTGAAAATAGTGAAATATTTGGGATTTGAATCATTGCTGGCAGTGGGTGCTCACCCACTGGATTCAAGAGAGCTTCTGCACTTCTTCACTGACACTCTATCTCTTTGACCTCATTTTCATAAGGGAAAGCACAAAGTCCTAGTGTTTCTGTGAAAAGAGTAAGTTTCCTTTCCCTTTGGCTTCCCCCAATGGCATCAAAGCCATATATTGAATTGTACAATGGTACTTTAAGGGACAGAATACATGATATCTGTCAAATACATGAAGCAGAGCTATCCAAGTTTCAGTTCTTGTTCCATAAAGTTGGGATATTGTGTGCAGGATTTTGGTGGCCTATTGGAGTTGTTGTTGCTCAGCCCAGGAACATCTGTGGATAGGTACTCACCTGTACTAATTATGACAGAAACGGCATGAGAGCAAAAATAGCTAGGGTGTTTATCCAATTAGTGGCAAATTGGCAGTAATAGGAACCCATATTCCAGAACTGTGACACCAGCTCCAAAGTGACATTTCTGCCTGTGTGCCTTAGAGAGCCCAATAAATTAGAGATGTTGTTGAAAAATGTGATTTCACTTAGGCTATATAGGAGTTATTCCCTCTACAGTAAGCTCAGCATGCACAAACTTTGACAGCCTGGCAAATGCATGCTCCCCAGAAAAGGCTAAAAACAAAGTCCCATCTTTGCTACCTACTCCCGAATGGATGTCCATCAGGCAACAAATTACCTTGACAGGTTGATCCTAATGAGGTCAATCAAATATTTATATTCGACTTTATTTTTAAAAATCAAGTACCAGCACATCTGTCTTACCCTCCTTGACAAAAGAAGGAAGATAAAGTGCAAAGAAAAAATCTTGGTCAATGACAAAACAAGCAGGTTGAAATTTCTACCACTTACCATAGTAATCTCAAATAATGTGAATACCACCTGAATTCCCTGAATAGCATTTCATCAACATGACAAGACAGCTCTATAAAGCTGAAAAATAAAA
This sequence comes from Rhabdornis inornatus, assembly GCA_013397075.1. NCBI lineage: Eukaryota > Metazoa > Chordata > Aves > Passeriformes > Rhabdornithidae > Rhabdornis > Rhabdornis inornatus. Next base: position 3,089,343 of record VWZS01005849.1, on the reverse strand, counting down.
TCAAAGTAAGAAAAGATTGCCCAAAATGAAGTAGGTGAAGGTAAAGCTTGACCAATTAACACTGACCAGCAAAATGTTAATCAAGAACAAGTTGCTCAGTGCTTGCATTGGTCAGAAGTTTACCATTGAGCAGATTATTTCTCTGTGATGTCCAAAATGTGCTCTGCTTGGGTATCAGCAGTTTCTGTGGTCATCAGGGAGACCAGCCCCAATTAGGGCTGCCCAGGATGTTTAGTCCAGCTGGTTGGAGACATGCCATTTAAAACAAACAAACAAACAAACAAACAAACAAACAAACAAACAAACCCCACATTGTTTTTAGTGCTCCTTGCAGTATTCATTCCTGACAAGATTTCTGACTGACTGTGCGACTCCCAGATAGCAAAGACACAGTTTTCAGTATATATAATCTGCTGAATAAGCTGTCCCCTGGGGTTTGGCAGGACTCAGTAACTGCCTGAGAACTGCTGTAACTTTCTCCACTTGGCCTAAACTTTCTGATATGGGATGCCTGAAAGTTACACAACTAAAAGCCATCTTTAACCACTCAAAAAAGCAGACTTGTTTTAGAGACTCTGAAACCTACAATTCCAGCAGGAGCATATGGGAACACTTGCTGTGAAAATCAGGCCATTGTCATAAATGATTGCTTTAGGCACACAAATCTGAAATAAAAAGGCCAATAAACTCAACAGAGTCATTGGTGAATGACCCTGAGTGGCATTCACTCAAAAGCTTGGAGATAGCAGTTTGGATTTCATTCATTAAGATTTGCATGCAACTAATTTTCCCAGCTGCTATTTAAGGAACATTATAGAGCAAAAGTGAGAACTTGGGGTTTTTTTTCAGTTTGAGTTCTGTGCTTTGAGTGCATATTTTATGAAGCATGTCTTTTGCTAATAGTTGCAATTTCATCTCCTTGGCCTCTTTGATGACATGCATTTTTGAAACAGATGCTTGTGCTGATGGAGTGACATGTTTCCAGGGTTAAGTGGGTCCTCCAAGACATAACTCTGATTACCTGCTGCTAGGGTCACTGAACTACTTCAGTGGGTTTATTTTAGCTCCCTGAAAAACACCCCTTCTGATGGCTTTAGCTCTCAGCAACATTCTTTTGCTTCCTAAAGACATTTTCTGACTTCACTATGTCACAGATTACAGTGTTCTAGCAATTCAATCCTGACTAGTTTTCATTTTTTCATAGGCATTTTAATTAACCATATCCAAGGGTTACATGTTGGTTCATCTGCCAAAAACCAATACACAGCAGCAAGTGAATATTGTTAATTAAATTTCTACAAGCCAGAATGATCTCCTAGTTTGCAGCCATCTCATGAAGAGATGCACACATCTCCATTCAGCACTTGAAAAAGTTTGCAAGAGAAGAGCAGTCCAGCTGCCTACTCGAAGTCTCCAGGGACTGGTGTTCAACTCACAGTTTATCCATGCCATAATCTTATGTTTCTCTCTTTGTCATTTGATCTCACAGTGTTTTGGATCCCTCTGTGCCTAATGAGAATACTACAGCCTCTCATATCCTGCAGTCAGTTGTTTTAAGGTATAACTTTTCAAGAACTTCTGTCTATAAAAGGATCTTTCTATGTGTATCTCCTACTTTTAAGCAAATTTGCTTCTAAGGAGTCAAAATTCTCCTTCAGAATCATTACTTGTCTCTTTTAAGGCTACAAGGAAACCTTACTATTTGCCCTCTAGGTGTTTGTCTACTCCCCTTCAAGTTCAACTCTTCAAGTTCAGCTTGTGTTGTGTGTGAATAAGATAAGAGCAAATCTTTATAAGTCTGAGGTCCTTTTCATTGTCCCCTTTGTTACAGAGTACAAGTACTTCATATTTCCTAGGACAGTTTCACTTTCTTCACTGATTTGTGAGCTCTCTGCTCACAGGTAACAATTCCTTCCTTTCCTAAGGTGGTTTCTGGCAGTAGATCTAGAGGAGCACTATGAAACAGTTTCCCTGTTCTCCAAAAACATTTTAAAAAAAGATAAGAGTGCAAACCAAGTGCAAAATGTCCTTTTTAGCTCTGAAGTGAGATTTAAATAGTTTAGATGCCAAGTCCAGGTGTGGAATCTGACTCTGTTAAGCATTCACATCCTCTAGCTTTGCCAAGAAGGGATCTCCCAAGCACTAAACCCATGTTTCTGCATATGCTCTGAACAGCTTCTGATTTGGCAAGACTCATCCATTTCTAGATCTGCTGTTCGAGAGTTTAATCTGATGTCTCTGGTAATTCCTATTCCAGCCTTCTACTAGAGTTTGAGCAGAATTTTCAAACTGGCATTGGTAGGGTTTATGTATTGGAGATCAAATCAATTTGTAGTGTTAATAATGTTTCTGTAGGAACATTTGGAGATCTCTAGTGTTTCCTCCTCAACACTTAATCTAGTTTACATGAAATTCTTGAAAAAATATGTATTTCTTCTACTCATACTTGATGTTCAGATATAATTTTGGCTAAAGCAAAGCATCTGGATATCCTGAGGGTGTTTCCATTATATTCTCACTAGACAGGCATTACTTCCTATATGGCAAAAATGCTGCAGAATAATTTGTCCTTATGCAAGTCAACAAGTATTTACTGAACCAGGAGCCACCCATCTGCACAAGAGAAGACAAGAGAAGACACAGGTAGAACAGATTTGGAAGATAAGGAACGTACAGCTATAGAAATGACACGTTCTTCAATCTAGGAGGCATGGGGCTTTGTTTCAGGACCTGAAAATGAGGGGTCAGAACATAAACGGAAATATTATATTCCCATTTCCTATCAGGTGCAATAAGTAAATAAATAATATATGACATTCCGTTTACCCTGTTAAGAATGGTGATTAATAAACTAAATCTATAGATTAAAGACTCTGGAGGTTTGAAATACACTCCATTAATTTAGAGAAGGAGTGGAAAATATTCTTAGTCCCAGCACCTGCTGTTGAATTCCCCTGCTTTTCTGTGGTTTTACTATAATACTTTCCAATTTTAAAAAAGTGAAGCAGACTAGACAGAAGATATTGTCAAATGCCCAAGGCAAATAAACTGGAAAAATATTAAGAAAATTGTATATAAATTTCTGTAATAGCAAAGGGAATATTAAGTGAATAATATTAAATTAAGAGACAATTCTGAAAAGAAAAGTAAAAAGTAGAACTGTGTCCCTTTCAAACAAATATCCAAAATGCCCACTGAATCCTAAGGGGTGAAATCTTTCTGTGTTGCTTCAACACAGAATATGGAATATGAATCAATCTTAATTTATGCAGTAGATTAATTACATATTTTTAATATGAATCAGATCTCTTGGTTTCTGTACTTATAAAAGTCACCTTTACTGGCCCCATGTAAAAGCTCAGTGCCAAGACCACCCAGTGAGTTTACTTTGAAGGATGCAGGAAACTGTAGAGTCTTAAATTCTCAAGCAAACGCTGATTCTCAAATTCCTAACTTAAAGAATAGGAAGATGGAAACTCACTGCACGTTACAATAAAAACACCCTTTGCACTTAGAAGAGAGAAAGTCACTTGTGAGGTTCCCTTCTGTATTTCCCTGTGTTTCTTTAGGATGTCCCACAAAGTGAACAAAAAGACCTTTTATCTTAGAGACAATTATGACAAATCCAGCTCAGGGCATTAGTAGATGCCTGGGAAGCTGTATCATTAAATCCCTTCTGCTGTTTAGGAAGGGAAAGACCTAAAATGGGAAAGAAGGCCAGTACCATGTTAAACTACTTAAGAGGTCAAATAAAATCTGACTGCAGCCAACACTGTTTGGATTTTTCCTTTGGCTCAGAGAACAAGCTGTACATCATCCAGTAAATGTGTACTCTACAAGGGGTCAGAGGAAAAAGCATCTGCCCATACTGGGCAGCTGCTTCAGTCCCCTCTTGTTGCCAAGTTCCTAAAAGTGCCCAGAAGCATCATCAGGTCTCCTGCCACTTCCTGGGCGGGTGGGTTCATGTCCACCCCAGACCCTTGTGCATTAAATGTGACATGTAATATGCAGAGAGAAGGGGGAAAGCACTCATTAACCATTTGTTTGTCCTTCTCCTGACAAGGCTGCAACTAACTCTTAAGTTTTGTATCCCAACTTGAAGGGGATTGTGGAAACTGTGGAGAGGGAGAGAGAGCTCCTCACTTCTTTGCTGGTTTGCCTCGAGTCCACACACTTAAAAATCAAGTATGTTCCAGCCTTACCCTGAAGACAATTTGTCTACTTGCAAGAAAGGAGATAAAATTCTCAGCTCAATGGAGAACATAAAACCAGCTTTTTCAGTAGAACAGCCGGCAAAGCAGGAGGTGGTGAAACCTCCCTGGAGAGCATGGCAGCGTAGGAAAAGTGGCAATGGGAGGGGTAGTTGCATTAACTCTTCCCGACCCATGTTTTTTCCTGTGAATGTATATTAAAATATGTACATAGATTTGTGTCTGTGTATTTGTTGGTCTACAAAGCCACAAAAAATTACAACATTTGTCAGTAACACCAGAGATGGACTTTCAACAAAATCAGCTGTTCTGAGACACCCTGGAAAGAAGAATCATGTCCTAAGTATGGGGAAAACCTTTTTCACTTTCATATACCTGTATCTACTGCATCTGGGGCTCATTACTGGCAGGGTAATGCAAAAAAATATAAAGAAGAATCCTGTGATGTACTATGCATGCTGAACTTTACAGCCACCTGCACTCATGACATTCTTAGTGTTTCACTATGGTCTGGGATGGAAGTAATCTGCAAAAGTGATGGAGGTGATTTCTCAATTTTTATTTCTTTTGAATGTGCTGTCTACCAACCTGACTTTAGTAAAGAAAATTTAGATTGGAGCTGGCCTAGGTATTTGGCTAATACACTGGATTCCTGCCTTCACCTTGAGTTTTTTTCTTTCCGGTAGGCATAGAAAAACTCAGCAGTCTGCTTAAAAATGAAGACGTCATGACACCTAGTGGTGAATTAAACACCAATAACTTCTGTTTCCCGCAGGATTCGCCCATGTTTTCCACAGGCACGTTCTTCTTTGCAATGCAAGAGAGGTGGGCATTACCCTCACGGCTCTGGACATCCAAAGCACATAATCATTTCTGTTACAGTCCCCAGCAATGTGTGTGTGTGTGTGTGTGTGTGTGTGTGTGTGTGTGTGTGTCTTGTTGCATCAGACTTCCGTGTTTCTCCACAGAAGGTGACATTGGCAAAGCTCCTGTGCAGCCCCAGGTCATGCTCCTTATTGAATGGGATATTTTGAAGAGCCATTTACACTCACTTCAAGTGCCTTGACTTTGGAGAGAAAGGGAGCATGGCAGAATCCTGGCATAAGACCAGCTGGGAATTTCAGACCCATTTTCTTGTCAAGTACTTATTCATCAAGGCTGTTTTCAGATGGTGACTCAAAAATGTATTGTATGGCATGCTGCAAATTCCTGGCAGGCTGCTTAAACTGACTCAGTTACTGGCAAATTCTTTGCTTTTGAAGACTACTCAGAGTCTGCCTTGGTCAGCAGCAGTCGAAAAGTACATACTGGCTGTGATACCATGACAAGAAGTCACACTGAAAAGCAGTAAACCAGTCTAGACATGTGCAAAAAAATTATAGGCTCTTTCCAAACAGTGGCAAGCCTTGGAGATTTTTTTTATTTATTTTTTTAGGGAAGCAGAACAATGTACAGTTGTGCTCGTGGTAACTAAGCTGCAATCACCAAGTGGCGAGATTTCTTGGCTCATTGAGCCAACTGGCTGGGGAGTGCCCGTTTTTTATCACAAGAATGAGCTTCAGTGTAAAAAATTTGAAGTGAAAACATCTCTGTAGGTTGTTCAGGAATCTGGGTGCATGCTTCTTTGCATCTGTAAGGGCTGTTAGCAGTGCAGCCTCACAGCTTCATGTCCATATTTGTGCATGCTATATCAAGCATACTTCCCACTGCCTTCAGTGAGACAAACTCCTTCCTCCTCTTTTGTCTTGCAGAAGAGATGCATGACAAAAGTGCATGTCATAACTGAGGAATGGAAGCTAAATTACTTCAATATACAAGGTTTGCTTCGTCTAAAGATTTATTTTACCACATGTATTAGTAGTATCTGTAACTTCCCCAGCTTGCTGTCTTGGGTATAATTAACACTTATACCACCAGAGTGTCTGGATAAAAGGCAATTGAGTATAAAAACATCAGTTCTGTCCAAAATGTTCCATTTTCTATCCCTTGAATCATCAACATGTGACCTGCTCTGTGCCAATATTAATAACCATTGCTCATGGCTTTCAAACAACTCAAACTATTTAAAAATTAATTATATTTACAGTGCCTTCTAGAGGAAGTATTTTGTAGAAGTGAATAACTCAAACTGACTAGTGGCTACCCACAAAATATGACTATCCAGTAATAGAATGAATCATTTAGAACTTAGTTGGCAAGGAATGGACATATTGTTGGAGAAAATATAAATTTGAGATCAGATACAGCAACTGGAACCCTTGGGTTCTTTTTCCACTGTACCATACATTTCCTATGCTGCTCTGACAAAAGCGGGCCTAGCCTTTGTCTTCTCAACTCCCACTGTTGGCTTCTTTTGCACAGAGCTGTAACCTGTGGGGGTGATAGTCAGCTGTTGCTCCTAGAAACACTTGTAGCCACGAGCTGGAGGCCATAGATTATATTTTGACTTTGGTTTTCCCTCTATAAAAGGGAGATGGCCACCAACTGGTGCATGAAAAGGTTGTTTGAAGTCTCTGGTGTGGGCCAAGACACTTCAGTCTTCACCGAAGAGAAACACATAATAGAAAGACAACACCAGTGCTGGCAAATCTGTAACCTGAAATAGGTAATGCAGTCACGGACAGTATCAGTGCAGGCAGAGTTTATTAAGTGCTAAATTGAAAACGTGACTTTGGTCCAGCAACAATTAAGTGTTTGATCATTCTTATGCCAGGCAGGACAGTCTGCTGCAGTCTGTATTACGTGGGTACATACACCAGAACTGTTGGGAAGGATGAGAACTTAATGGATGAGCTTTGCAGATATACAGAAGGTTCTATAGAAATGATAGCAAGTTTTGATATAGAAGAAAAGAATTGCTGAGCCAGTCTTACTGGGTAACTAGAAGGCAAAGAGCAAGAGAGTTGGAAGGGGCTTTTATGGCTTAGAGCAAAGGATAAATCCACCTCAAACAAAAGACGTTTTAACCAAACAAAATTATTTTCACAGAAAATAAGAAAGCCGATGTTGCAAGTAGAGAAAAGATCTCAGAAATTTCCACTGCAGAACAAGTCCCAAAGCTTAATGTGTAACTACTAACTCTGATGACTGGCTAGTCACTAACATAATATGGTAATTTTAGCAGTTTTGATAGGTTATATGTAAATGTAAAAGGTATTGTGTATGATGCTGATTGGTAGTCATGCATTAAGATGCTCTGTAATGAAAAGTATATAATGTATTGTAACCAGAACTAGACAGGCTTCAGGACACATAGCTTGCCTATAGCCAGCAGCTATAGGCTCACCCACAACTCTCAAGTGCTGTAAGCTTGTCTATGCAATAAACAGCATTTTAAGAGCTGGCTGAAGGCTCTGTCTCTCCGTCAGGCTCTTACACAGAACCTCTTCTATCTCTTGCTCTTTCATTTTCGTGATTCTCCTACTGACAGATAGGACACAAGAACTGTAAGGTAGACAGTAGCTGCCACTACTGCTTTCTTTAGCTTCCTTGATTTAATGGCTTTAGTTCCCCTTTAATACAAAGGTAAACATGCCTGGTCTGTTGTGCATCATGGACTGTTTCTGCACCAGTGCTATTTAATTATTCAGTAGCACTGGAAACTCTAAAGAGGCCTCCAGACTGTTGACCAATTCAGCAGAATGGAGTCAACTGCCTAAAGCTGACAGAACCAGCAGCACATTACTGTGATTTCTGGTGAACCAGGGTAATACTGAACCTCTTGCTATGCCATAAGCTTTATTGGCATCCTAACACTGCACAATAGCTTGCATTGAGGGAGGAGCTGCTTTTGCTAGTAATCTCATTGTTGTCCTTGTTGATAAAACAAGTCTGTGATCTCTACATACATATTTGGAACACCTCTCAGGCCTACACTTCTTTGTCTTACAGCAGGAAGGAAAATTCACCCTTTCCCTAGTAATTGAGTGAAATTCTTCTACAAAAAGCCCAACGGCATTCTCCAAGTGGCAACAAAAATGAACACTGTGTTAACACTCCAAAAACAGGAAATACCCCTAACCAATGCTCTGTGTCATCACATAACCTAGATTTCAGTTGAGAATTTGGGTGTTGTTTTAGATAACAAAATACAACATGTGTTCGCCATTAATCTTCTTAAACATTTGTCTGGCCAGAAACTGTCCGATCAGCTCACTTATGTAAACAGGTCTACGCTTCAGACTGAAGTGGTAAAATGTTATTCCAAGGGCTTGCATTGCAGGGAATCTCTCCTTAACCCTAATGAGATTCATTTAACGACAGCCTCAGTATTGGTGTCTGTACTTCAAAGACTTTTATGTTCAGTTTAAATTTCAAAATTTAATAAAAAATCTTGCCTCAAAGGAGAAAAGCACAACCTCTAAAAATCTACTATTTGTCCCTACTCTATTTGCAGTTTCAATATCCAATGCTTTTGCATCTGGTTTGTGAAGAAACAAAAAGCTGTTTCTTCTTTCATTACCAAATGGCAGATGCATTCTTTGCAGTGGAACACCCTGGAGACACTTCCATTCATCAAGTAATTTTTTTACAGGTATGGGACCATATAAAAAATTAAAGAAAAAAATAGGAAAATAAGCTTGGTTTATTTATTTAAGGAAAATAAATGGTATATCTCAGTTGTGTCAACTAGTTCTGGGCACAACTGATGTATTTCATTTATGTTTGAAAATCTAGGCATATAAACTATCAAAATTTTCAATTGCAGAATATTGGTGCAGTAAATTAAAACATGCAATCTCCTACAAGCTCTTGCTCCCCATAACTGGTCTCTTCATGTCTTTTTTTCTTCAGATCAAAACAAGAACATGCAAAGAGCTTCCGTCCAGCCAGTCCAAAGGCAGTGTGTGAATGCGGAGCAAGGCTCTCCTGGAGTTGAGATCACTGCAGCTTCTTACTGGCTGTGAACCTTGCCCAAACTTTTCTGTCTTCCTTCCTGCATTTGTAAAATGTAAAATACATCTAAGAACCAGCCAAGAGCCATACACTTACTCATGTCTGGGGAAGTTAGTTCTTCACAATCAAAGAGTTAATGCTTTGATTGCTTGAAGGTTAATCCAAGGCTTTAAACTGTCTGATAGGAATTAATGTCCAGATAGAAGGAGGCCCAAGTTTGCAATAAACACAGCCATTAGAAATATTTATCACTGAGTCAAAGCATTGAAGAGAATTAGTCTCAGCTGTGCCAATGCCAGAACACAGTATCTTAATTGCATTACATATTTTGGACACTGTCCTGAAACACTTCCGAAGATCATAGAGATAAAGTACTCTTGAGATATGGTTTTGTCTTAAATCTGTAATTCAGCTTACCCAGGATGATTGTTTTAAGGATTTCATACAAAATTCTGAATTCAGTAGCTGGGAAAATGGTACAGAAAAGAGTATGTTAAGAGACATGCAGAGTAATAAGGAAAGTACAAAAGCTAGAAAGGACAGAGTAAGGGAAATAAAAGACAACTCCACTGACTTAATATTTCAAATCCCTGAAGGGAATAGAAGAAAATACTTTTGTACTTTTGTAGCTGCAAAGAGAATTTGGTAGCTTTAGAAAGATGACAGCTGGTATAAATGACATGGCTTCTTCTCACTGTTTTTGGCAGAAATTGTACCCCTCAGAAAATGTGCTGCCATTCCACTGCATTTTAATGTTTTTACATGCATTTAGAAGCTATATCTGCCATTCTGCAGAGCTTGCCACTAAATAATTAGCAATCCTGACAAATTAAATGAGCTGAAGTCAGACCTCCCCTTTCAATTGCAAAATTATTAATGCCACCCCTTTTTCATTTGGAATTCAATCCTAGTATACTGAACTGAACAGTTGTAAGCCTCCAATATACTGTTTTTTTCCTGCCAAGTATTGCTCTGAAGCCCCTCCATCTATGCAGTCTGGCCTGCTGAAATGCCAAAATGACAAAGGTTCCTTCAGAGATATTATCCCATTATATTTACAAGCGATTGAGATCCATAGAAGTCTAGATTGGTTGTCTGGAGTTGTTGGAAATTACAAAAATCCTTAGCCTGTTAGATAAACTTGTTTTGAAAGCAAAATGAAATTAGAAGCAGATAGGTTGGCTCGTATAAAACAGACAGGTTAAATCAATTGTGATAGTGAATACTTAGAGCAATTTGGTCATGGAATGATTACAACAGTGATAAAAATAGGAGGAAATATTTGTAGCTGAAGTCACTAAAATGTTCCATAATGTTCATGGAATGTGGTTGTCAGCTTTCATGTTGTTTTTCTGAGGGTCACTGAACAGAGGCAGAGGAAAACTGACTGGGGAGAGCTTTTATCATCATGGATGTCATCCTAGCATATCTCAGAGGGATCCATCATTACACTAACACACTTCTAATTGAAGCCTGCTCTGGTGCTAAACTTGGATTTTGGCTGCATTTATTCAGAGAGAAAAACTCCCTGGGAGCCCCCATTTCCTGAGTCACAGCTTTGGAGCACTATCTGAATAGCTTCGGGGGCAACAATGTTAAAGGTGCAGCAAGTAAGGTCTTGAGCAATTCTTTTTCAGAATCTGGACAGCTTCAAGGCTCCCTCTTACAGTTTGAAAACTCAGTCTTCCAGGATTCATTATTTCTAGAGTTCAAATATATGTAGAAGTTTAAGAATGTAAACAGAGCCAAAGACCTCTGAGTCTGCAGTCAAGATAATTTTCTTTTGATACTGCCAAAATGTAATGTTTAGATTCTGGGATTTTTTTATATTTTCTCTTCCAAAACCAACTTCAGACTTCCTGTCTTGCCTTCTGAGGTGGTATTGTTTCCTTCTTCCTGTTCACTCAATCACTCTTCAGTTTCCATCCTAAAGAAAATCATGACTGTGAAAAGCTCCACAGTTCAACAGCATGTAATCACAGAATCATAGAATGTCAAGCATTGGAAGGGGCCTTAAAGATCATCCAGACCCAGCCCTAAATATGGGAAGAGTGGAATCATCACAAGAGGCCCAGTAAACTGAAGTTGTAGAAATGGTCTGAAAGAATCTGGATTATTCAGAAATAGGATTTTAGCCATGAAAAAAACTTCTCTATAACGGAAGAAGAAGTAAGCTAGGCAATGACCAGTTTAAATGTTTTTGAGTTTCTCTTACCTGATATGTTTTCTTTGTGTTTTGCTCTGTCGTGGATAAAAGTAAAACTACCATGATCTTCATACCAAGCTTACATCTGGAGGATTATGTAAGTCTTCTGGTTGCTCTGGAGGTGTTTCAATAGGTGGAGTCTTACAACAGATTTATTACATTTCTGTTAGTTTCTATGTAATTAATGAGGGACCCAAAATAGTTATATAATTTCAGGAGGGGATTGGATGGAGTGTTTACCTGAAGTAGTATGGACTGTTATGCAAAAAAATGAGGTGATGTGAAACACAGACTGAGCAAACTGGACCCGAAAATGTTTACAAGCAGCCACAACTCAGGTTTGAAGTGATCAGGCCTCAAAGTGGCCTTGATATGAGACACACAGTGGGGGAAATTAATTTATTTTCTCTTTTGTAATGGAGGTTATCTGAATTTATTTCACATTTATTCTGTACACAGTATGGGTAGTAAAAATATAAACCCACTTGATGCTGTATTAAGAACCAAATCCACTGTCCATTTCTGAGTATCTTTTTAGTGTTCAAGCTGTAGCAATCTGACTGCACATTCAGCTTTTGCAAACAGGCCTGTCTCTCCAACGGGCCTCTCAGTGATCAAATCCAAAATCCTGACTCCAGCTTTCCCTGTTTTGAGGACATTTCCTTGCTAATATCTGAATTTTACTGCATGAGCTTGCCATGTCTGTCTACTGCTGATAGCAGGCACCTTTTCATTTTCCAGGAGCTGTGTCTGTGCTCAGAGGGAGCAGCAGACTGTTCTCAAACTATGTCCAGGGTCACACTATGGAAGCACTCTCTTGGAAGCTGCTCTTTGTTCCTTCTATCAATCTAAAATAAATGCCATTGAAAATGTCTCATTCCTCTTTGTGTATGCAAAGACCATGGGAACACTTACAAGTCGCTCTCTTTCAGATACTGCATACAAAATCAGAGGAAATAACAATGTTTGGCTCTTTCAAGAAAATCCAAAGTGTCCAGATTTCTCTGGCAGACATTCCCACTTTGTTTTTGCAAGCTAAGAATCATGGAAGTGCATTTTCCACCTCTTTTTGCCTCCCTGTCACTCATAAGTAAAGCTGATCATACTTGGAATAAGAGGCAAAACTTAAAAGTGGATGGAAAAACACATAAGCCAACCCAAAGGGGAACTGTGTCCTCCACCTGCTGCTGTCTTCTTCCACATTTTACCTTCTTTCTGCAGGTTGACTCACTACATTCTTCTGCCAATTACTTATCTTCTGTTTTCTCTGTGTGCACAGCAAATCTCTGATGCTCGTGGGACTGTTCCAAGTTCAATAAAATTTCATTTTCTGAAGATTATAAGATTCTTCAAACTCCAGTCAAGATCTGGAGCCAGAGGGAGGTCCAGACTGCATAAATACAAAGTTCTGCCACGGGCAAGTGACACATATATCTCATTAATAAAGCTCTCAATCTGAAACTGTTATTTTCTATGTGGAAAAAGTAATCTTAACTGACTGTAAATTACTGTTGAAATTTTAACTGGAGTTATGCACACAGTCCTGGCTGGCATAAGCAGAAAATATTTGCACAGACATCCACTGTCCTGACCCACAGATAGAGTTCAAACAAACACTGATGGGAAAATTAAATTAGAAGTACAGGATATTGTCCTTCATTCTCTGCATTCAGCCTACTCAGATGGCAGAATCTGAAATTTAGATGGCATTTTAAGTGGTCATAAACAAACTCAAAATTATTCCAAGGTTGGATCTGAACAGATTTCATACATGAATATTTAATATTCATAATGTTTTCCAGGAGGACTATTCTGAATGTTGAAACTTTGCATTAATCTGCAAAGCGAGGAAAGTAACAGAGGAGAACAGTGGAAGCTTGGGCAGAAAATCCCATTAACACAATTCTTGTGCTCCCCTGTGCTGTGGCATGGTGAAACATTAAACACCTGAAGTTGTTTACTTTTTCTCTAATACTATCAATGTTCCTATTTTTCTCCTTAATTTTTTGTATCTGTATCTGTCTCCATTCATGAAGTTAAATCTGGTATGGCAAAGGAATTTAGCACTATGAAAGAGGATTTTAGGCTATTTAGCCAAATGGAAAAGTTGGGGAGAAAAATCTCTTTTGGAAAATGTGACACACTAATTAAAAAATGAGCATTAATTAAAACACTTATTTTGTTCCACCATCAGTATTTAATATAGTGTTTAGTTTAAAAACTTTTTTGACATTTTAACATATATATAAACATCAAATAAAATAGAAAAGAAAGAACATACTATCTTTACATATTCAAATGAAACATGCATGAATGGGATGAAACAATTGCAATGCTATTTACCAGCCTCACAAATAGCTCAAAACTGTGATTTCTTGCTTGCTTTCTTTTCTTTATAGCAAATAATTCTATCCAGTCTCAAAATAATCCATAAAGGAATCATCTTAGCCTTCATCAGACCCCTGTTAACATCTCCCCTCTTCAAAAATGACCAGAAGGCATAAATCCAATGTCCATCCCCAAGTCCAATCCCTATCCTATCCCAACAGAACAGGCAGCATGACATTTCTCCAGATCCTCCTTTCCAGCCATAGTGAAATGAATGCTAATTATTCCTTGATGTCAAACTTTACCTCAGCTTTATCAAAACTCATATTGAACATGGAGCAACTACTAAAGACCTAAAGCAAATCCCAGCTTAAAGTCTTGTCCAGAGTTTTGTCCATGCCCCAGCTTCTTTCACAGATTACATTCCTGCCCTTCACAACTTAGATCAACAATGAAATGGGAATTATTGGTCTCACAGAACCCAAGCACAGAACATGCTTCTCGGGCTTTGTTTATGTGAAACAGCACCAACCATTGCTCCCCTCAGCAGAAGCCTTACTCACTCGCCCATGCAGAAAGCACACACCCTTCTTAACCATGGCTTTCATCCTGCCCTAGAGAACTGAAGGACTCCAATATTAAGCTGATCTCTGCAGCGCCTGCTTTCCTGAACTGCAGTTTTAACACTGTCTAAATTTCAAATCCAGAAAGATAATCTCCTTGCTCTAGGTCTCAATGCTCTGCAAGAAACCACACTAATATTTGAAACCACACTAGTATTTTAATTTTGCTTCACAGATCCCTAATTTAGAATCCAGTCCTATTGGTTATTGTATTGAAAATCTTGTCAATGTTTCTTGCCATTCACTACTCACAGGAAGGATCAGCCACAACCTGTCAGGATCTTTTAAGGAAATTTTCTACGTTCATCTTTCTTTGCCTTAAACACAATGTTAGCCAATAAACAAAATAAAACCCCACCAACCCAGACTCCCTAAAAATTAAGTTTGGAGAGAACTACACAGCTCACTACAAATAGTGGCTCATACATGATTCCTGCAGAACTTCGTAGGTAGACCTATTAATTTGCTCTGGTAGCCTTCCATTTCCTGGACCATAATATTCAAGATCAGGATGTTTTTTTAAGTACAATACCAACAAGTTCTACTGAGTTCATACCACAATGAGTGGCTTCTCTGATATCAAAGTTTGCTCTTTTTCCTTAGCCTTTGAAGGAGCTAATGTGAAACCAAGACCTTAGCCATCTTTTACCGGACCTGTGATCCTAAGCCACCTAAGAGCATTCCTGACAGTGAATGCTCTTGCATCCTTAGTGCAGTCACAGAGGAAGAATCACACATTATTCACTGCCAAGAGAACTAGTCCTGAAACTGTTGGTCTACTGTTCCTATTGCAACTAGCCAGAAGCTATAAATGCTTGCCACCACCAGCCCTCATCCTAGACACACCACACTGATAAGATCCTGCAATAAATGTATTTCTCCAGCTCTTCCTTTCCTGAACCCTAACCCCCACTGTGGCCATACAGCTCATCCCTGTCAGTCCAGAGCATCAGCCATAACTGTAACCTTAACTGTAACCAGTCTCTCCACCAGAGAATTAATCACCTGCAGACTAATCATCTCTCCACTGCTAGATGGAAACCTGTGAAATTAGGCT
Source organism: Rhabdornis inornatus (assembly GCA_013397075.1). Taxonomy (NCBI): domain Eukaryota; kingdom Metazoa; phylum Chordata; class Aves; order Passeriformes; family Rhabdornithidae; genus Rhabdornis; species Rhabdornis inornatus. The sequence goes on along the minus strand of VWZS01005849.1, from coordinate 3,074,022 downwards.
TACAAGGCAGAAAAAATGCCAATACAAGAAAATGATCTTCCAATGATATGTTCCCTTTTCTCAACTGTTGCTTGAAAACCATTTTTAAAGGTACTGGTGTCAGTTTTAACTGTGTTTTTGTTTGAAGAAATGAGTTTTAGTTTTAGTGTAGTTTGTCAATGCTTTTACAAACCAGGGCTAACAGAAAATCTTTAATAGCTTAATAGCAAAAGGAAAAATTCATGAAGTCTTCTTCAATATCAGAAATGCTGTGCAAGGACAAATACACTGTCTCTAGTAAATGTGCAAATGCTTTACCAGATCTAAGCTGTATAGAGCTTTGTTGGACGGGATTTTTATCTTTGTCTTTACTTACACATGTATGTCTTGGAAGATATTTTCACTTATTGCAAAAAAGAAAATACATTTATGAAGCAATAGTCTCTCTTTTCCTCTGTAAAATTCTCACTCTTCTAATCCAGTGATAATTAAAAAGTAGTGATCTCCATTAATTCTAATAGGTTCTGGAAGATAGTGTAAACCAGTACCTTATAAAAATAACAGTATGACAAAATAATGTTCCAGAATTAACATGAACACTTCTCTCTCTATATATATATTTATTTGAAAGCATTTGCCTGGAGTTTTCCACAGGTTTTCCTAATCATATTTCTTTTTTGGTAATGTAAGAAGTCATTCCCCAAGGGCAGTATTTTGTTCCTCTTCAAATCAAAGATAAAAATTCTCTTAAATTTCATGGGAACAAGAGCATTCTAAAAATAAAATTCCTTCTCTGATAACCTCTAATGGATTTTTTTTTCTCAGAAGGCAAACATAACAAAGATGACTTTTTCATCAGTTCCATTTCTGTCCTTAGGGTGTAACTCCGTAACTCTGTTTAGTGCAAAAACAGCTCAAGGACCTGTGAAGGCAGGTTATGTCATCTCACTCTCCCTCTGGATTGCCCTGAGGCAAAATTGTCCGTTTCTAGTGGTGGTTTACAGCTGTTTTTGAGCTGTTTCTGGGCATTGGTATAGCACAGCAGCTTCCAGATAAGTAAGGAAAAAGGTTGATTAGTCTTATACTGCATCACAGCAGGGGCAACTATTTTTTCAACTCTCGAAATTTCTCATCAGCCCTAGTATACTGCCGTGATTACCAGAGGAGGCTATAAATCTGCTCTTAATCTCTGTAAATCCTTACTGAGGATGGGAAGCAATGGGGCTGCCACACAGGAAGATAGAACAAAGAACTAAACTTGTATCCCAACCACATATCAAGTGTGTAAGTCAAGAAAGAATTTAAATCATTATACAGATTCAGGAATAAGACTGTGCTTGAGCCTCTCTAGCTATGAATTCTTCAGGTCTGTGCAGAGACTCCCAAGAGACTTTGTGACCCGAGCTTTCCCAGAGAAGGTGGATGTTTAAACTTTCTGGATCTCACTTTCGGTAAAACAATGAGCAATCTGTTGTGATGAATGCTGCCTGTGTGCCGTGTCCTTCTCCTCATCTGCTGTTTACTCTTGCAGTTAAACAAGGCTCTCCAGGACATTTCCTAATGCCTTTTGGAGACTTGTTTGTTGTTCTGCATGAATATGTGGTGCTGCTGTTACCTTGCTCCATTGGCACTGAGCTGGGTGGCTGTGCTGGGCTCAGCAAACATCATTGGAAGTGGAGCGCCACTGTTCACTGTGAGCAGAGTGAGGGACAGAACCACACAAACACAACCCATGCCTATGAAAAGCCACTGTCAACCTTTCTAGAATATCTTTGCAAGAATCTCTGCTTGAATAAATGCTGTCCATCAGGTTGTCTGTTCAGACAGAAGCTGAAAGAGAAAGGGACGTTTGATTGTATAGGCATATACTGCATTTTTCCTGTTTTACTTGTGTTCTGTAGCTGGATTTTTAAAAAGAAAAAAAAAAGAAGAAAAAGAAGAAGGATAATGGGAAGGTAATCAGAAGCATTTTCCTGCATACACAGTAATGGCAGAAAGTTTACATTAAACTGATCGATTTACTTGAAGCAACTGCAGTTGGAGACTGTGCTTTTAGACACATGCAAGCTAAGTATTTAATTTTAATACTGACAATATATTAGTTTGTACAGCTATTACACCTTTTTTTTCTTTAAAGATTTATTAAAATATGTCATACTATTTGAGCACTGCTTACACAAGTACCGTAACTTGTGTTATTCACCAGTAGAGGACAGCACGAACCCAGCTATTGTCCCAAAAGTTGCTCCACCTTTTTCCTCCTTTCTTCACCCAACAGCTAAAGTCAATGGAAGTTTCCTTGCTACCTTTTTCTCAAGAGGAATATCTGGTCTCCTTACTGAATGTTTTTCAGTGCAGTAAAATTTAAGCATATGTTTTATCACTGGCAGAAATCTCTAATGATCAACATACTCACAAAGCTGCTGTTGTCCCTATTTTCTTCCTTCCATGATACCTTTGGCCTTAGAGATCCTCTAACATTTCTCACACACAGAGAAAATATAGAAGTTAAATCATAGGTGAGCCTGACAGGCTGACAGACAAACAAGATGTGTTCTCCTGCAGTTTGCAGAGGTCACTAGCCTGCAGTTTGCTCTTAATGTTGCTTTCCGAGATGGGAAGCACAGAACTGCATCAGCCTTGAAAAGCACAAAGGAAAACAAGGTCTTCGTCCTAAAGCATATTTTATCTTACCTCAGACAAATCTGACCCATTCAGGCAGGTAAAAAAGGATCCTGGTGAGGGGATAGGCTGCAGATTCTGCACTGCAGTTCACAGTGGATAATCACAGGAGGTGGTTGGTTCTTCCTTCCTACCTAAGGATTGACCAGGAGAGCTCACACTTACTGCCTAATTCATAGGATGCAATGAATTGCTCAAAATCTCTCATTATTTCAGCTTTTGTCTCAATTCTTGTTTGTGTTCCTTAGGCCTACCTCCTCCCCATGTGTGATCTGGGCTCTGGGCTATCTCTGGCTACCACACCTGGCTGGCCCTGCTTGGTTTACTCTGGTAGCATGGGGCTGACACAGCTTCTGCCCTATCGTCCTTCTTATGTTTGGCTTCCAGCTTCTCCCTAGTGATGGAGAACAGCTGGACTTTGCTGTTCCTCACACTTGTGCACCACACAGTAGCTCAAAATCTGCAGAAAAATGACACACAAAAAACATTTAAGTTTCTCTTCAAATATTGCCTGGGTTGTACTTCTGTATCTCTTCTTATGTGAGTCCTACCTGTCTTAAGTTCGTGGTTTTCTTTTGTCAAAGTGAGTGACAAGAATTTTTCCAAGTCTGGCTGCTTTAATGAAAAGATTATTTTAAAAATAATTCTTTCTCTCAAATAGACTCTTTCATGACTTGAAAAAGCCTACTCCCACTCTATACCCAAAAAATTCAAAACTGAAGTCAACACCTTCTAGGAAATGCATGTTTGGAGTTGCACATGTATACTATGGCTGGGTATAGATAATGGTATAGATATTGTTAGGGAATTACTGAGTTATTTTACTAAAGCTGCTTGACCATGAATATTTAAGATGAAATTGCAGGATGATTTCTAACCACCCAAGCTTTAAGTGTGTCAAATGCTCTCCTGTTAGCTGTAGTTGGCAAGTTGCTGGTGACAAATTAGACTTTGGCAAAGCTTTGAAGTTTTAGTATGATTTAGTATGATGACCTAACTACACAAGATGAGTGAAATCAGGTTAGAATGGGACACAGAAAACCGCAAGTTTTATCACACATTTACTTCAGCTTTACCTTCTGTAGTTTGGGTTTCTGTTGTGAACTTCTATACAAGGGTATGAAGCACAACATTGCTAACTTGGCAAGAAATTATCAAACCCTAAATCTCTTCTGGTTCATAAGAGAATTTCAGTTGTTTTTTGAAAAAATTGAGTTGGTAATATAACATTTAGGGGAAGCCCTTCTGATGGGGCATTGGATTGTTCTTGTGTTCATTCAATAAGCAGAACCAAGAGCCTGTAGCTCTGTCTGCTTGTACTTGCATTTCTGTCTTTCAGTTGCATATCTACAGCATTTACCACACCTACTGCTGCTCCTCTGCAGGCACTCAATATAATGCGCTGAGTCCAGTCACCCTCAGCTCTCACAGGGAATTCAGGGTTTGTCTCTACTAGAATTTGAATTGTAATGGTTGTCTGTGCCATGTTGAGTACACATGTAACACTCACAGCCACTTTTCCTCAGATCAGTAAAATTGGTATCCATCGAGCAGTTTTTCAGAAATGGTTTTGCAGGTGTTGGGAACAGTACATAATTAAGTATCTCTAATTCAGATCCCAAGTCTGTACTACAAAGTGTCTCTTAGTTAACTTCAGAAAAGCCATGTCAATTTTCAAGCTCATCTGACTATTCTTGCATCTTCTAAACCCTACAGAAACAGTTCTTTCACAGAAATGCTGTTTCAGCCTTGCCTTTTCTCTAGGCAAACGTCTATTTGCTTAGTGAATATTGATGAGCCCTGGACAGTGCAGTGACAGTTTATACAGAGCATGTCTCATTAGCTCTGGGGAAAAAAAATCAACTTGTGTCAGTTTTGAAGTGAAGCTGAATTGTGGGTGGCCATTTCTCACCATCCAAAGTTCAGAGAACTTGTGGTGTTATTTCAATTGAGGTGTAAGAATTTCTGAGAGCTAATTTGTGCATGGATATGAACTTACAGAGGACGCTGGGTATTGATTTTGAATAAAAAGTTCTGCTTAACCTGACTTACAAGTTCTCCTTGAGTTCCTACAGGGGAATCTCAACAGACCAAGACTTTGCCTTTTAATCCTCCTTTTTTGTGATCTCTAAAGCATCCCAAGAGTTGCCTCAGCACTGATGATATTGATGCCTTGGGCTTTAGCTTTTATATTTTTCAGACTCTCTGCTGCTTGGTATGTAGCTCTGAAACTTCATGTTAGGTGTTAGTCAGTTCTCTTCGCAGGGTGGTTAGAAAAAACAATCCCTTCCCAGCTAGAGAATCAAGGACACCTGTTACCCAAAAAGCAGAAACAACAGCGAAGGGAAAGCGGCAAGCCAAGGGGTTGAGACTTCATAACCTGGGGCTGTGGTTGGACAATTGACCCCAATATGTAGATGAACCAAAACTTACAAAAGTGTAAAAACTCATGACCGGAATCCATCTTGGATTTGACTTGGGTGTAGCCCCAGCCAGGCTCTTGCACTGCCCAAGGTGTATCCTTTCAATAAATACCTATTTTATTCCTTTTGCTCTGTCTAGTCTCTGTTCCAGGTCAGCCTTTCCAGGGATCAGTATGGGCAGCAGTAACCTTGAAGACTTCTTTGCAAATGCCCCATATCTTCTCACATTTTGAGCTGTATCAGGTATAGGCCTACCTTACACTTTCTGTAGCCCCTTACCTCCTAAAATTAATCCTAAGAAGTCATGATAGATAGTACATTGCAAGTTATTCATCATCTCAGGCCCACTTGGTCCTGCGATCTCTTCTTAGAGAAATAATAAAGAGCTGGGAAGAGCTATAGATGACTTTAAGGAAGTTAGCAAAACCATCAGCAGCTAATACACATTCTAAGGTCTGTTTGGGTTTTGTGAAGATAAAGCAGTACCTACTCAGCAATTTCCAATGCACTGATTGGTCTGTAATGCTAGCAATTCCTTCTGCTCTGTTAAAATAACACTTTATTTTGAAAATATGTTGTCTGTGTACAAAAAGAGTCTGAATATGAATATTTAGCGACCATGTTTCTTGCATTCACATTCTCTAGTTTGGGTGGGATGTTTCTGAGGAGATTCCTTTCTTAGCTTTATTTTACTGCCTTCCCAAAAGATGGGAGATAGCTTCTTAAAACCATGAGGGATGATATTACATTTTTATTACAATACATCCCTCTGCCTGGTGATGGAATCTAGCTGAGAAGAGTGTCTGGAAAGTGCATAGCCTCCCCCAGCTTTGGTTGTCTCAAGCAAACTCCAGGGTATATTGTAATTCTTATCTAATGTTTCTTAAGGTTTCTGAATTCTTTTGTCTGCAACTAACAGTATTTAATCTTCTCTTTCGTAACAGATATGCAAAATATAATGGTTTTGTTTGTTGTTTTTTTTTCCTAGAAAGGAAGACTGCCACAAATTAAATGGTAGGTAAGTAACCATGCGTCTATAATGAGCAAGGACACATAATCAGCAAGTATTTTGGTCTTTATTCTTTTCACAGGAATGCCTCTGCTCTTGCTTGAGGCTACCAGGCACAGCAGAATTTAGGATAAGTCTGTGGTATTTCTTGGAGATAGCATTTTTGCACAGAAAGGCAAATTTCTTGTACAACAGATGCTAATCTAAATGTTCTGATGACTTGCTCAAATGCCCCATAAAGCAAATATTTCCATGGGCTATTTGATCAGATTTGACAATAACATCTTTAGTTTGAAGGAATAATGCTAATAGTAACTTTTTAAATTCAAAGCCATATAATTTTCTATATAATAAATAAGAGTAAATATCAACCCTATTATCATTGCTGCCCCACATGTTTACCCCAGCTGCCAAGCTACAATCTGTTTTACTAACATGGTCATCTTTTTTGTTTCCCTTTAATATTAACAGAGTGTTTATTCCTTTACCCTCTTTAAACTCTGCCCAATCACAGAGTTGTTCCCCTAAAGGAAATTACAGGCTGCAGAGAAATCTGGAAAAATATCTGTGCTTTAATACTAGCTGTATGTCATCCAGGATCCCACCGGAGATGACATTATTACTTTTCAATGGCAAGAGGTGGTCACATGGGAGGTGATGTTTTTATTATAATCAGCTGCAGAGAACTGGTGAGGGTGAGCTCATCTGCAGCTGAGTATGTTTGAACTTTTGCACCTTTCAGTACCTTTCTGTGAGCAGTGAAAATTCTCTCCAAGTGGGATGTGTTAGGGAGTTAGGTTTCCTGTAAATGCTGATATCTTAGAAAACGGCCACAGGAAATGAACATTGCAAAATAAAATAGAACTGAAGAATTATGATGTTGATTATTGAAGCAAAGTAGTTTCATCTGGGTTCTGTAGGAAAGGATTATTATGGTTCAAATATCTGATTTGGTATTAGTCTTCCATTCACAGAATTACTCAAAAGACTTCTTGAATCTGGGTCATATTACTCAAAGCAGATTCCACTTACAGTGTGGCCAGCCGTTATACTGTGAGTCTCCTGGGAGATGCTGCACACCCTAAACTCCTGTCAGAAGCTCCAAAAAAGTATCTTTTTTTTCCAAACCTTGAGAAACATATCACATATGCTTCCCTGGGACAACTTCCAGATAATATGCATTTAACTGACTTTCAGTAAGGAATAAATGGAAATCTAGTGGCACAATCTGGTTCTGCCTTCAAATGAATTTACAGTGGTTAAACAGATTTGAACTGGCAGTCACTTGCATGAAGAACCTGTCATGCAGCTCTTTGTTCACCCCACTAACTAGGCTATTAAACAATGTCTTTTGCTTTAATACAGATTTTGCTGTAAAAAGGATAACATTTTGCACATGGCTGGGCTTTAAGGCAGTTAATGAAATTAAAGCAAAGAACTCCCAGCACAGTAGGAAACCCAGATAATAGGAACAATCGTTAAGTCAGCACATTTCTGCTCCCACAGGAGCTGGGGCTAATTATCAGGGCCAAGGCATCCAGAGGGGTGAGGAGATGACAGCACAACAGCATTTCTCTGTACAACTGCCCTAGTCAAATTTATTTACACATTCTGGAGAAACAATGCTTTTGAAACACATTTTCCCAGTGCAGATGGGGAAGTGTAGATAATGGGTCCATGCCATTGTCCTATCAAGTTTTCACAAAAATTTGCAGTTTGGAAAGTAGCTTAGGCAGTTTATACAGTGCCATCCACACGGGCTGACCCTGGGTAATTTTGGGGAAAATGTATCAAAGGAAAAAAGGAGTTTACAGAGGGAAAGGATTCAAGTCTGGAAATCGTCTCTATGCAAAACAGACACTTACTTTTCCACCACTTCCCCCTAATCTAAGAAAAAGTCAAATAACATTCCACAGTTACCAAAGCATGTTGTCTTATCACCAAGCTGCCTTTGAGTTAACAGCATTTGTATCGAACTTTCTCTATTTTCTTTACTAAACCAGATCATAAAAGGTGAGAAAGAACAGTTTTGTCTGAGCACTTTTATGAGTTAAAAGCATTATTTTGTGCTTAAGGCACTGGGCCAGATCTTCAAACATCTGGTTCAGATCCTGCATTTTCCTGTGTGACAAAATATTTGCATTTCAATTCCCCATCTACAAGGCGGGGATCATGTTGTTTTATTGTTTTACAGAGGTGGTCAGTTCATGGAGTTTATGTGAGTGCCTGCATGGCCCAGTTCAATGAAAATGTGACTTTAAGCTGTGTACAATGGTTGACTAGTTAATGTTTTGATTATCCAGTCCCAGCTCTATCACTGTTTTCTGTGGCTTCAAATTATTTTTTCCAATATTGCCATTCATAATATGAGAAAAATGCTGCTTTCTTACTTCCAATGGCAGTTGTATGAGTAAGTTCTTTACAGTGCTTCCAAAAATGTGTTGTAAAGATGGAAATTATTTCAGTCACATGAACTCCATTCACTAAGCTATCTTTTGCAAAGAGAGTCCTTCCACTGTTTTTTGCTGCTCCTGCTCAAAGAGCATCTTCCCTGTTGTTTCCTATACACGAAAAAGTCCATTCAGGCTTCACACATTAATATCTCCCAGTTTTCAGACGTACAAATCCAGCTGCAACATCGTGAAAGATGAGGAATGAGTAATTGATGGTTGCAGTCTGATCTTGGCCAGAATTCAGTTAAGATTTTATCTTAATGTTTCCTTTGGTGTCCGGGGAAAGGCACTGACCTGTGGGCTGTCTTCCAGCTCGTGCCTAATTGGAATGCTGGCTCTTAGCCAACAGCCCAGCAGAAAGTCAAGTTGTGAAACAGGAGAAATCTTTGAGTCAGCTCCTGAAATAGGTGGAGCGGTCACAGGCAATGAAGTCTTTTTACCATCTACTCTGGGATATATCTTTCATTCCCAAGATTTTATTGTTTCTATGGCTTCCTGATAGTTTTCCAGCAAAATTGCAATCTCAGCCTAAAAGCACCAGAAGATTGATTCCAGCTGAAAATGATCTATTGTGAATAGACAAATTTCTGAGGACTCTTCTGCAAGGGAGCTGATTGTTTGGAACAAATGCTGCAGATATCTCCTTTGGGCTGATCATTTCTGTTGTGAGCTAGTTCAGGAAAACCTACTAAATTTCTACACAGGACCACAGCTTTCCCAAACGTAAATAAGCCGATTATCTGGTTCTGTTCTTACATCCTAAGATTTTTTTCTTTTAATCTTTCACCAAAAATCACAGAATTATATTCTCAAAATTACGGATTCAAATGTTTTACAACCTGTTTATAATTTCTGTATTTCTGTAAACTGTGTATTTCTGCAAACTGTGTATTTCTGCAGTATTTCTGTAAACTGTGTGCTGGTCCTTTTACTACCTTCTAACTGAAGGAACGTATTTTTGATGGGGGAATTTTTTTCACAGTAATGCAGGAACACTCAGCAAATCATGTCCTTCTTGAGCCAAAAAACCAAAAGGAAAGCAAGCAAGCAGGCTTTTGAGGAAGGATTCAGCTTTTCATTCCAGGATTCTTACTCAGAGCAATACACATTCCACAATTCCAGCCTGTTCCTGATAAACACAGAGCACACTCTGCTTTCTCAGGAACAAACATTTTCTAGTAATATATACATGTCTATTTGGATTGATTGAAATTATAAACTAGGTATTTTGAAAAATGCCTGGAAATTCAAGAAATTGTATGCAGATCTGGTCATACTTTCTCTAAAAGCACACCACATGTTGTGGCATTCCTCAGGATCCCACCCATGGGTACCCCAAAGTTCCTTCTGAGATAAGAAATGCTGAGGGATTTTTTCAGGTTTCCCCTTAGCCCTGGGGGAATAATACCTAATATTTTTTCATGGTAACTTTTGAAAGAGGATGATCAGATAATACAACACAACAACTGCTTACGTAAAGCAGAATATAAAGAAAAGGTAACAGGGTGCACCAGAGATTGGGAATGTGTGAATAAGTGCAGTGAATATTCAATGGGAGACAAAACTCTCTTCTCCCCAGTCTAGAAATGTTTAGTAAACAATCAAATGAGCAGTGTGAGCTGGGTCTAGGAAACACCATCACTTAGGAGCTGCTCTTAAGTACCAAACACAGTTTTTAGAAAGTCATGCCTTCCATTAAAGTATTCAGAGAAAAGGTTTGTAATATGTAAACCGGTTTGGGTTTTGCTAGTTCTACCTGCTGGTCTAGAAAAAGGTCACTTCCTTTGTAGCCTATTGTAGCTACAGCAAGGCTGCTACATTTTAATGCTGCTGGGTACCCCCGAGACAGAAAGGGTATAAAGGACCAGCTTGTGAAATCTATGGATCTCCAGTAACTTTGGTGGAGTTTCTTTTTATTTACATGAAGTAAATCAGGCCTCGGTCTTTCTTTGAGATCACTGTTAAAGAGAATTTAATGAATTTGTTTCAGAACAGTGATCCAGATAGTTAAATAGATTTGAATGTATAAGAGTGGAGATTACAGTTGTGTGAAAGCATAATTAAAAGCTACCACAGTATCTAGAAAGCTGCTAAAAAGTAGATCAAATAATAAAGTGTGGTGACAAATATTGTGAGCAGGCAGGACTTTTACATCAGAAATTCCGTGCAGAGAAGTTAATTATCAAACATAGGCCAAATTTCAAGATGCTTCTGATAACATGGGAGGCATTCTGTGCCTGCATGAAATTCCTCACTTAGATAATGCAGAGGAAACAAAATGATTTAAACTCCCAAGGCATTTGACCCTGTGTGCAGTTGTCTAGGAACAAAATTATCTACAAAATACTCAGATACTATCAGAACCTTGTGTATATCATGATTCCATACCAATGGAATTTGCTGAAGAATTGTGGTCTTGACTCTTACTTATTATTAGTTACTATATGAAAGGGAATGAGAAGGAATTTGGAAGTTGTCAGGGAAGTCTCCATGGTGGGCATTTTGCAGACATCTGGTAAATGAACACTGACCATAGAACAGGAAACTGCATCAGAAGGTGTAAATCACAACACTAGTTGCAACAGCTGGGATTAAAAGAAAAACAAACAAAACCAATAAACAAACACACACAGACTTGAAAAGAAAAAAAAAATAACCTAGAAATGTAGCTTATAAAGTGGGTAATGTTGTAGTCTGTATGAATATTAAAATACCTTTAAGAGTGACAGCCAAGCATCATCAGTGTACTGAACTATGCTTTAATGTTAGCTGTGAGAAGGATGAGCTCTGATCATCTGGAAGGGATGGAAGGCAAATTTGGAAAGGAAAAACTCTCTTTAGAAACAGAACAATTAACCATCTCACTGCAGAGTAATTCTCTAACTCTGGTTTCTAGTCATACTCATCCTATAAGTCCAGGCTGCCCCTCTGACCATTATAGAAGTTTGTCATGCAAATGTAACCCCCTGCAACCCTCATTTAGCAGGTCGACGATTCATTTACACTCCCTTCTGATAATATTTTGTGGTGATGACAGAGGCCCAGACTGTTCTTTTCTCATTTTATTTTCATTTTGACATTTGTTTGTTGGTTACCTTTACATTCTGCTGCCTCAGCTTGGGAATAGAATATAGAAACAGCAGCTACAGCATCACACCAGGACACCTGTGCAGAGCCTGTGGAGCCCAAGGAGGGGAAGATGAAGCCAACAGAGTGGAAGTAATCACTGTTAATTGAGCAGTATTAATCACCAGAACTCCAGTTCAGTGAGCTAGGCACTGCAGTCTACAAGGGCATGTCTTAGAATGACTTTCCCCATCTCTGTTGGACCTTTCCTAAGAGTCAGTTTGTGATATGTGGAAAGTGAATCTGTGGATATGTCTCTGCATTATTCTTCTAACCATGATTTTAGGAATCCGAGATTTGACTGATGGTGTTCCAGACTAGCACAGCTCCACTGGAGGAGCCGTCATTGTCTGGCCATGATTGGTCAGTGTGTGTTTGGGGGACACTTGGCAGCTGTCAAAGTGAATAGAGTCAGGCCAAGAAAGCTAAAACAGGGGCATGTTGTCTTGGGAAGGCAAAAGCCAAGGGTGCATCTGATATCAGCAGACCATGATCAGGTGTAGGCAGAGGACGTTGCAGAATTGCCAAACTAATTCAAAATTGTGCCTAAACACAACCTAGACAAGAACTATTTGAGCCTCACCAGAAGAAGCTGAACTTAGATGAGCACTATAACAAGGACTAGGAGTCCTACAGAACAATGCAGAGAGATATTAAGGAGTCAAAGAACAAGCAGTGAATTCACTAGAGCCCAAGGGGAAGCTAAACAGTACTTACAGCTTTTTGAGACCATAGGGAGAATGTTTCAAACTGTCTCTATTTAAGTAGATTCCTCAGTCCTAAACAGCAGTGGCAATTTAAAAAGTCTTTTTTCCTCTTTGCTTTTTTTTTGCTTTCCACTGGAAGAAAGTGGAGGGGAAAAAGGTCATGAGGTTCTGCTCTTGTGCAGTGAAGAACAAATTCTCCTTATCTATGACCTTACCTATTTGAACAACATCACTCATTTAGGCACCTTATCCAGACAGGTTATTCTTGAATGTAGAATCCAGTCTCCTGAGCAGCCTACCATCCCACCTCTGAAGATGTTCTGTGTACGCAATCAGATCAAATTAATTTTTAAAATAATGGTGACCCATTCCAGGAGACATTTATTATTTTATGTAAAATTAATTTAATATTTCTGTATCTCCATTAAAATATCTTGTCTCTCAGCTGAGCAATACATTTGTCTTTTTCATATTTTCACATCAGTCATATCTGATAGTTAGGCCATCAACCTAACATGCAGGTCATTGTCTCTGCCTCCAAATATTAAATTGTCAACTTAAATAAGAAATCCTTATTAGTCTTTTTTGTTGTAGTTCATCACATTTCTATTACTCCTGACTTATAAATAAATCTTTCTTGCATGATAATCTTTTCCCCCTCTTTATACAATACTTTAACACTATACTGAAAATGCCTCTCACTGCGTCATCAGCAGATTCCATTAATTTGCTCCTATTCTTTGTGTCAAGCCATCCATGAGAGTATTTTATAATACTGAATTCCATAAACAGTCCTGGAGGATGTCTCTCTGTAATCTTCCTTGAACTATAAGTGATAAATCCTTGTCCTCTCTTTCCCTTACTCTCCTTGCCAAATCCTCTTGCTATTATCATACTCATTTGTATTCACACAGTCAGGTGATTCCTATGCTATTTCATATCTTTTCCACTTTAATTTATGAACTGTATGAGATTACAGAAGCCATGATAATTTTACTGTATTTTCTTTCCCTAAAAAAAGCTGATTGCTGTCAAAAACAATGCCAGCAGAATCTGTTATCTTTCATAAACCCAAACTCTATTTTGTCCTATTTTTTACTACCTTTATGCCTTGTAGAGTATTTTCCTTTGCAACACATTCTAAAGCCTTGTATACTATACTAAGTGTACAATTGCATCATCATGTTCTTTCTGTATTCTTAAATACAGATGTTTATTTCCTACAAGGTGGAAAAAAATAGCCCCCATTTTCTTGTGGTGTCTTTGGCAGGTAATGATTAATTTCTGATTTGCTAATATCACACATATTAATCTATTTTTTAAACAATTAATGTCTCCTTCCACACGCCTTTTTTTGTCTTTTGATAATCCATATTTTGTTGCTATTTTTTCTCATCTCCAAGGCAGATTTTTCCTAAGTTTTTGTTTATTTCTAACATATTTTTTCAGGTAGCTGCTTATCCAGTTACATAAGATCCCTCCTCTAAGAGTTACAGAGGGTTTTTCCATCTCCTATTTACCAATCCTCCCAAACTTTCTCAACATTCAGGACTCCGAACTATTCTGACCACCCTGCTTCTCCAAACTTTATTTTCTTTTTATAAAATTTCTTCTTTTTTACTAACACTTCTTTTTGGTTATTTACAATAATTTAATTTATATTGATCTGATGTAACTCATAACCATTAGGCCCAAAATTGTTTTAGGCTACTGTTGTTCTTTAGCCAGCTGGGGCAAAGACAGTCCTTCCTCAGTAGCACTTTTTCAGTAAACTCTCAAGCTTTTTCCTTCCTAAGGTAAATGGAAACAATACAACAGAAAAGTAATGTGTTTCATCTATTAGAACACCACATCTTTCAGTTCATGTGATGGTTTTGTTCTTTATCCAGTCTCTGATTTATAGTGATTAAGAGACTGATGCATTCAATATATAGTATGTTATCCACAATGAAAAAATATTTGTCTCAGTTTTTTTAAAGACACATTTTACCTATTCCAGTGATGCCCACTTTATTCTTTAAGGCCAGAGCCCTGTCCCTTGAATAATCCTGATAATTCCCAACGGAGTAAGTCTTGGGCATGTATTCTGAGAAGACATAAGACAATCAGGTCCTAAAAAAAGAGAGGCAGTGAAGGTTACTGAGGGAGGTGAATTTTTTGTGTATTCCAAAGGAGTGTGCTAGTAATTATGTGAAGAAATTCAGGTTAAAAAGAAAAGGATATCAAGAAAAAATATACTGAGACCAAAATACAGTACTGCATGAGATGTCTGGAGACATCTTCCAAAGGGAATCTTGGAAGCAGAAAAGTTTTGGGCTTTTAAAAGCAGATTTGACAAAGCAATAGAATAGGGCCTACATTTTTAAGTTGGCTAGCAGAGACTTTTTCCATCTGTAGCTTCCTGTGTAGCTTCCATGTGTCTGTGTTCTCTACCTTCTCTTTCCCTGACATCCCTGAGATGTTCTACTCCTCATTAAAAAAGGAAATATCAGCTCCCTTTACTGACTTTTCCTCAATTTTCACTCATAATTTAACCCCAGATTTAAATTGTTGCTGCACTGCTTTGATCTATTCCACTGAAATCAATTCCAGGTAGTTTTTCTCTTTGAGGTACAGTTCCTCTCTGTGGCCTAGCTAAGGAGGGAAAGGAAGAAAAAAATGCCACCTGCATTTTAACAGTTCTGTGAATGAAAAAACATACATTTAATCACAGCTTGCAGCCTGTGGATAGGACTCAAAACAAGGTGTTTTTTATTCATTGTGTTTAATATCACACACTGAAGTTTGAGGCACCAATGGCACGCAATCAATTTTTGTAAAACTACTTCCTGTATCTCAATTTCTTTACAATCTTTCTTTGTACATTGTCAGGTTTACATGCATTCCCCCCTCAGACATAGTGCTCGAGCCATTCTTCATCTCTCAGGGTTAACTAATCCATCATTAGATGAACCCATGCAGATCTGCATGAAATGTTTGCTTTTAAAGCCAAGCTTTCTTACATCAGCTGTTGAAATTTTATTCACTTGGACAAGCTGATTAATGGTGTCAGAATTGTTCATTTGCTTTGCAATGCATACTGAGCAGATGTTATACTGGCTTGTTGCCCCACACTGAGCGTGAAGAGGTAAGTCCTTTGAGACCTTGCTTTTGTTAGTAGATCACTTACCAAAAGGCCAATAAGTCTGTTTTATACATAAACATGATATTGATTAATCTGAGATATTTTGATTCAGTTCTTCAGGGAGGGGCTTTATATTAGAAGCCAAAACCCGACAAGTCAGACTAGGCAAAACATTGGCTCACTGTAAGGCTAATCTTTTCTGTGAGGGTTTCCAGGTTGAGCCAGTTGTGGGGTGCTGTCATTGTCGTTTGCATTTTTTCTCTCAGGAGGCATGCAGGAAGGGGCTGTTGAGAAAAGTAATGTCTTTTCATGGAGGCAATGAGATGTAAAAAAAGAATGTTTTAGGCATGCAAATCCCTCTTTAGGTGTGAAATGGAAACCACAAACTTCAAGCTCAATACAGAGTGAGGAGGAAAGTGTTCTTCAAAAAAATCTGGGTAAGTAGCCCTAGGAAAAATACAAAATGTTAGCAAGAGAAGGAATAGTAATACGTAAGCATTTTCCTTCAACATGGGCTAAACTTCAGAAATTAATCCACTGAAGCAGGACTACAGCTGGCAGAATAGAATCAAGAGCATTGATACAAATGTCAGAAACATTTTGCCATGAAGTTTAAGTCAGGTATGAAGTTTCCCAAAGCTCAGAATGTATTCAGAACCAGGGCTTTTACATTACAAAATGGAGGCTGTAAGTCTACGTTATTTGTTGTCCTGGAAAAATATTTTGAATATGCTACTCACACAGATAGAAATAAAATTATTATCTCCCTACCTTTGGAAAATACAATGGAGTTATTAATATTATTTAATTTACTAATGTATTAATTTTATACATATATATACAATTATCAATATATCAATTTGTTAATTCAGATGTGGGGCGCTTGTTTTTGTTTGTTTTTCCCCAGAACTCTTTCTCCATCCTAGCCAAAAAGAATAAAGAAAATCAAACATGTATGCATCAATCCCATACAGGTAAAACAAATCTATTTCAGTGGATGCAAGGTATGAATATTCACAATGCTCTCAGATCTTACAGCCCTCCCTAAGGCTCAGGGCTTGCCTCCCAAGTGAATCTCTAGCACCCAGTATTAAATCTTCAAAACAGATTTTATAAAATAATTTTTAGTATTTGTAATATTTAAATATCGGAAGCATTATATTATCATTTTTATGGCATACAATGTTTGAATTTTAGCTACATCAGCTAGAATGACACAATTATATTGACATGAGTCTGCTGGTCAGGAAAGCCTCTTACTTTACAACTGTCCTTATCTCACAAATTCCTGGGAGCTTGGTTATTTAGCTTATGCTGAAGAGAATGGATTCAGTCCTGGAAGTCCACAGTCACTGTCTGCTTTTGAAGGGTATGACTAATATCTAGTTCAATATTTCATTCAAAACTCTAGAAAGACAAATGTAAAACAACAATGACATATAAATATAACTAGATTATAGCCTATATTAAGTATATTTCCTGTTAATTACATGTAGATTGTTTGTATTTCTTTCCCTAAGCATAGGTACCCAATTTACTTGCATGTCCATAAAGTAAGTCTCTGTCTTAACAACCAATGCATTGCAACCTGTTTGCTTAAACTGTTGAGAGTTTAGATGCACTAAAAGCCTAAAGGTAACAAGGCTTTTAGTTACTGGACACCTTTAATATCAGTCTCAGTTGTGACACGAAGTGGTTTCTAACAGAATTCATCACCTTCCAGCAGACTGCAACCTTCCCCTTGAATAAGAATTTGCAGGCAAGAAAGCTACTGAAAGGTCAAAGGATAAAGAAAAGCAGCCCCATGAACAGAACAGCATTTGTTCCTTCTGCCACTTTGAGTTGCTGATTTCCTTGCTCTCTCCATGCATCCATTTGCATAACAGAGTTGGTCATCTGGCCTTTATTACAGCAGATTGAGTGTAAAATCATTACTGAAACATAAAATACATCCTAGAGAACACTCTGCTCACTGACATAAAAATAAAGGTGCTATTGCTGCTTAAGGATACCAGAGGTGATAAAAGAAGCACATCAATGTTGCTGATTGATTCTCACTGTTACAACTTGCATGAAAGGCTGCAGGAGGTTTTCATGGTCAGGCTGAAAGAAATGCTTCTTTCAGTTCACCCCCTTTCTCCCATTGCTTTAAAGTTGTTTAAGAGACTAGACCTCATATCTCAGTATATAACTTACCACCAAAGCCATCCCCATTTTTGATACCCTCTTGGACTGAACCAGCTCCAGACAAGGAGATTTCATCTTACACTGTGATATAATCATGTGCTTAATGGTCACCAACCTAATGAAAAGACCCTCCTGATCTGCAACATTTTACTGAGCCATTCTGCTTAAAATATATTTTATGTAATATAAAATAGATATTATATGTATTATGTATTTATTTTATATATTTATTTATATTTATGTCTGGAAAGACACTCTTTTCCTTCTCAACATAGAAGCAGCTGCAGGCTTTAATTCCTAACATTAAGAAATATACTGAAAAATATAGGTTCCATACTTACTCAACCTTTTTGATACGGATTCCCTAACTTTTATTTTTTGCTAGAGCAAGCTCAGTTGTGATGCTTCCTCTATCTGTGCATTAACAGAATTATTGCACATATTATTGCATTATTGCACGGTCCAGGACTTCTCAGGAAAACATTGCACATCTGTGTTGCTGGGCCTCGTCTCAGGAAGCTTGTGAGTTACTGCTCCAACCTTCTGATATTCAATATGGTAATTCCTTCCCTTTACATTTGTCTGTAAGATATGATTTAGTGAACCTTTTCCTTCCCATCTGCTGCAAATCTGAGTCTCTCCAAATCCATTTCACTAACATTTTTATTACTCCTATCCAGTTCACAGGAGAAATTGACACTACGAGGTTGCAATCTCATCCAACAACTCACATCTTTCTCATGAAGTCTTGCCCAAAGGACACTTCAGGGCCTGTGCTGGTACAGAAGTTGTGGTGTTGCACCTCAAGAGGAGTGGGTGTCATTGCCTACCCTTTTGTAACATCTTTTCTCTCTCTCTCTCTGTCCCCCCCACCCCCTTATTTTTTAATTTGGATTTTGATTCTTGAAATTCTTGCACAGTTGTTGCTTGCCAGCATCCAAGTGTTGGCAATAACAGAAAAAAGCCCCAAGTTTGTGGGGTTTTGGTGACTGGCAATGCTGTTCTCCAGAGAGAAGAATTAGCACTGTGCACAAAGCTTTGATTTCTGACAAAACAATCCTATTTCTTCTTTAAATTTGATCAAAAGCTCTAATGTTTATGTATGTCTTTATTAGCAAAGTGTAATACTTCCTTTAAAGTTTTTAATACTTTCAGGCTTTCTTCCATTTAAAATTATAATTCTCTGCTATTTCAGTAAATGCTACACCAATTGAAATTGAGTCATTTTTGCCTGCAGTTCTAGCTCTGAATTTCATCAGCACCACTTAGGGCTGTCCATCAGCAGCACGTTACTTAAAAGTAATGTACAAAAGATATTAAGCTTTTCATCACTGATCTGGTGTTTCTAGAATATACTTTCACATTTTTATTCTCTTCTTTTCACTACAGTTTGTTGTACTCATCACTGTACTGATATGATTGCAGCTCAGTTTGTGTTGGTGGGACTGCAACGAAAGATCATATGAAATCAAGCTGCTCTCCAGTTTCTTTATCTGGAAGAGAAAGAGCTGATGTCAACAATTTCATACCCCAAGTCACAATTTTAAGAACAGGCAAAGTACAAACTCCTGAAACAAATTATTTGCTAAGGAAATTACCAATCTCATCTGCATCTATTTCTGAAACAGAAAATTTCCTTGAAGCTCTTCTTTTTGGATCTCAGCTTCCAGACATCGTCTTCGCAGGTCTCAGGCTGTTACATTATAATCTCACCTCAAGGTTCTGTTGACATCTGAGGCTCCCCTGTAGACAGCATTATGCACAAATATATTACAACTAAACATTACATTGGTCTCTGACAGTGATGTATGGACATAGTATTTTTTTTAGACTGGGTACAAAGCCCTGAAATGTGCCACACTTAATTCCTCTCTTTCACCTTCATAAGGACAAAAGAAAGGGTTCTCTTAATTATTTTCCTAATCATAAATGTTATCTGTTCTCCTCAAGCATGCAAATATATCAGTAAAGAGCTGCAGCATTTCAGGAGCACAACACCTAAAATTTTTCTAGTTGCCACTGGTCAATGAGTTTGGAAGCAGAAATCAGTATAAATCAAATAATGATTCAACCTGGTACAGTGTCTAAATCAAATCAGAGGTAATAACAAACAACAATGCAGGCAGAGAAGAGAACTAGAACAATATAGGTAAGATACAGAATTTTGAGCAGGTGCAAGTCATGCAAGATTGTTTCAACCTGGGCTTTGCACACAAGAATAAAAGCTAAAAGACAAAACTAAATCCTGACAAAAATGCAATACATTGAAGAGAATGTGAAGAACAGTATCTTAACTATAAAATAGAGAGCAAATGTATGGAAATAATTGAAGTAGAAGATTCATAGTTCCTGATTAAGCAAAATAGATACAGACTTATGTATGCTCTTAATTCCCATAGAAGCTAAAGCCATGATTAAAATGTTACCTGTGCTTCAGTGCTTAATTAATTCCATAGTAATCATAGACTCCTCCTTCAGCTTTCACTGAGCCAAAGGATTCCCTGTATCCTGGGAATTTAAATTGCTCAATACTTTGAAACACTGCTTTTATTTAAATGTATAAAACCCACAGTTATAAGATACAATTAGTCTTTAATATTTTTCTGTTTTTGCTTGAAGGATCTTAGGAGTACTGGGCATTGATACAATAAACATGAACTTGTTAGAGAGTAGAAGACAGGAAGAGATCCTCCCTAATATTTTCCTTCTCCATTTACAGTGTTTAAATAGAAAAAAAAAAGCTTGCTTTTATCACCAGCATCCCTGAATTGTTTCATATATACAGTGCAGTAAAAATGTAAAAAAAAAAAACAAAAAAAAAACAAAAAAAAAAAAAAACTGGAATTTAGGCAACTGTTTGTTTTCCCCAGATAATTACTTTCAGCATAGTAAAATTAACAGATGTTTCTTACTAAAATAATCCAGAACTAAATGTTAAGTGTTTATTCTCTTTTAAAAACACAAGCAACTCAGCAAACAAATAACTCTAGAGAGTCAATAAATGTGCTTTATGTACAGTCCTGAGGCTCTTATCTGAAGTGAATTAATAATGAACCTCAGGTAAATATATCATGGCTTTATAAATGTGTTTCTGAGGATGAGACTAATTACGTACATTGATGTAAATAATATATAATCAATACCCATTTTCCTTTCTAAAAGGATGAACTAAAACCTATTTAGCAACTGAAACTTTGTTGTTATTCTTAAAAAATAATCAGCATAATAGGCAATAAAAACTGGAGCAAAAAAAGAAATGAGAGCAAAGAGAGGAGTAGAACAATTTTCACTGAAAGCTATGACAAAACCTAGAAATCCCAAATGAGATGAAAAAAGGTAGCCAAGAGCAACAAAAGCTAGGTTCTAGAATATTACCTGGAACTATAGCACTTTCACCCATAGCACATCACTTGGTAACTTAGAATCATAACAGGTCGGAAGGGACCTTCAGGGGTTATCTAGTTCACCTCCTTGCCCAAACAGGTCTCATCAGATCAAGTTGATCAGGGCTAAGGGAATCCTGAACATCTCTAAATATGGAGGTTCTACAACATCTTTGAGCAACCCAGCCCAGTGTTTGACCATCCTCAAAGTATATTTTTTCCTTTCTATCTAGAATATGGAATTTACTGTGTTTCAATTTGTGTCTGTTGGCTCTTGTGCCATCATAGTGCACTTAGGAGAAGAGGCTGGTTCCATTTCCCAGTCCTGTCTTGCAGTCAGGTAGTTGTAAGCAGCAAGAAGATCTCCTTTTCTCCAGCTGAAAATACTCAGCTCTATCAGCATCTTCATGTACATCATGTTCTCCAGCCCCTGATTGTTTTGGAGGCCCTTTGATTGACTCTGTTCCATGTGCCAAGTATTGTTCTTGTACTGGAGGGAGCCCCAAACCAGTGACAGTACTGAGAGGAGGTGTTATGAAAGATCATTCCCCTGGCCCTCTCGTTAATACAGCTCACGATGCTGCTGGCCACCTTGGCTGCAAGGGCATGGTGCTGACACACACTCAAACTGTCCTCTAGGACACCGAGGTCCCTTTCTGCTTCCAAACAGCTCCCAGACTGTACTGTTGCATGGGACTATTCCTTTCTGGACACAAGAACTTGGAATTGCTCTTGTGGTGCTCTCTCTGAATAGCAGTCCTGCCCTCCAGCTGAATTCAGCTTTTGAAATGCAACAAAAGAATGTAAAATCTAGAGAGCTATGGTGGGAAAGAAGCCCAGAACTCAGAAGCTTCTCGAGGGAAATGAGAGAACCAGATGGAGATGATAGTTTCAGTTACCTCTAGAATGTACTCACAATGGGAAGGAAACATAGAAATGCTTAGTTGGCTAAACATTCTTCTATCAGCACTGAGGAGTTGGTTTGGTCTCCTGCCTTACCATATTGAAAAAACAGTATTTGTGCTGATTTCATAAGAGGTATTGGCAATGTGCCTTATGAGATTGGTATCGTGTTATTCGTGTTTGCTTCTCACAGCACTTTAATTTTGTATCTGTTTTGATTTGATGACAGTGACAGTTCTAAGTCAGAAACTAAAATCGAGTCTTTCTTACACAATTTTTTGCCCCAGAGGAGCTGCCTGGGAACTCTCACAGACCAAAATACGCAGTACTCAGCAGCTGGTGTACCTAAACCCATTTTGTGCTGGAATCTTCTTGGAAGATTCTGAAAGCCATAGTGACCACCTGGACTTATCTAATTCTTCAGATTTTTCTATTACATGAAAACCATGTATTAAGACAAGCCTTTCAAACAGTTGCATTGGTAATCCTTTGGCTCTGTAGATTCTATAAATCTTTGAGTCTTTTAACCTGCATAACCTTTAATAGTTTGACATTGCTTCTGTCAGGATGGTGGTGTTCCCTTTGCAAAATATGTAAGCTAGGGTCCACATAAACCATTTGTGGTCAGGCAATGTAGCTTTGGGATACGCTTCCAAGATAGATTAGGCAAATTTGGCCTCTGGCTGCTCTTAGGAATTCTGTGAGTTTTCACACCCCATTTAGAAATCAACCCTTTCACAAATTCAGATACTCCTCTTTTACATGCACAAATAAACAGTTTAGAATAGTAAAATCAAGTTCACAAAATACCTCGACAACAGAACATAATACTGGAGGAAACCTCTGTCAAGTCCACCAGAGATTGTTACTGAACTGTGTTTAGGAAGTTCAGATGCTCCTCTTAATGCATGGAACCACTAAGATGCAAATTACTCAAGGAGTGATTTTTCCAGTACACAACAAATACTATCAATGATTGGTGATCTTAGGAACGTGGTCTCTGTAGTACAGAAAGGATGTTATTTTAGTGATATAACTGCTTCACGTG
The DNA here is from genome assembly GCA_013397075.1 of Rhabdornis inornatus. Classification (NCBI taxonomy): domain Eukaryota; kingdom Metazoa; phylum Chordata; class Aves; order Passeriformes; family Rhabdornithidae; genus Rhabdornis; species Rhabdornis inornatus. Next base: position 3,050,998 of record VWZS01005849.1, on the reverse strand, counting down.
ATTGATGGCATAAACTTCTGTGTCTGGTGAATGGAAGACAAAGCAATGTACGTAAATTATTTTGATTCACCTTTCATTATGTGTTGCGAGATGTCTTGGTGGCTATTACATCTTACAAGATGACTTTAAAAAGATTCATCTGTGATACACTTCCATTGACTTTGCTTTCACTGGGGTCTCTTCCCATGTCATTAAAAGGTTTAAAACTGGGAAAAATGAGAAATGTTCTAAAATTCTCATGTTTATCATTCCCTAATTATATGAGAAGCCACTTCCTAGGAGCTGTGGCGCAAGTATGTGCCAAACAAAAACTGTGCAACAAAATTTTGCTGTCTTTAGTCTGAGGAATCAAATCTATTCTGGAATCCTCTGTGATTTGGCACAAGTGGTATGGATGATATGCTCAAGGAAGGAGAGGTAATGCCCTCCAAGTTTCTTTGTCAACAGGCTATAATAGCCCTTATACAAAGCCCTTAATAAGCTGTAAGCATAGATTTGGACATAGTTCAGTTTTCAGCATCCTAATAAGGAACAGTAATGTTAAAACAATTACTAAACATAATCTAAATACTTCTTCAAGCAACTCTGTGGATTGCATACGACTGACTCCTGAGATGGTTTTTGGTGGGGCCATTTTGATGGGGCCAGCACTGGACACTCCTAGCCAAGAAGCAGTATGTGTTTTCATAGAGCTGTTTGGGAGAAGCAGAGAACAATTTCTTCCAAAAGACACGTTTTACAGTGCAAGGCATGTTTTACAGTGCAACCACTGGATCCGGATGCCACCAGGGATTGCCGTGCAACAGCCCTTCCAGAGCAGAAAGGATGAACCTATACTGGCTGAGAGGCTGATCTTTGGAACCTGGGGAGTCCCAAGTCCCTTCTGCTTTGTGGTGAGAGACAGCATGGTCAATGGAGTACTGAGTGCTTCAATCATGAAGCTGAGAGAAATGTGAAATGATGTCTGTGTAGGTGTGGATACTACCCTTCCTTTTGACCCTTAAACCTGGCTGGGAGGAATCTGCGTTGTGACTGCAGCTGTGGAAGCATGGACATGACGTTTTGTCAGCACGTAAAAGTTACACTCTTTTCAGCCACCACTGAAAAACACGTAGAAAGTTCTCCTTTCCAAAATAATGATGACATTAAAAAGGTGATTCTTTGATCCTAACAGTGGTTAAAATCTCATGATTTTAAGACTTGAGAATTCCGTTTTGGTTTTTTTTTTAAAGTACTTTTTTTCCCGCGGTTGACTTCAGCCTTTAGGGAAAGCTCTCCAATCACACACGGTGCGTGTTCAAAAGCTGGGGGATAAGGGCTAAAGCTGCAATGGCTCGGGACCTCATAGCCAAGCCCTTCCACATCTAGAGCTAAATTCACGTTTGCGTGCGGCGTGCTATGACACCAAATTATCCTTTCTATTAACAACAGCAACGGTCGTGTTTCCAAGGACTTTTGTTTGGGTTTTTCCCAGAAATTTTGCCTTAATCTCTACTCAGGAGGGGGGAAAAAAAGCTCAAAAAAGTGAAATACTCGTATCCAGCTCGCAGAGGAGGGCGGAGGTGGAACACAGCGGGAATTCAGGGGCTGGCTCCCGGGGACTCGGTCCCGGGGCGGCTCGGGGCGGGAGCGGACGGGTCCCCACGCTCGGCTCGGCGGGGCCGCACCGCAGCCACCGCAGCCACCGCCGCCCAGGGCTCCGCGNTGCTGCTGCTGCTGCTGCGGGGCACCGAGGCGCAGAAAGGTGGGTGCGAGACGCGGCGGCGGGCGAGCCCCGCAGCCCCGGCGGCCGGGGGAGGGAAACGAACCCTCCGGGGCTGTGATGCTGGGAGGGGGCGCCCCTCGGCATGTGGCCCTACACGCCGAACCTGTCTCCTCCCTGGCCAACAAAGGGCGAGAGAAGAGCCCCGTTTTGAAGAAAAAAAATAATAAAAGCAAACGGAAAACTAAACAAGAAGCGTTTTTTTCGTCGCCGCTCCCGCACTCGCAAGGGGAGCTGGCGGCGGCAGGGCTTCACCGCGGGGGCGCGGCCGGGGCTCGGCAGGGAGCCGGGGCTGTGGAGGCAGCTTGGGGCACACGGCAGGGCAGGGCTGTGTGGGGTTTGGTGTCACCCCCGCCTGCAGGCTTTGAGGTGTTCGGTGTGAGCCAGGGGAGGTTCTGCTTGCTGTGAAAATAATCTTACACTCGCCCAGGAGTACGCAGAAGTGTTTATAGGAGTGTGTGTCCGGAACGTGTGACAGGGTAGTAGGCGTTGTTGTTTTTTGGGTGTTTTTTTTTTTAGAGAAATCGACGAGATTTCTCCTCCTCGGGTGAAATTAATGAGCAGGCTTTAGCACTGTGAAAATTACGAGGCATAGTTTGGTCAATTCATGGCAGAAGATCAGAGGATGCCACTGTGACTGTCACTTTGATCATGTGCTTGGGACAAAGTGGTGGGAGTGAGTGTTTTGACAGCATCTTGAAACTTACTTCTTGGTTTGGGAAGATTAATTTTGTGGTTTTCAATTCCACTTGCTTCTTTCACTGGCCTTAAATTGTTTCAGAAACTGTTCTTCTCAGAAACTGTTTTGAATTGTCACGTAACTTTCTCTTTCCATCTCAGAGATGGAAATGTGGTTGAATTCAGGAATGCTGCATTTAAATGCACAAAGGGAATAGGAACTATATGTACTCTACTGTTTTTGCATCTAAATTAAGCATTTAACTAATTAATTAAAATTAATTAATTGAATGGGAGTTCAGTGATGTATTCATAGAGCAAGGTATTTGTGTGGACTTACCTTTTCCTCTTATTTCCAGCTAATTGTATTTAAATATGTTCCAATACACGTACAAAACTAATGCTAATAAGCATTTGACACAGCTGGGTTTGTTTTCTTGTAATTTATAATGGATCTGGAGAAGACCCATTTGCTTCAGAGAGCAAATTGGGCTGTTTTAACATTTAGTCTTTTGAATGTTGCTGCTGGATGAGGCAGGCAGCAGCAAGGTGTTAGTTCACGTAGTAGTAGCATCACGCTTGTGCTGACCTGACACTTGTCTGACCTTTTGGTGAGCCGACTGAGTTTGTTATTCTAGGAAAAAACTGAAATAACTGTGGGTAGGGAAGAGTCATAGTTTGCCTGGAGATGCTTGAGTCGAATTGGCTCACTGAGTAGTCAGGGGTGTGTTAGAGGGGTGGGGCCATGCAGCAAGAGGTGGCTCTTGGGAGGATAGCCGGCTTTTAGGTGTGTGTGAAACTTTATCTTTCTGTACTTTGAGAAACTGCTGCTGAAGAGCTTCTACCCAGAATATCAATTTGCAGTGTTTCTCTGGTTAATGCTTAAAGTTTGCTCAGAAGTCTCACTCTTGAGCAGGATGGGAACCTCTTTTTTGACAATCTTCATTTTATTTGCTAACAGAAAGCAGAGCTTGTTTTGAGGTGAGGGACTCTGGTGTTGTCAAATACAATGCTTCAATATGAGAAACTGCGAGCGCCTCTAAGAAGAGTTCTGCCAATGAGGGACTGTTTCCTTGCCAAAATATTTTCATTTATCTTATTCCAGAGAAAGTTTGGGGAGCCCTTATCCTATATCTCTGAATGCTGACATAATTCTAATTTTGAGTAAGGAGTCCCATATAGAAATGAAGCTGCTGTCTAGCTCTTGAAGGTCTGCACAAAGTTATTACTCAATTAGGGCATTAAATAATGTGAACAGGCTTCTAAGAGAGTATCTTGATTGACAACAAAAGTAACCAAGACTTGGGGAATTCTACAATTAAAGTTGCTTTTAGTTCTTTTTTTATAAAAGTACAGTGAGTGATACTGTGTAGGAACCTAGCCTCATTCATTAGAGAGGCTGATCCTCTGTTAATAAGTAATTGTTCATTTTCTTTTCTACTGTTCAGCAGCTCTAAGCCTCACATACAACATGGTATTTAAATCTTTTTCTGAAGATAGTGTTTTCATTTCTCACATGCTTTTCTGTAGAGCACCTTCCTGGTATGAACTGATTTAAAAATAACATTATTTTGGTCAATGTGAAGCTTGTTTTTAGTATTGGGTGTAATGGTGCTTCTCTCCTTCCAGACAGCAGCAAACTGAGAAATGAAAAAGTGCAGGTATTGCTGTGGTGAATATGTTTTTCATAGTAGACCATTGTATTATCTTGTAGGATTCAAGTGGAATTTTTTCAGTCTATCATATTTAAAATCATTCAGTGTATAAATTCAGAATTCCTTGGTCAAGGGTTTAAACTTGAGTGTGCTGCTGTGTTCGAAAATTATGAGCATTTTTTATTAGCTCTAACACCTTCAGAAGTGCCCTGTGCTGCATTTCATAATCTTGTGCCTTGGGGTCTGTCTAGCTAATGGCTGTGCAAGTCAGCTCTTGTGATTTTTGAAACAGTTGTTTAGTGAATCTAGCTCCTGGTTGCAAGGAAATTGATATTTGAAAAATACTTAGAGTATTTTCTTTTGTTTTTCGTGTAATTAGGCGGGTGTGAATAAAAGCAAGCCAGCAGCTAAGCTTCCTGCTCTTTGTGGATTACGTTTTGAGAAACATTGCTCTTAACAGATGTTTAGGTATTGACATAAATTTAGTATGGTCTGTTCATTAGCTAAGTTTAACCTTTTTTTTTTTTTTTTTTTTAATTTAGAAAAACACAGCTACAGGAGGAATGGTTGCTCAGCTTTCATCAAAGTAGAAGTTGAATAATGTGTCAGTAATTCTGAAGGTGTGAAGCTTGTAGGGTCTGTAGAGCAAGAACTTAGTTACCACAAACTAGTTTGGTAGCCATCTGTTGGGATTCCTAGTGGATACCAGTACACCTGTAAAACTGGGAAAAAGTGCCTGAAGTTAAAAGGAGACTTGTATTCTGAAATTGATTCCCCAGTGACTTGAAGCAGATTTATTTGCAGTCTTTTAGAAAAAAAATAGTGCTGGATGCTTGTTTTTGAATGTGATTCCCCGTGTGATTTTGTTCTAAACAAATAGCAGCCCATCAGGATGTTGTTATATGCTCAAGCCTCGTTTAAGAAAGTGCGAAAAAGTGGTTCACCACTTAGCTTAAAATGATGCTTTACTTTGCTTAAGAATGTTTACTTTGGTGTAGCAGGGAAAAATACTTTTTGAATATCTGGTACTGAGTTATCATCATCTGAAAAAAGTGAAAGAATTCATGGCTCTGTGCACATTGAGCCTCATGAAATGGTTTTCCGTGGACTCAGCCGCAGTATTTGTGAATCATTTGTGTGTTCTTTGTTTCTCATCAGTTCCTCGGTGTGCTCTCCTCTCTGCAGCACTCCTGGTCTCACCTCTGCTTGTCTCTCCTGCAGGGCGGTAGGCAGTGGTGGCTCTGACTGTGGCTAGTCCAGAACTGGGCAGGTGCTGATCCATCAGCCGTAGTCTGGGGAGAAGGATTCAGGCAAAGAGAAGATAGCTCTAGCTACATATCCAGCGGCTGAGCAAGATGGAGGGAGACTGCAGCTTCTCTCTCAGGGTCCTGGAAGAGATGATTTGCTGCTATAACGTGCTGGCAAGGGTTCCAGCTGGTGGGGTAGCCCATTTGCAGGTCTTTTCCTGCTGCAGAGAGCTCTGGGCACGTGAATACAAAGCACTGCCACAAAGCCGTCTGTCACATGAGCGATTGCCATGTGCTGCGGGACACACAAGTGCCAGTTTCTATTCTTGCTAAACTAGATTGAGTGGTGTCTCACTGCCCTTTGTATCCATTGTCATTGGCTGGGCTCGTCTGGAAGGAAGGGAGTCGCAGCCAAATCTGAAAGGAATTATTTTGATTAAAAAGACCCTCAGATCTTTGCATGAGAGATTTATTGTCCCTCGAATTGACATCAGATTAAGTGTTTTATGAGGAGGAGGGCAGTGCTCTAATGAACTGTTTTGCTTTTTTAATGGGACAGTTTTACTTAAGAGTGCAGACTGTTTTGAAGATGCAGTTGTGTAGCTTGAGGATTCAGGGATTGGTAGCATTTAGATTGGAGTGTTCAGGCAAATCCCTTTCATCCCTGTGTTGAGAAGTCTGGAAGAATTTTTCAAGACCAGGGCTTAAAGTTAGGGTAGGCTTTTTCAGGTTTTCTGATGCTCTTTTTAACTTCCCAGCATTGCACCTAGAAGATGGATTTAGAGAGGAGGAACAGTGCCGTAAAGAATTTTGTGGAGGAATGCTGTTCCTGAAGGGAAGTGAGCTGATACTGGAAGTATAGACCTAAAAAGAGTTAATATTCTTTGCTTTTGAAAACAAGAATCTCAGCAATGTTATTTTTCTCCTCCTGTTAATGAGCCTTGCTTGAAGTGGGTATGACGATCTGGTGGGCAAAAGGTACATCCATGTGTTCTGCAGAGCATCCTTTCTGGGAAGGTGCCTCCCAGAACTGGCTTGTTTCAGCCCAACCTATCTGGAAGCCTGTTGAAGTTGTGCTAGCCTCATCCTTTCTTGTAAAGAATGCAGGAATCACCCTTTTGTGTAAATATCCTTTGGAGCTCTCATAAGAATGTACTGCATTTTGGATTTAAGCAGTAGTACCTGTTGGTTTTATATATATGATTGTATGTGTGTGGCTATGAAAATCAAGCATCTGAGCTGGTGTTAAAAAAGCAATGTAAATGTTCTTTCAGAAGATTGTATGCTGTTACTGTGTGCATCTCAAGGCAACCTTCTAGCATGTTAGTGCAGTCAAAAGAAAATTATTTTCCTGCTACTGAATGGAGATGTTCGGCTTTCAAGATTTTCAGGAGTGTTTTCTTACGTTATTCATGTAAGAGAAAAAGAAATGTCTCCTTTCTCTGCAGTTCTGCCAACCTGCTTTATGCTGTGGGAAATGATGCATTAGGTTTTTAATGAGATCGCTGCTGCTCTGTGTAGTTTCAGTCATCAGCTGGTTAAAGGCTGCCTTGAATGCATCAACTTTCATAGCTCAGATAGTCATCAGTTCAAATGCAATCCTTGTTGGAATTGCTGTTCAGCATATTGTGAAATGTTTCTATATTGGTTATTTCATCCGTATTTTACAAGGCTTTTAAAAAAGCCATTGCTTGTCACCTCCACTTTTATAACTGCACCAGTTGCTTTGGGGAAACCTGGACTTTGTTTTGTAGTCAAAGTATTTCCTTTTCCCCCTGCATTTTCTGATTGAGTTGCTTTTGGATTAATTTCTCTAAATCAAATATTATAGAACATTCAGGGTCCTTTTATTTAAAATAATATAGTTGAAACCATTGTCCAAGCATAGAGTGTGGATTTGTTACTAATCTGAAGTTTGGGGAGGTGGAGAGGGAGAGCGGGAGTAGTATTGATGTAGAAGGCCATGTGGTAACTTGCATTAAGATAGAACTTTCAGTCCTGAGGGTTTTTTATACAGAGTGGTGAGTTGTTATCTGTGAAGCTTGTTCATTAATGCAGTAAGACTATGAAATACCAAATTTTGCTTAACTACATCCTTTGCCATCTATTACTGGAGGCAAACAGCTTGGGCTGTGCTATTCCTAGTCTGTTTGAGCTTGTAGCTTTATAACCAAACTTCATATTATTTGAAACAAAAATTATACTTGAAAATCTGATAGTGACTTTACCTTTGGACCACAGAATAACACTCATTTTGAAAACGGCTTTTGTTTGATGCATTTTTTGTTTAGTGCCTGAAAAAAAAGCCCCCCAAAACCCAAACACCAGCCCTTGAACAGGTAAGAAGTATTTAACCTGTGCTTTCTTTTCAGGCATGTAATTTCTGGTGTTTCCCTGCATGACCACTTAGCTTTCCTTTCCTTAGCTCTTTGGTGAAGAGTTGTAAGAAGATAACATTTCTCTATGGTTGCTAAACTCTTCAAAAAATGAAATTAAAGCAGATAGTTCATACTTGTTTAGCTATCTTAGTATTTCAATCAACTGGATCGTGGAATTGTAACACAGTCACTTGGTACTGCTTATGGCATTTGCATGCTTCCTGTTGGCATTTCTTCAAAATCTCTGTGTTTCGAGTTGTCACTTCTGTTTGAGTTACATTCTTTTTTTCTCTGCAAATACCAAATAAAAATAATTTTCAGTGAGTTAGCAGTCTGTAAGGTTTGAACCAGCACAGCTGGTGGATACTGAAGCTCAGTGATTAGTTGTCTGTGATTTTGGTGAGTTTATTTGCATCCTGAAAATCAAGCATATGTGCTTTCATCTTTGCAGTGACAACTCATACCTCTAAATATTTTGTTCCAAGTCTGCAGTGAGTCTGTGATTTGAGTTGACCTCTCCAGCTATAAAACAACTGGAATATATTCACAGTAGCAATGTGAAATGCAAGCCCACAAACCATTAGAAGTGCAAGGATTCTTAGCAGCTATTGCCAGTTGCTTCTAAAAAAGTGCATTCTTTTGAAGAATAAGGATTCCTGGAAACAGAATATGTGTAAGTGGGGACTGACTATGTATGTGTTTGTTTTTAATGTTTGCTGATGTGAGGAGGATGTGTTGGCCTGGTCACTGGTGTCTGTAGAAGGGTGTTGTGCATTGTGACTCAGGTAATCATTATTTTCCTACAGTTATTTGGCTGCTAATTTTAAGAATGCATGTTCTCAGTATCTTGCTGAAAATGCTAACTTCTGTCCTGTTAGCAGAAATTCCACGCCTCTTGTTTTTGAGTGGTGTCACAGTTAGGAGGTCCCAGTTCTGCACCACGGCTGCGATAGTTGTGTACATTGCTATCGCATTAGTAAATGTTGTTGTGGAAGCTGAACCAATTTTGTGAACTCAGTTGTGTCATTCTTGGCAATACCAGTAGGTGTGGTTTTAAGAATGTCTTAGAAACAGATGGGGTGGGGAGTTGTTTTTGTATTTTGTTTATTTGTTTTCTTCTCCAGGTATTTAAAGCATGCTAGCTTTAGAAATACTTAAAAAGTCTCTTTCTCAAGATGCTTTTGCTTATGTCTGAAAACTTTTTGGAAAGAAATTTAATATAACTTCCTGATTCTCCTTAGTTAGAATAGTGACTAGGCAACTCTTAAGTAGTCAAGGTGTACAAAAAATCATACTTTAAAGGCCTTTCTGCTCTTCAGTACACTGTGAAACCATCATTGTGTAAAATGACTTATAAATTAGGATCAGACAGGTTTAAACTTGCCGCTTTTTTCTTTTTGAAAGAGAGTCTGGGGGGTTTATTTGTGTAGTTTTTCAATATTCCTTCTTTTTTTTTAAGGAAATATTTCTCTGGCATTTTCTTTATGCCAGAGTTTGCGTTTCATTGGTTAAAACTGTATCACAATGGTTTTGTTAATTGTAGTATTAAAAACAAACAGCTATTTTAAGATTTTTTTGTTGTTGTTCTGTCTAGGTATCTTTGATTTCGTTAACATTTTTTATTGTTTAGAAAAAGTTTTAAATTAGTGTATAACATTTTAACATTCTTCATGATGTGATAACTCAATTCAGCTAATCACAGGAGACTGCCCTATTAACCATATTCCATTGATCATGCATCGTTTATGAACTGAAAAGTGGAAATAAAATCAGTCAGATTGTCGGATCATCTATATGCTTTATTAAACACTTCCCACTTTACCTCTTCACTAGTTAATGCCCCCTCTAAATCTTCCTCCCAGATTTTCAAGTTTTCCAGATATACTTTTGGCTCAGGGAAGAGGTTTTGTTATCTAGGCTTGGAATGTTATCCATCAGAATGACCATCCTTGCCAGCTGCTCATCTTTGGATTGTCAGTCTTCCTGGAATGTGATGGATTGTGCATGAGGTCACATGGATTCTCTTTTAAAATTTTCCTCCCCAAAATGTTTTTTCTGATAGAACCACTTCTTAAAGCCAACCCCTCTGATTTTCTTGCTTCTTTTCTTTAAGTGCTGTCAGAGGTAATAATTTGATACATCCTTGTGGATACTGTTAATGGTGGAAAAGGGAACTTGAAAAGTTTGACATGCTTCTGAAAACGGTTATGAGCAGATAATTCTTATGTCGTGATTTCTAAACAGGAGGATGGTGTAAACACTTCTCAGAGTGATGCTGTCAGTCATCACACTAATACTGTTTATTGTGACGTGGCATTTAATGAGGGTTTGTATATAAATGTTCTGTAAAATTATTCCAGATTTGCAAAAGAATAATTATTTTTCATCCCTGAGTACCATTTTCTCGTCCTATTCAGTGATCCCTTTATGGTTTTCCTAAACTTAGATTTGGCCATCGTAAGACCTCAAATGGTCCTTAGCTGTGAAGAGGAAACCTTTCTGGTCTCTTAATTGCAAATTCTTGGAGTAGAAGGAATAGCTGTTTCAGTGCCCAGTTGCAGCTTTCAATGTTGAAGGGTAACACTGAACTGTTTTAGCAGTTGTGCCACAGCTCTCTTCAGTTTCATTCCAATATAAAATTAAAAATAGGATGTGTGAAGTGTTTTAATTAGACTTGGCAAGACAAGCCACTTATATAGCTACTTGCATGTAAACATGGGGTTTTTTTCTGGAGAGAAGCCTCACAGGAATGAGGCAGGTGAAATATCCTCAATATCTTGAGTGGAAAGATGAATTGTGGTGCAATTTTGCGTGGTTACTCCTCAGAGTTCAGAGCTTTTGCCTCTGAAGGGATAGTGTACCACAGAGATATAGCACATATGTTGAGTGTGTTGTGCATGTATGCAGGACCACACAGGGTTTCATAGCTGGCAGCTGCTGCATCTTCAGCAGGACTGTAGCCAGTTAAAGCCCATATCTGGTTATTTTAACTTTGCTCCAGAATGGTTAAGATACGGAAAAAACATCTTGCCTTGTTCAGTGTGGTGGAAAGAAGCCACTGGTGCTTAATTTTTCTTTTGCATATCTGTGAGTTTTGTGATAAACCAAGAAGCCCTAAACCACATTATCTGTTAAATTCTATTTTTATGCAATTGTGTGCAGGTATCAAAGTACATCTCATTATCACAAGGGAGGAAAGAGGAATGCATTCGATTGAATGCTTTTGAACACTTGTGTACTAAGTCTAGTGATGATCAGTTTTTGTCTTTTTCCTAAGTATAGTTGAAAATTTCAAATAAGGTATTTGCATTCCTTTATATCTTCGTTTTTAAGGAGATGTTTTCAAGCTCTCCAGTCCTCTTATACAAGGCATCATTTTCTTCTTGCTACAAAGAAGGTACAGCAAAGCTGATGGGCAAGCTTAACGTTCACGGATAGTTTTTACCAAAGCTTCACACACTGACTTCCTACATGCTCTTGCTATACTCTTTATGATAAATTTGGCACTTACAAAATGGACTTAATGGCACTTAAAAAAAAGGACTCAAACATTTAAAATTGCTGTCATATTCCTGGTTCATCATCTTGTTATTCAGTAGTACATAATTATTTTATTGGTTGTATTCATAGAGGGTCAAAAGTGTGACATCATCTTTGTTTTAAGGGAATATCTGCAGGGCAAAATTAGGAATGAATTGTAGAACAGATTGTATATTAAATTTTATATTAAATTTTATGATGCTGGAATGAAGCCAGGTCATTCAAAATGGGGAAACTCCAGACAGTCCCTGTTGTACATTTCGAAATTAGATTAGAAAATTAATGTTAGAAATCAATATGATGCTGTATGCCACCTACGCTGGGAGAAGGAAATGCTGGTGCACAGATGTGGAATGGGACTGTTTCATTAGTTGGATGACAACCTTTCAAGAGGGTTAGAAATATATTTAAAGTCTCTGTTCTTGATGCAGCTGTGGGGTGCAAATAATGACAACTGTGTTCTGAGGTTTTCAGTGGCTGCTGTGCTTTAAGGTTTTCTTTTTGAAAGCATCCACACTTTTTTCTTTCTGTTCTGGTACCCAAACCAGGAGCTTCCTCGTTGCCAGCTTCTGTCGATTCCATGGTACCAAAAACTGTTCTTAACTGTGGCTGCTGCTGGCTCCTCCCTGTCCCTACCTTGCATCCTCTGCATTGTTCAGGCTCCAGTGGCTGGTGGGCTGTACCCATCCCTCACCCAGCAGAGGGCAGCTGGGATGGGAGCCTGGGCTCAGAACTGGGGTGCAGCCCAACAGGGGTACAGTGAGCACTGGCAGTGGATGGAGCAGGGAAGGGCCAACTGCTCGTGAGAGGCAAGATGGTGCTGCCACCATGGATCTGCAGCTTAGGCTGTGCAGTCTCATTTATGAACTGGAAAAGGAAGGGGGGAAAATGTTGAGTGTAGTGTTAATTTAGCATGTGAATTATTGGTATCATTGGAGAACTTTTTGCCTCTTAGTTGACATGTGTGAGGCTTGTAAAATTTCATGTGGTCCTAGTGTGGTGAGGAGTTTGAAGAACTTCCATGAGGTTTGAAGCCCATTCTGATCATGGCCATTGCTTATTCTCATAGCGTTTTGCACGACCATCTGTGTGTTATTTTTCATTTATTCATCATCTGTGTAGCACTTAAAGCACTGAAGCACAACAGTGTTTATTTTTAAAAAAAGTGTTGGTGCAGATTGCAAAGTAAATGCTGTGTCTTGGGAAGTGGGCCAGCTGCATGTGCCAGCCAAACAAAGACATAGAGCATGAGCTGTCACTGTGAGTCAGCTTGGGCTGCAGTTCAGAGGGGCTTCTGCATTATGTACCATTGAACACACAGACCTCTAACAGACTCCTCATGTAAATCACTTTTCACCATGCCTGGCCTGTCTTTGTAGCCTCATTTTGCCAGTGTACTACGTAAGCAAGTCATAGCTGTCCCTGGGGACTTACGTTGTTCCCCTGGCATCAGTAAGTAAAAGCTCTGCAGCAGTCTTACACAGCTGATGTCTCTTCTGTTTTTTTGAAGTAGTCAGTTCAGTTAGTACATGACAGCAGAGAAAGCACATCTTACCTGCTCTGACAGCTTAATAATTTTAGAAAATTTATTTTAAAATGTTATCATATTTTGGATGCTAAATTTAGGATTCCTAAGTGTTACTCTTTTGTGTAAAATTCAGTGATTGAATGCTAAGACTGTAGTTCCAGAGAGGATGATTGTAAAGCTGCGTGTACAGATTAAAATAATAAAGTGCTAATTATAACTAGCCCAGCACGTGGCCTGTGTTGTAAATGAAAACAGTAAAATTTCATTGTAATGGCATAGTAAATTTTGTACTTTTGCCATAAGAACAAGAATCAGCCTCTGTCTCCTCTCACTCTCTCCAGCTACCCCACTGAGCCGCCAACATTTTGAAAAGCAAAATGCTTACTGTGCTTTTGTCGTGTTCCTGTCTTTGTTAAACTTCATCCCATAATTTCATTAGCTGTCTAAGGGTGCCACACAGCAGGTAAATCAATCCAAACTGAGGCAGCCATAATGCCACCTGCCCTCCACCCCTTGCCCTGCCACTGGCAGTGGCACCAAGAACTGCCTCAGAGTTGGGTTGCTAAAACCCAACACTGTGTGGTGGCAGTGGGTTGGGGCACACTTTGCAGCCAGCTTGGTTCCTCAAGCCAGTGCACCACTCTTATGTGAATGCTCTTCCCAGGGTTGGATGGTTTCTGTCTCTGGTTGGCATTCAAGGTTGTAAGTGCAAACACGGGTTGGCAGTGCTGGTGAAAGAAGCAACTGCTGCTGTTCCTGTATTCACGCACTGTCTTATCCCTGTGTCAAGGAAGGCACTGCTGCATATGCATACTCAAATAAATTAGGGGGTTGCTCTAGGTTAAAACTAACAGCTATTTTTATGAAAAGTCCCTGCTCTGGTTGGCCATGTGGCTGCATAAATGATTGCCTCCAGTACTAGGAAGGGTGTGAGAACATGTGGCCAAAAGTGGGAGGCAGACAAGGCTTGCTTTTGTCTGTGGCTGTGCTAATTTAAAGTGCCTTCAAGTGTTTATTGAGCTGTGGCCTTGCTTGTGGCAGTGTGGGGTATTTTATGTTGTGAAACATCTGTAGGGGGATGAAATGCCTGAACCAGTGTGTTACAGAGGCAGATAAATGGCATTCAGATCAAAGTGGACTGTGTGCTTGTTGGCTTCTAAGAAAATTAATTCTGACAGAGGAACAGATTCCTTCCTGAAGAACATCACTCTATGGAATTTGGTGGAAACAGCAGTAAATTTGGAGGACACAAATAAGGGCATTTGAAAATACTTGAAAAAGCTATTTAGAATTTGATGTCTCTGATTTAATTCCTCGGTGTTTCTTATTCACGGAACTCTTTTGTTCTTTCTGTAAACTTATTTGCCCACACGGAGGAAAGCAAAAACCAGATGCAGTGTCTTTTAGTGGTATGCTGATTAGAAATAGGGAAATGCAGAGCACAGGAGCTGAACAGATGAGGAGAAATTATAGTAATGCATTGAATTAGAAAGAGTTGTGTATTTGAAGTTAAAATGAATGTTTTAAAACACCCTTTTTTGCTTATATGACTCTTATAGATTTCGTTCTACCTCTGCTTAGTTAAAAAGGTTTTAATCACATCTCACAAACATACAGAAAACAATAGCTTATATATGTAAAATCTTCTCAGGAAACCCACTGGTTGAATTGAGTCTGTTCAAAAGGCACGTCCACATGTTAAAATTGAGATTGGTGTATGGATATGCATCAGTTATGCTTTATAGATTATAATATTGAGCTGTTTAATGTCTTTATGATTCACTCTTCTCCAAGTAAAGAATGGGGAAGTATTTACTGATCTAAAAAATTATTTTAAACATGTTTTGATAGTGAGAACAGGTTTAACAGTCACCAACAGCAGCTGTTCTTGGAGGGGGGAAGTTCTGACTGACTTCCACAACTGCAGCTTTTTTTGTAGGTAATTACAACTTTGCGCCCACTCCTGTGTGTTCAGTATTCTTTCATTTTATTAAATTCCACATCTTTTTCAAGTATCCAAATCCTGTGGATTTGGTATGTTTATGTTGGTCTGAGTCCTGTATTTTGTTGATGTAAAGAAGTTGGCTTTAAGAAATTTTCAGTCATCTGCATGATTGCATCATGTGTCAATGTGCCACATTCATATGAACTCTCTCAGGAGGGTTCATCCAGGCTGCATTCAGAGGTGCCTGCAGAAGAGATGGATCGTTCTCCTGATGGCAGCAGTCTGTCTTCCTCTGCCAGCTGCTTTAGAGGTGCTCTTGTTTCTAGCACAAGTTTTGGTGAAGAGCTGAACTTTTCCTCTTTGCTGTGAACTTGGTCCCCAGGACGTGTGAAATTGGATGCACATCTGCAGCCTCTCCAAGTGTCAGGTGTGGTGTGTGCCCACGGCTGGTCCGGTGCTTCTACAAAGGGCTTTATCTATCCTGCAAGTGTAGCAGGCTTCTGATGTGACAGAGAAGTCTGAAAGAAAGCAGGAGACTTGTTCAGCTGTGTACTGGCAACAGAGTTGTCAGCCCATCCAGGAATAATTGATTAGGGAATTGATGTCTCTCTTCTGCGTGTTCTCAGATACTCCACCCTCACAGATTAACAGAAGCAAAAGATTCTGTGTCACTTCATGACTTGCAGGTGAATGAAGTGAATGCTCTCCTATATATGCTGCCGCAGTGAAAAGAATTTTGGAGAAATTGCTGAGTATTGCAGGTTGCTCCCCTGGTGCTGGATGTGTGTACGTGTCTCTGGAGTTCATCAGTGATGTTAAAAGAAGTGTGGCAGAAATAATGAAGCACCACGTTGCATGGAGAGGCTCAAGAACTGCACTTTTATAGTGCCAATACAACAAGATACAGGTTCATTGTTCTGCAAATTTCCCTGGAATTGTGATTTTTAAAATTTTCCAAATAACTCATGAGTGATGCTGCTGCCCTTGGCAGACTGTATATGCCATGGTAATCTTCAAATTCTTCAGGCATGAAGTGTCTGGCATTTCTGTTACCACTAACAGAACATAAGTGAAATACAATAAAAAGATCTAAAATGTCCATTCAGAACAAGCTACTTTTAAAAATCGACTTCATAATAAGATGCTGCAGTTCAGCACAACTGTTTTTCCTTTCCCTACCTTTCTAGTATGATTTGACAGCAGGTTCTTTAATATGGATAGAGGACTATTTTTCCTCTCATGTTTTTAAGAAAGCCTACAACAAAAGGGAGGTTTGAGATTGACGTTTCCGTTAAATTGTGTGAAGCAAATTAGAAAGTTTTTCTCTCTAGCCATGGGAAACAAAGACATTGTTCCAAACTACGAGGGGTAATGTTGACATTTTAAAGTGATGTGTCTTCAAAAGAAAAGTCCCAATGTCTTTGTAAAACTTAAAATATTTTATTGGCATTTTCTCACCTAAATGTGTTGTTTTGAAGTTCTTTTGCTTTTCTCATCAGAAAGCTGTGCCTGTTTATCATGCACAGTGCAGATACTGTTTCAGGGTTGAGACAGCTGAACAGCAAACTAGTGGAGAGAAATGTTTAAATATATGTTAGGCATGATCTTTTCTACTTTTATCTGGAGAAATTTATAGTTTAAATACATTTTGGGTCAAAGAGGAGACCCAGGCTTTCCTTTGTCTCTAATTTCCAGCAGCACAGGCTTAAGATGCAAGAAGATGGGGAAGAATCAAAGATACAGAATCATGTGCATTGTTGGTATTCTGGTTTTAAAAAATATATTTGTGTGGTGCCTGCATTGCTGTAACAGGCCTATTGAAATGAGAAATAATTAACTTCTGAGCATTATAGTTCATGCAGGGATTTTTATTTTCCTTAAAATGCACTCAGAATGGTGTATCTGCCCATACAGGTGAATGCTACTATGATTTCATATTCAAAAGGTCACTGTGTCGGTGTATGTGCAGAGTATTTTCAATCTGTGAATGAATAAGCAGTTGCTTACCCCATCATGGGACAGGAAAAGCACAGATCTGGTTAATGGGTCATTGCTTTTGTTTAGGACATAACCTAAAACTGACTGCTGCTTATGTTGATAATTATTTTTATATCTGCAATATAAAGAGTTTTGAAATGCTAACCCCATGTATCACTGTGAATATGTTTGTTGTTGTTGTTAATGTAATAAATTCCATGCATTTTGTAATGTGTGTATTTGGTTGTGAAAAGCCATTTTACTAGAACAGAAATCCTTTATTGTTAAGTGTTAACATACTAAGACTAATCAGAAATCTGAGATTTGAATGCTTAGTAGCTAATAAAACAAGGCCATACAGGTTCTGCATAATAAAGCTTTCACTTTTCTTAGGTTTGTAACATGCCTTTTGAAAGAAACCAGGATTATAATGATACATAAAACATGCAGTTTAAGTTACCTCTTTGTAATGTTGAACAATGGTGTCTCGTGTTAGAAAAACTCTGACTTAGAAGAGTAATTTATCAGATGTCATCCAAATGGAAATAATATTTGCCATGGGATAGAACAAAGTGTTTTAAATCAAATTGCATTAATGAAAACATGGCTGAAGAACAGCTTCATAAATAAAAGTTTTGATTTTACTAAGCAGATATTCCACTTAACTTTTCCAAGGATGTATCATTTTCATTCCAGACTGCTAGCAAGATAAACAGCTGCAGTTTGCATCTGCATCTGTTTATAATTCTGTGTATACTAGCAGTACTTTAGCTTTTATAACGTTCAGCTATCTTTAATGTGCTCAGATTATAAGGAGAATAGTTTTTCTTAGCAGAAATTAGGTGTGTTTGCAAACAGATTAATCAGACCTAGTTAATATAATCACAGGGGTCTGTTTTTTCTGCGTCACTTCAGTGCATTGGACTTACTTTTCCGCTCAGTCTTATATGTAAAACATTTAAGAATTTTGAAATTTAGTTAAAATTCTTAAGTATGTGTACAGTTTTTGTATCTAAAGCTCAGCTTTCCTTTTCATATTTAGTAGAGGAGCTGCACATACTATTGTGTAATATGAAACACTTTTAGCTGTCAAAACAAGTTTCTGTCAGTAGGAATCATGGTGATCATTGTGAATATTATTCTAAGAACATTCACATTCCTAAACCACAGAAGTACACTTTTTGTGCTACATTCTGGGGGAAATGCATGTCTAGCTGTTGAGTAATTTAATTTATCAGTTTGCTCTTTATAATTTAATATTGACAGTACACAGTTTGTGCTGTTGTTTTCCATTAGTTAAACAAATCCGTTTTGATACTATTATTGCTGTTTAAAATTAATACTCAAACGTTAAGTAGAAGGCTCCAGGTTGGAGTCACAGCAAATTCCGAAAAATTGAGTATGTTCTCCAAGTAAGAGTGAATTGCAGCATTAAAATGGTGGTACAGTGGAAAACAATGTATTAGCAGTTTGGTAATGGTCAGAGCTCTATTTAAGATGCTGTATTTTATTTGCTGTCCATTGGCTTTCTGTTTCTTTTTCATTACGTTGTGAGTACGGTAACTCAGCAAAACCAGTGCGCTCTTGTTTTGTCAGGTTTCTCTGTCCTTTTCAGCACCTGTTTCCTTCTGTACTGAGGTGTTGAGGAAATATGAAATAGCAGGGACACTTCCTGTGCTGTCCATGCTGTATTTAAGTCATTAAGGATCAGTTTCTCTCATTGAGGACGTTGTAGCAGCTCTCTGGTCAAGCGAAAGTCAGTGGTGGTTGAATGGTATTTTGTCACCATTGCTGTATTATTTGCGTGTGAGTGCAAATGGAGTGTGGTTGGTATGGTGTGATGTGAGGCTTTGAAGATAAACGTGGGAGCTGATTTCTTTCTGTTCTTTTGTAGGTGATGGGTGTGGACACACCATGCTGGGCCCTGAGAGTGGGACCCTGGCCTCCATAAACTACCCCCGGACCTCTCCCAATAGCACTGTGTGCGAGTGGGAAATCCGTGTGAAGCCTGGGCAGCGAGTGCAGCTCAAGTTTGGTGATTTTGATATTGATGACTCAGATTCCTGTCATTCCAGTTACCTGAGAGTTCATAATGGCATTGGCCCCAACAGGACAGAGATAGGTAGGAGCTGTAATTATCACTATTTGAGAACTGTTGTCTTGTATAGAACTTGAGTGTACTGTTGGTATTTTTGTTACTTTTTAACAGCAGCTGTATGCTAAATGCAACAGATCCTGTAATAATTTTTGATTCTTGAGATTCTCAAAGGAAGCTCCACTGCAAGGTGGGGCTTTTTAGTCTGACATTTCCTAGTAACTTGCAAAGTTCTTGTAAGCAGTGAAGAGGGAACTGTAAAACTAGAAGCATCTTCATTTAAAAAATAAAAAAGGAGTAAATATATATCTATATGTCTCTCTTACCTGAAATGCCTTTCTTTTTATATGGAATCACTCTGATTTGAGCTGTTCATCTTGGTGGTGTTAAAAGGATGGCAAGCTTTTTAAAAGGTGTATAGTCCAAATATCTTCCATCCTCTAATAATGTTAGTTTCTGTTCTCTTCAGGAGAATTTAATGACTAGAAGTCAATGGTTTTTTTCAAATAGCAGTGTGATGTTATCACTATATCAAGGTATATGTAGGGTGTTTAGACTCTTACGGTTACTTTGCATAAAACTCCAAATGAATTGTCATTCTTCCTTTTCTAAAATTAGCTGTTATTATGCAGATGAACTTTATTTTCTTTCCTAAAGATTTAATTTGGTGAGAGATAAAAACATCTGCTTCACTGAGACTGTTTTTGTGCAATCCAAGTGCTGATCCTGATAAATTGAATCTTTTTCTAAAGAGGCTAGTGGAGTGTTAGGTTTATTAACCCTCTTTTCCAACTGTTACCTAGGTAAGTGTGTGTGAAAATAAGTATGTGCTTGGAGGTGTTGAGCCAGACTTGGTCTAAAATAGGAAACACTGAATACCTTAAATGGCAAGGAACGTCAAGTTCTGATAAGTCTATTACTCACTTTTACAAGGGACTTAATGGGCTCGAGTAAATTCCTGCTTCATTTGTTTCCCTTGCTTTTCTGCTGTGGCCTGCTGGTGTAGGAGCACAGTATGTTGAGGAAATGTGTGTGTTCTGTTCTTAATCAATTAAATCACAGGACAGTGATGTTAACAGTGGCAAATACAAATGAGGCAGGGTTTGGATTTTTTTCATGTTTGAAGCAACAGACACTGGAGAGATTAAACAGTGGCTTGAATTTTCTTGGGAGCAATCTGGACTTAGATCCTAAGTTTTTCCATTCAAGACTACTGACATAGTCTAACATTAAAATACTTTTTTTACATAAAATCTGAATTTCAGTCATACCTTTTTAACCCAAAATTACTTAAAAGTTGGTTGGCTAGATTGAAAAATAAATTGTTATTGGGCTCATTGATAAACAGAGAGGGTTTCTAATGAAGCTTTTAAGGGCTAGTGCTTATTCCAAGTTGAGTATTTATCATGAAATCAAGATAAGATTCAAATGCTCAGTGTTAGGTTTGCCTCTAGTATAAGTAAGAGCTAGAGGTGTTTGTAATATTTCAATACAGTCAAATCAGTGTGTATCTGCAGATTTAAGATATGAGAGTTCCCTCTGCTGCTGTACTGGCGCTGTACAAAAACACCTTGGGATCCTTCAATGTGTATGTACAGACAAAATAGTCATA
The DNA here is from genome assembly GCA_013397075.1 of Rhabdornis inornatus. Classification (NCBI taxonomy): domain Eukaryota; kingdom Metazoa; phylum Chordata; class Aves; order Passeriformes; family Rhabdornithidae; genus Rhabdornis; species Rhabdornis inornatus. The sequence goes on along the minus strand of VWZS01005849.1, from coordinate 3,030,581 downwards.
TTACATCTTCTGCACATGCAGCTGACAGAGGTATTCCTGCAGTCATGCTTTGTCCATTCCTAGTGCTTGCTTTCTAAAAGATTGACAAAAATCAGGGAAGAGGCCAGGGAAGAATTAGAAAAATGGTTTATAGTCTCAAAAGTGTGCCTTGCCATGAATCATAAGGTGCATCACTCTACGGTTTGTCAAAGGCCATATGTCCATGGGGCAAGCAGCACCGGAGAGTTTATCCAAGCTGGATATAAATGGCTTGCACTGTGTATTTGCCTGAAGAAGGGGATAAATAGTGTTTTGAAAGGAGTCTCACGATGGTCATTCATGTAACAAGATCCAGTGGCTGAAAACAAACTTCAAAAAAAAAAACTTTTCTGGCTTTTATTAGAAGATGCCCTTGCTTTGTTTTAAAAAAAACCTGAATAAGGAACATCTAGAATGCTCTGAATAATGACAGAAATTTGTATTTTGACTTCTAAAATTTTTAAAATTATTTTTTTAGTCTTTGGGAGTGCAGTTCACTTTTTAAAGGAAATTGGCATACATATTATATTTATTTTGTATTATATTTTTAAGAACTGTTCCTGCAGGACTGTTACTCTACTTCCTCTACATTAGTATTGTAATTTGCCTTTATTTGACAAAGGAGTCTTGCCTCTTTTTCTGCTATTTTACAGTATGATGACATACTCATTATGAGGAAAGCAATTGGAATGATGAGCTGAAACAGAGGCAGTGTCATTTACTGTTGGTGATTATCCACTTTGCTTATCCACTGCAGAATCTTGAATAGGGTTATATAGGATTTCTACAATATTGAATGATCAAGGTAGCCTGTAGAACGAAAGATTATTTTTTTCTTAACTAGTTAATTAACTGGTTAGTATCTTTACTAAAATTTATAGTTAGTAGGACTAGAGAATTTCATATTGACTGTTTAACAGCCATTCATCCATTAATGTGATTTGGTATCAATTCTAGATCTTCATAGGGCAAATACTGTCAATATTTGTGGACTCCAGCAGTTGAAATTGTGTTATTTTTGTACATTTTGTATGGCAAGAGAAGTACCCAGGTACAGAACCTTTGTTACATTTTTAGGTGACAAAATAGAAGTGAACTAAGTTGTAATGTAGCTTAATGGTGCTCACCCATGATGTGATATGATTATGTATGATTCTGCTGAGATGCAGTGAGCTGTGCCTGCTGCTGTCCAGAAGTAAGGAAAGTATGTGACAGAAACCATAGAAGAGTCTATGGAGAAGAAGTGCTCCAGCTACTTTGGGAAAAGGAGTTTTTTTCTCATTTGCTTCTGTAGATGCTTCTCATTGTCCTAACTTAATCCATTTCCTTGAGAAATTCCTCGTGTTCTTTGAAGCTCTGACTATGGCAGTTGATGCTTGGCTGGAGGTGAATGGGATAGGGTCACATTTTTCTGCAGGTATTGGGGTATGAGAGAGCTTTGACAGTGGCAAAAAAAATGTGGAACTTGCTCTCTGACATTTGCTTTAAATGGTCACTTAAATAAGCACATTATTAATGTCATGTTCATGTATTTGTTTCTGAATATAAACCAGAACTAATGTGAGCCTGCACTGCAGATGAAATAGGAGGCTGGAAATTGAATAAGGTGCTTATTACATATGTTGTTTTGGGTCAATATTTGTTCTCCTCCTCTCCACAGGAAAATACTGTGGGTTTGGCTTTCAAATGGATGGTTTAATTACTTCAAAAAGTAATGAAGTCACAGTACAGTTCATGAGTGGAATTCACACTTCTGGACGTGGATTTCTTGCAGCTTATTCGACCACTGACAAATCAGGTATTTATAATTATTTGGTAATTTTTCTCTGCTGGCAGAATTAGAGCTATCTAATAAAAACACAGAACCAATTAAGTTACTCTTGCATTCTCACAAATCAACTTCTAAAAATTTAGTACACTTTTCATGATACTTCTCTGTAGGAAATTCGACTGTCTACCTAAAAATTGCTGTAGTTTTAAAGAAAGGGTATCAAAGCTTACTTTGAATAGCAAAGTAAAAATGTCAGTTGTCTGTTATAAATGAAAGAACTGCTTCAGATTCAGGACAAAATGCATTTTTTCAAGCAGTAGTCAAAGTGGCAAATAGCTAACGAGTTTTCTTATCAAACTGTATATATTTTATACAGCCTAACCTCGTGGAAATTTTTATTTCAGTACTTTTTATTTAATTTCATTTCATCCTGTACTCCCTTAGCTCTTTAGTGACACAATCTGCTGACTAGTTTTTTGTCTGTCTTGGTTTTTTTCCCCTGGTTTTGGTTCTTCTAAGCCTCTGAAAGAGGTGGCTGTATTTGTTTTGCATCCCTTCCCGCTCATTGTAAAGGTGAGTGATACACGTGGTCCACAAGGAAATGAAGGAGCGGCAGCAACTGCCTCAGAAGGCAAAAACCAAGTTATTATAAAAAGACCAGATAAAGAATTTCCGTTTTTAGTTTTGTAGGGTTTTTGATGCTTTCCTCTCTGTTTTGGACTCTGTGTTGATACACAGCAGACACAAACATGAAAATTTGTGGTATGAGTTATGGATGCCAATAACACAGCATTCTAACGTTTGTTCTCTGTGGTGCTTGGGTTCAGCACTGCAGAACCATTAAATGATGAAAACACAGGCCTCTCTGGCTTACTAATTTAATTTTGTGAAAAGAGCCTATGTTTCTGTCTCTGATTTATCTCTGAAATATAGCTATACATTAAAATTAGGCTGCACAGAAAATGAATTTTGGAGTATTATCTTGTGTCATATTCTCAGTAGATTTCCTAGTTGCTCAGACAAATTAGCAAGGTTCTACTGTAATACAAAATCTGTTGCAAGAAAATTTAGTAGGAATGTGGGGTTTTTTTGTTCTGAGACTTTTGATTAAATCTCAGAGGCTCAATTGTATGTATTCGTGCACTTTAAAGAGCATATTCAAGCTTGTTGTCTTTGTCATCTGCTTGACCTAACATTTTTTCTTTCCAGACTTAATTACCTGTTTAGACAATGCAAGTCACTTTTCCGAACCAGAATTCAAGTAAGACTGATTTTTACCTGTTTACCTCCCAGTTTCTTTAATGAAGTTTTTTTAGTGTTTCTACTTTGCTTTGTTACATGTATCTGATGCAGCTTGAAAATTGGCCATGCAGAGAACTTGAGACACAAACTAATTAGGCTTAGAGCTGAAGAATTTTTACATTTTCCCTCCTCCTTCCTCCTCCTGTTTCTCCCATTTATGTTATTTACATGCAGTATACAGTAGAACCTCGTTAATTTGCACTAACACATAGGAGCTAATATCTCATTTCCATAGAAAGAATATTGCTTTTATAAATAAGTTATAGCAGGTACACAACTTAATTGTTGAAATTTGTATTACAGTTATCTAAGGAGCACGAAATGATGAAATGTATTAGAAATTACAAACCCATTTCACAGTTTGGTGCTCATTAATGAGGTTATGTGGAGACATAGAATGCTGTACATTCTGAAGGAAAAAATGTGTCATTTCCCTGTTGTCTCCTTCCCCATTTCCATCTAAAGCAAGGGCAATGTTTAAAGCTGCAGACTATTGTGAAGTGTCTAAGCTTACTTTTTGGAGAACTTAAGACCTGGCAACATGAAGCATTTCAAAGTGCAATCTTTGCATTTTTCCTTCATTTTCCCAGGTTCCAAAATAGGGCTCTAGCTGTAGGTTCTGTCATTAGTCAACATGTGACGAAGTCTCTGAATCCCCGTTTTCATGGAACCTACAGAGTTGCTTCAGCTGTTGCTGAACTGTGGTGAAAATGTTGATGAGTTTACTCTACTTTGCTTTTAGATCTTGAAGATGTAATAATTTTCATGTATGCAGTATGAAAAGGCCCTAGAACATAAGCACAGGCTTGCTCCAGAGGTGCTGGTGTCTTACGTCGTGCTTTTTATGAGCTAGTAGTAATTTGGCCAGTTTTTTGTGATCAAAGCATTGCCAAAAGCTGTTACAAAATAGCATTGCTTTTCAGATGTTTTATTTAAGGGTGGAAAACAAATAGATATGCAGGTCTCTAGTTCATAAAATAAAATTAATTAATATTGTTACTTATATGACTTCGAATTTACAGTAGCCATGTGGTATTCTTATTATAAAATGCTGGCTTTATTAGTTCATTGTATTGAGACTGGAACTGTACTTTCAGCTGAGACTTGTTTTAAAACATTTTTAAATATCTGTTCTCCTGTTGTGTACTTGTGAGTATTTTTGATCTGGTTTTATAGGTCGTCAGTTAGGAGGTATTCTTACATAGTGATACAAGTATAGCAGTATTGTAAATCAAAACCATAACTTCTTTATAACAGTAAAAGAGTTGTAGGTGTGTGCATATCCTGACTTGATATTTTGTTCTCTTTCAGTAAGTATTGTCCAGCTGGATGTGTGATTCCTTTTGCTGATATTTCAGGCACTATCCCTCATGGATACAGAGATGTAAGTAAAAATATAATGCGCTCAAGTGAATTTTGGTAAAACCTATGATGGATGATACAAGTCAGTTGTAGTTGTTTGCATTAGTTGTGCTTCCTGGATGCTGGAATGTGTGCCTCCCAAAAGTGAGTAACATGCTACTCATTCTTTAGCACTGGTGCTAAATGGCAGGTGCTTCAGATGTTGCCATCCCTAAGAAATGGAGTAGTGTACTGGAGTCTCAAATACTTTTGTAAGTCCCACAGAAAAGGGTGGATCAATCAAAAGAGAGGGCTTTTTTCTACTTCCTGTTTTCTTTTTGTTGGTTTTCTCAGGCTGGGAAATTGAGATTTATAAAGAAAGAACTGGTTATTTTAATAATGTCCTCTTGTTTTTGACGCTGTAATGTCTTTCAGCACTGTCTTAGTGGTTATTCTAATTTTTGTTACCCTTGATAGATGAAATACTGTTTATGCTTAGCAGCTATAAAATAATTTGCCAAACAAAGTTAATACTGTAATGAGCATCTCTAATAATGTACTGTTTACTTAAAACACTGCAAAACCCTCTAGAGTATTTTTCTAATATAAGCCTTTGCAGATCAGTTAATGAACTTGCCATAGGCTGGGTGAATGTTTGCTTCATTTTTAAGTGATTTTTATTTTGCTAGCAGTCTGCTAAAAATTAAATGAAATCTCTGTTTTTTATCTTAAAATACTCCTTTAATAAGCCGTTAGATCGAGCACAGAGGTAAGGCATTGTAAAAATGTTAGTAAGATTTTGGTATTAAATACAAACTTAAAATGTGCCTGTCTGGGTTTTTTCCCCAAATATGTGTAAATAGCAGGCTACTTGCATAAACAATCACCCCCAGGTGAAAATGTCACCACAGTGTGTAACTGTGTTACATGTTCTGGTCTACAGTGAGTCCTCACTAAATGGCTGCAAGGTAATTTTTGTAGGTAGTAACAAGATTAAATTGAATCACTGCCTCACAAATTTGCAGCATCTGTAGGAGTTCTGCTTGTTGGGAGTTTTTTGCCAAAATCTGGAATAATTGTTTTCTATGGAGGAAAAGGAAACCTTTTCCTAAGGACACTTAAGGAAATAAATGCCCAGTGACTTTCTTTTTGTGTAATTTATCACTCAAAAAAGGCAGAGAATTTCCCAGAAGTCAGGCTGTGTGGAAAGAAATGAAATTGTTCAGCACTTCAGAGCAAGTTTCAGGTTGAAGTTTTTCACACATCACTTTCAAATGTACGGGAGCTGTTTGCTGCTCTAAAAAAATACCCAAAATCTTGATTCTGTTCTGTGTGACCCTGATGTTCAGAGTCCATGAGGGCCGGGAGGGCTTGGAGCTCTCACTGCTGACATCTGGTGAGCAGGGAGGAGAGAGCTGCAGCTCCTACAGAATCCCATGCTCTTACTTTAATGGAAAAGGGAGCTGTGTTGATCCCAGACCTGTTGGATGTGAGTGTACTCTGTGCAAGCCTGAGGGACTTGGTGTGATGAGTGCTGCTCGCTGTGGCACCTGTAGCCTGCAAACCAGGGAAGTGTCATTTTAACATTTATTAGTAGATTCTGTCATCCAAGGAGAGAAGGCAAGAACATGATACCCTGCATAAAGATTTTTTATTACTGATCTCCACTGACTTGTACAACATAGGTAACTGACTTGTTTAGGATGACTTGTATGCATGTATCACTGTAGCTTTATGTGGATCATAGTGCTGGATGGTTAAACCATGTTTAACCACAAGTTATGATAAAAAATACAGCCCCTTGGCTAAAAGCTACAAAATCTGCAGTGCATCACCCCTTAATTGAGAAAATAAGCAAACATACTTTCAATGTGCTTTCTATTAAAAGGTTTTCTATGTATTTACATCTTCTGTTGTCTAATATAATTTATTATAGGCTGAGTCAGGCTGTCTGGCTGTTTCAGACTGATTCACCTTGGTGTTGGTTTGAGTTTATTAAATTACAGCAGTTACATTCTAAATACATGCGGGTGAGGATGCAGTGAAATGTAGAGTCTTCTTGTTTTTTATAAATTCAATGATAAATAAAGATGAACGGTTTCTAAATAACCACGGTAACAGTTAACTAAGAATAGTATTTTAACGTAGTAATAACAAAGACTGTAACTGGACAGTGTAGCATTTACGATATGTGGTGTGGTGTTTAATTTATTCACTTAGTAGTATGAAATTTTTCTTTCACTCTCTTCTTCAAGTCATCATCACTTTGTATGGCTGGTGTTCACGCAGGCGTCGTGTCAAATACGCAGGGTGGTCAAATTAATGTTGTAATCAGCAAGGGCATTCCATACTATGAAAGCTCCTTGGCTAACAATGTCACCTCAAAAGTGTAAGTGTATTTCTTGTAATTTCCTTAGTTCTAGCACCTTAGGTCTTGGTAGTGTCTCATTGCGGGATTAATATCAGCTCATGGAGCTGTATGTTCCCTGGACAGGTTCTCTTCTCTAAGTTTCTCACACTTTTGCTGTAGTGTAGTTGTTTTACCAAATATCTTTAATCTCTAGACCAAAAATTTTCATTTTCCAGATTCTGCAAGGAGTTTTTGCCTTCTTGGCCATAAATTCCTACTAGTCTTAGAAAAACAGTAATTTGATGGCTGCTTTTCAGTTTCCCACAAATGAAAGCAATCACAGGAGGCTAACTTGTGTTACTATGATTAACTTAATTTTAAAAGAAAGCATTTTAATGAAGTCTTGCAATTTGCTGGGTAGATGTTTGTATGAAAGTCTTTAACTCAGTATCTCTGGACTTGATTTCATTTGAGAACATGTTTGTACTGAAAGGGTTGCAACTTGCTGGCAGGATGTGTTAATCATTAAATGCCTGTTCAGCCATAGGTAAAGAATGGCAAGCAGTCAGACAAGAAAAATAAATTGAAGACAGTTTGTTTCAGTTTTTATCACTGGGTAATGCAAAACATCATCTTTTGTTCTCTGCAGGGGACCCTTATCTACAAGTCTCTTCACCTTTAAGACGAGTGGTAAGTGTTATCACATGTATTACATGTTACTGCTTTCATACAAACTTTGTGACTAGAAATAAGTGTGCCGGTACTTGATTTCTTAATTGTTGTCCTCATTTTTGAGACCTTTTTTAGTGCATTCCTCAATAATGTATATTTTTAAATTGTTTTACTCTCTCAATTTGATGATTAATCATCACTAATGTTTCAAGTAAGCCTTGCTTATCTTCAGAAAGAGATTCTTTCAGGCTAATTAAATAAATTAGCTGTAGATTTCTAAGTGCAATCTAGTTTTTCTCTAAGTCACTTTAAATACCATCTTTGAGTGGATGTTAGAAATAATGTGAAGACAGTGGCCTTTCCTTTGTCTCTTTAACTGTTTTAATAACAATGTAAAAGCCATAAAACCATCACGTCTGTTTTTCATGAAGTTAAAAAAAGAAAGGAGGCGGAATCATGTGCCTACTTCTCAGAAGTAAACAAATACCTCTCCTAATACATAAATAAAAGGCAGAGTGAATGGGGATACAAAGACAGGAATCTGATGGGCAGGAGTGTTTGGTGATGGAAATGTATAAATAAGCAAAAATTAGATAATACAGTGCACATAATATAAAAATTATTTCTCTCTCAGACCGTCTGCAAGAACTGAGAGAAGGAATTACATGTCTAGTGTCCTTATGCATAAAGAATATTAAACACAATGATTCAGGCAGGGTTTGATGGGGTTTTTTTGTCTTTCAGAATGTGATCTGATAGTGTGTATGAAAGTAATTAAATGGCCTGGAAATTGGAAGGGATAGGGCAAAATGCTGATCTAGACCTTGTGGATTTCAGTGACACATGAGAAATCATTGAATAAGCTAGGAAAAAGATGCAGGTCTAGATTACAATGTCTGTAGTTGGGTTGCCTAGGAGTTAGGTGAGGGAGAAAAAATCCTGTGTTATGCTCAAATGAGATTTATCAGACTGTGGTGAAGGCCCTAGTGTATTCCTGCTGTTGTAGTTGGTTTCATGACTTGGTATGAAGTAGAGGAGTGTGTAATTAATGCTTAGAGGTGTGGTCAGTGTAGAGGAAGATGAGACTACTTGTGCAGGAAGAACTGCCTGAGTTTGAGACTTGATAGAAAACACCTGAAGCATCACAGAGCAAAGAGTGGAAAGTAGCAGGTATTTAGAGACTGAGGCATTTCTGCTTCAAAGTGGCAGCATGTTAGATGGAAAATGACAGATGAGGGAAAGGATTCCCTTAATGAAGTGATCCTGTGCTATGGCATACGTCCAGCAGAGACAATAAACTATTAATGCCATCTCACAGGATATGGGCAAGACTTTCTCTGGGATCCAGTCACACGTGGGCTCTGCCATCTGTGCCTCCCTTGAGGGATGAGGAGGTGCAGAGAGGGGCTACAGGGAAAGGGGGAGTTCACAGGAGAAGGGAAAGTAGGCTGGGTTCTTCAGCCTGCCTGACTGAAGGCAAAGATTGCTCTCTGCTGATACTTCTGGGAACTATGCATGTGAGGGGAAAACTGTTGGTACTACAGAGCAAGAAATTTAGCCCCGAGTTTGGGAGATGTTTTTCAGCCACCAGCAGAAGGCAGCATGAGAAGAAACATTTAGTGAGAATGGTGACTACAAAAATGTAACTAATTTCAAGGATGTGTTTGAGCTCAAGGCCAGGGTTATGACATGGCTTCCCACATGCTTTAGTTTTGTTTGAATTAACAGTGTGATACTAGGGTTGATTCAAAAACCCAAGAAGTCATACAGACACAGAAAAGGAACAAATGAACCAGTAATCTGTTTCATATTCCTGCATCAACCATAGATACTCTTAGACCATGAAGGTTCCCCCGTGCTTCTCCTTGAGTGCTCTGTATGAGTGGTGATTGAGAGAATATCCACATTACTCTTGGAATATGCACAAATCATGGCATTCTTGTGACCAGTTTGGTTCAAGCATCCCTGTTAGAAAGCAGAAGACAGTGTGTTTTGTTGGTATTGATGTTACGGAATAAATTTAGATGGCAGTTTAATATTTGCATGTGAAGTCTTAAAATCCGAGCAGCGTAACTTCAGTTCTCATTTTCAATCCTCACCTTTTCTGTTGTTCAGGTTGCTACGGGACACTGGGGATGGAATCTGGGGTGATTCCTGATTCCCACATCACATCATCATCTATTCTCGAGTGGCCTAACCAAACAGGACAAGTAAACATTTGGAAACCTGAAAATGCCAGACTAAAAAGGATTGGACCTCCTTGGGCCGCTTTTATCAGTGATGAACATCAGTGGTTGCAGATTGACTTGAATAAAGAAAAGAAAATAACCGGTAAATGAATCTGATGTGGCTTCTCAGCAGCATTCAAAAGTTTTGGTTACTGACATCCTTTTTTCCAGTGCTGTGCCTTAGATAAAAGCTCAGGTGGCACTTAATTACCATTACACTTAATTTGCTTCCATGTCCTAGCTAATACACTGAGGAGCCTGGAGCTGAAGAGGTGTAGTTTTGTAGAAGACATCTTTTCCATCAAAATTTGTTGAAGTGTTTCCCGTGGTTTTATTGGATCCTTGATGCTTCCCTTTTCCTGCTCATTGTCTCCTTGGAGTTGCAGATCAATATCCAGTCAGCTCAGCCTCCTGTACCTCTGACAAAGGTGTTCCTGGGTTTTCCCTTGTGCCCATCATGGCCACAGTGAATCCAGCAGCAGGGAAAGGAGCATTTCCAGTGCAGTGTGAGGAATCAGCAGACACGGGAGAACAGCTGGCAGCCTCCCCTTCACCTTCTGACATGGAGTGGAGCCTGTGCCGACAGTCTCTGCTGGGCCTTACTTCGACAAACAGGCCAAGCAGTGCGAGCTTAGCCAGCCAGGCTCTAGGTTTGGCCCTGCTCCTTCACCCAGTGGGTGATTTTAGCAGCTGTATTGATTTGGAGACACAGCTGGAGGTGCTGTTTCCCAGGCTGCTCTAAATGGTTTGTTTTCTGTTCTGAGTTGAGCAGGCAGCTTATGGTTACCAATTCCCATTGACGCAGCATTGCCCATTCCAATAGCGAAGCACTGAGGCATTGGCATATTGGGTTTAATCTCCAGGGCAGCTGTGCAGCTGGTGCACCTTCAGTGCCAGTGTTAGTGTTTTCTGATTTAATCATTCAGAGGAGATTTGCTGTTGTTAATGGGCATGTTTGTCATCTGATGTAAATCAAAATTAAATTGGATTCAGGTGGAGTGCTTCATAGAGTCTGGGGCTTAAAGGCTATTGTGAAACATGTTCCAGTGATCAGTTTGTGTTTGTCTCTTTCCAAATTTCCTGAATTGGTCTCTCTAACCTCAGCTGCACACCCTGCTATCAGCAGCATGGCTTGCTGTCATTAAGCAACTTGGGTTTACCAGTGGCCTTTGTTATTACCTTCCTGGGGACTGTTTGGATTTTGCATTACTCCTCTAATTCCTGTGCTAATAAGCTTTTCCAAAACAGCTTTCCTGTGTGAGTTGTGCTGCAGGGTCAGCTGTAGGAAGCCGCAGTTCTTTCAATGGTGATTTTAGGTTGGCAGTACAAGAGCAGGGAAGAGCTGTGTCAGCAGCTGAGGAGTGGGCTGTGGTCAAATGAAGGGGCTGCTTCCATCAAGAAACTGGGGGGAAAGGGCTTAGCGAGGTTATGTTGTGAAAATTAAAATACAAACTAAGTAAAATGAGTTTACTAAGTTTCAGTCACTGTGGAAGTTTCAGACCCTGGCACTTTGGATAAACTGCATGAAGTTAACTTGACCAGTGAAGACTCTCCGCTAATTAGCTCTGGGTACAAAAACTGATCTGTTAATTTTTTACAAAGTGGCACCAGTTTTTTTCCTAATTGGGCACCTCAATTTTCACAGGTATTATAACTACTGGATCAACTTTAGCAGAGCACTACTATTATGTCTCAGCCTACAGAATTTTATACAGTGATGATGCACAGAAGTGGACAGTGTACAGAGAACCTGGCATGGGTAAAGATAAGGTAAAAATACCACGTACTTTCTAGGTATGTTCTATGGAGATTTCACAATTGTAAGTACAAATTATTTTGGTATGGTGAGGAATAATTAAATAACTTTAATTTTCAGTGTTATTTTGAATCGTAAACAGCAGATAAGCAGAAGAAAATATGACACTATGCAAATATGTAAGGATTTGAACAGTTCTAAAATTCAGACATTGTTTTTACTACTGTTTGAGTGGGAGTATTCTATACAAGAAACTTTTGTTGCCAGTGATTGGCTGTCTGGTACTGCAGCTCTTCAAGAATAATTCTATTTCTTTTTAAATAGGTTATATGTTTAAAATTAAGCTTTACTTTCTTATCCTGTTGTGGTTACAGAATAAATGTTACAGGTTCTATAATTTCTCATGTTTTCTGATGTTTGTCCATCTTGATTTTTAGCTAAATACTGTTAGGTTTCTTACATAAGAGAACAGCCTTGCAGAGGGGATACGTTCAGATTGCAAATATTTTACCCCACAGAAAAAGTCCCTAATGTTAGCAGCAAGGCAGTCTTATTTCCCCCATGTTTACAGCTCTGTAGTATTTAATAGACAGTAAAAATGAGAAAATTCATGTCTTCCCAGTGGTTCAGATCAGATTCTCTTAAAGAAATGGCAGGATTCTTAGTAATGTGGCTAGAACTACATTTTCCTTCTTTTTCTTAAAATCCTTGGATGTAATTTACCTTAGTTCTATAGGCCTGTGGTATTATGTACATATAGCTGTAACTACTAGTCTGGTAGTTTTTTAGAAACAGGCTTTGAGGATGGTCACTTTGGCTGTCCTTGGTCTTCTCTTTACTCTGGGTTAAGAATGTTTCAACGTAGGATGTAGAATTCTATTGATAAAGTAAAAGGCTGACGCTTGTTAAATTAAGAGATTTTTGAATACTGGACATAATTGCAGTGGAAAGGTCTTGAAAGAGAGGAGGAGAATTTACTGTCAGGTCTGAGCCTACATGTGAATTAACGTGACTGTTGAAGTATTCAAGAAAAAAGGAAAAAAACAGCATATTTTGCTAGTTTTGAGTGCCCTCTTCTGGCCATAAAATAAGACCTCACTTAGCAAGCTGCCTAGATTTAGGCTTCAGTGTTAGTTTGATAATTTTCTTTAAAAACCTTTGCAGCTATTGCCTTGAATTTTAGCAAATTGTTCCTCTTGCATGCTCATGAAATGAAACAAATTGTGGAGCCTGAAACTACAGGCAGCAGATCTTTCTTTGCACTCTGTGTGTCATTAAGGGACAGGGCATGAAGAATCATGTGTACCCAGGAACTGGAAACTGTAGTTAAATGACAGAAAAAAATGGTTCCATTTGGTTCAAAATAGCAGATTTTCTCTCTATCTGCCATCATCTCACTTGATACAGATTTGCTTTTGGATGCATCTGCTTGCAGGCTTCTCCCTTTTACCATGCCAGACCAGCCAGGAGGTCATAGTCTGTTTTTTTGAAACATGTTTGGAATTCCTAACGTTTTTCAGGAGACTAGAAGCTTTTCCAAGATTTTCCTCTAGTCCTTTTTGCAAATACCTTTTAGAGATTTGGCAGTACTCAAGACAAACTTTTCTTAACTTTTCATGGATGAAAAAAAAGTAAATGCTTGAATTAGGGAAAAAGGACAAATCAGAGTTGCAGTGTTGCAGAAGTTTTGTTTAACAGCACAGAGAGAAATGGGAAGAGTTTGATAATAAAAAGAACGTGAAAGTGATTTCTCATTAAAAAATTTATACTTCATTGAGCTCAGAAGCAAATTATTTTTTAATGCAAAAATTAGGGTAACAAAAATACAAAGCTGCAGGTAAAGTCACTTCTGTAACACTGGACAATAAAAACTTGACTGATAAAAGCCTGGAGTAAAGATCTTTACTGTTAGTCTTTCTTGAAGGTAAGAATTGGCATTGATCCTTTTTGCCCTTGCTGTTACATAATCAGAAACCTCAGCCTCAGAAACCTGACATGAGATTCAACTTTAAGAGTTGGGCATCTGTGTCCCTAATCTATAACCTCTGCATGTGTTGCTTGGGCAGCCAGATGTGCATTCTTTTGGTGGTGGGCTCTGGCAGGCACAGCATGAGCAGGGATACAGTACAGCAATTTGGGCTGGGTGCATCCCATCAGGAAGTCACCTATTTTGCTTCTCACTTGCATCCTTACGAAAACAAAAAATTCTTCTGTGAGATCCGTAGCTACAAGCTGGAACACAGTCCGCTGTGAGCACATGAACTTCAGCTACTTGGTGTTATTCATTCATTTCCAAAATAACATCATAGGCTTGCCCCTGCATTTACTATGTCTTCATTTGTTGCCACTCAATATTATTTAAGAACAAGAAGCTTAAATTCAGAGCAGGGACTTGTTTTGAATGGATATTTTCTAGGATAATTATTTCCCTAGACCTCTAGGGATATTCCAGACATTTTGTTTAAAACCTCAGCCGTGCAATACAGAAATCTCTTCTCTTGTGTATCAAGATTGAAAGAGCAGTGATTTGTATTGATCAGAGATGTGCTAAAAGCTCTTTGACTGCTCTGTGTTGCGCAGACACATCAGCTGTTACACAGTGTTTGTCTAGGAATGGCAGGGTGAGTGGTGTGAGTGAGAAGAAAACTCCTTGTAATACTGACTTTTTTTTTCAGGCAAGTGCCGTAATTCTGTTCTGCATTGTGTCCACCATGATTTGCAGTGTGTGTATCAGTGCTTTCAAGAGAAAGAACTCACTTACTGTCATCCCAGTGCACCACAGAGTTGCACGTGCAGGGCCAAAGCCCCACTGCTGTGCACTAACATGGAGAGGCAGCTCACTTCCTACCAAAAGACATGGTGCCAAACCAGTTCTCCTGAAGGAGAGGGAGGGTTGGAGTACTGGGCCAAGCTGCTACATTGTTTTAAGCAGCTCGGGGGTGAAAAGCCCATGGTTGGCTGTAAATCTGTCAGTGTGCTTACATTGCATCTCACAGGGACTCCTTTCACTGCTTTTAAACTTCACCCAGACTCGTTGTGTATTGTCACATTTTGATGAGTTCTTTGTGTGCAAGGATGGCAGTGAAGAACCAGCTTGAACTCATCCTTCCTGCAAAGTCTGCATGCTTCTCCTGGAGAGCCTCATGCCTCAGTGTGAGACTGAGGAGAGCTTTCACATTCAGAACCCGAATTCTTTTGTTTTGTTGTGGCTCAGTGCTTGTAGGCTGCAGCCACGAGAGGACAGTGTGGTTACACACTTGAGGGTGCCTCCCAATGCTTTCTAATGAATACCATCCTCAGACAGGCTGTGCTGAACTGCTGGGCTTTGTGAAGGCACTTCTTAATTCCTGCTTGTGCAGTGTCACAGCTCCTTGCTATCCACGGATATTTCAAGAGTAAGTGCAAAATACCAAGAAGGACCAAGTTAGAATGACTCAGTGCCATGAACATGTGAGATGTGTGTAACAGCAGGCACTGCCTGGGGAGCATCAGTAGGATATTCCATGGTACCTTTACTGTGAACTGTGAAGCCGTGTGCATACATGTGCACACACCTTTCTTTGTTTTATTTAGTTGTGATGGGGCCAAGGGAGTGGGCAAGTGCAGGCAGCAGTGCCATTCTGGGGTGAATTGGATCCTTCACTGTTTATTCTTCCTAAATAAAACATCAACATTGATAGTACTTACTTAATTGCTATTGTATTTGTAGAACATAATGTTTCTCTCTTTTTTTTTCCCTTCTTTTCTAGATATTTCAAGGGAATACTGAATTGTACCAGGAAGTTCGCAATAATTTCATTCCACCTATTATTGCACGTTTTTTTAGGATTAACCCCTTAAAATGGCACCAGAAAATTGCAATGAAAGTAGAGTTGCTAGGATGTCAGTTTAGTATAGGTAAGACAACTGAAAACTTTTAACTGTGCAAGAAAAGAAGTGAAACTGTTAAGGTTGTAAGTGAAATTACTATGGTTAAAAGTTATATCATGGGTGTATTTTCAATGAGTCTGAAGTGCTTCTTGGCTGCATAATCCTTCTTTAACTGGTACTTTTGAGTTTATCCAAAAGTTGTTACACTTAACCAGGAAAACACTGAGTTTAGGTGTACACAAGATAATTTACAAAATAAGCGTGTCAAAAAATGCCAGTCACTTGCTTTCCATGTCATTGATTCATGGGGGTGTTTCCTCATTATATAACAAGAACAAAAGCTTCATAGCAAACTGTTCCAGTTGTCTTCTCCTGAAAAGGAGATATGGAAAACCAGCACTGTAAAGTACTTATCTTACAAATTCTTTTCTTCTGAAGGTCGTGCTCCTAAAATCACCTTGCCACCACCACCTCAGAACAAGAATGACAAGAAGAATGCTGACTTTGTGGATGACTTCATTCATTCGATAAAGACTTCACTGCAGACAGATAAAACAACTTTCACACCTGAAATAAAAAACACCACAGTGACTCCAAGTGTAACCAAAGGTATCCACTGTCAAACAGTAGAAATGTTTGGAACTCCTTATAGTGCTTTGGCATATATTAAGCGTGCTTTCTGCAGTGAAATTTTCTCAAAACTTAACAAATTACAGCAGATTATCAGTGTTTTATTTCTAAATTTGCCAGTTATTAAATACACGTATTATAAAAGATGTGCAGTTGCATACTGCATGCAGAAACAAAACCATCTGTCAAGTAATATGTATAATATAAATGTATATAGAATTTATATTTTATAGGTATATAATAGTTCCATCTTCCAGAACTTGTTCAAACTGAGTTCAGCTTGTAATCATTGAACACATTTTGTCAGAAGGAGCAGTTGTAACTTGGACTTCCCTTCTGAATTAATCAGGTGTAACTGCTTTATTTAATAATTTCTTAGATCAAAACACCTTTGATCTAGCAAATCTTTTCTGGAGAAGTCTTTTTGATATGAAATTTGAAAAACTTCACCTGGCATAATAATTTTGTTTATCAAAGAAAATGGTCAGGAATGGGAGCAAAGTCACTGCAGATATGGGCACTGCTGAAGTGTCCTTTGGATGACAGGGGACAGGATCACACACAGACCCAGCACAGTCTGATTGGGATTAACTATTAAGGTACTGTGGAATTTGCTTTTTAAGGGAGGTTCAAATTTACATGGGACTAAGAGATTTTCTGCATAAATAATAGAATACATTGTTGTAACAGAAAAACCATATATTAAACTGGTTGGTTTTCATGAAAAACCCTGCAAAACCACAAGCTGTGTATGCATGTAGAAGAGCTAGATGTTAATTGACGTTTGCACTGTGGGAGCATCCAGCAGAGTAGCTTAGCTGGTGGGGGATGTGGTGTGATAGACACTAAATGTGAAAACTGTGTGCTTTACCCAAGTAATTTTCAAATAAAAAACTGATTTATGAGAAGCTCTTTCTGTCTGACACCACTTAATTTAATGGCTTTCAGATGTGGCATTGGCAGCAGTTCTGGTTCCAGTGCTGGTGATGGTCTTCACTACTCTGATTCTTATCTTAGTTTGTGCGTGGCATTGGAGAAACCGGTAAATGCATAAATGCATAGATGGATGAAAGTGCTTTAAATGAATGTTAGCCTGGTGTGTTGGAATGAAATGCATGTATTGCTGTGGGAACTCTGTGGTTTGCCCTTGTGGAAAGAATTGCATTCTTTCTGAGAAAAAAATTCACTTGACTAGCGAGGACAAAACAGCTTTTTGTAACTGTTTTCATTGGAAGTGCTTTGACTAAAAACTGGTTTCTCTGGTAGCAGCAGACTGGTGATGGCAAGCCAGGTTACTGGTGCTTACACATTAAATTTGAGGACCAGTTACAGCCAAGGTGATAATTGCTGAGCATTAATTAATGCTTCTTTTGATAAGCTGACTAGTTAAAATAACCCTTTTTTTTTTCTTTTTTTTTTTTCCCAGCAGGAAAAAAACTGAGGGCACATATGATCTACCTTACTGGGATCGTGCAGGTAACAGAATGGTTTTATGAAACTGTTTACTCAGTGTTTTTTGTTCAACGTGTATTTCAGATTGCAGTTACTTTTTCCACTAGCATAAGCTTCTCTAATGCTGACTGAGGGAGGCATAGCAAACACTGAATTTCTTTTCTGGTCAAACTTAACTGCACTGCTTCGATTTTCTTTTTTTCAGGATTAGTAAACTTTGTGTGTCCTGTTAGACCTGACTGCTTCAGGGTTTTTTTTTTTGTGAACAAAGTAGAAAAACTCTTAATTATACAACATGAGGGGAAAAAAATAATTTATAAGGAATGTCTTTATACATTTGATAACCATTTCTTCAGTACTTTTTTTGTCCTGGAAAAAAATCTTTCATTTTAGTGTATAAGTTCTGTCAAAAATTTTGTCTTCATTGCCCTTGTAAGCGTGTGTTCTTTAGGTATATCTTCCATCCTATTGTCTTGTGCCTCATAAACGTAGGATCAAACAATTGCACCAAGCAGCTCTTTGCAATGGTCCTGAAACCAGCTGTGCCCCAGGTGCAAAGGGCAGCTGCAGCAGTTGGGTTGGTACTGCTGTGTGACTGTGCTTCCCTTCTCTGGCCTCCTGCTGAAAACTTGCACACCTCTGTGTCTAGTCACTGGCAGTCTTAAGCATGTCTTACCCTTAGACAAGGAAGCTTCTAATCACTTCTGTTTGCTATATGTCTATTTCTCATAGATCACAGCTCTGATGTCTTAGGGTATTACTCAAAATAGTGATAATTGCGTTGTTTACCTGCTTCAACAAAATACAAGCTGTGCAGAAAAATATTTTAGTAGCTTAAAACACAGTATAAACACAATCTTTGTTGTTTTGTTTTTTTTTAATCCATGTGAAGGATGGTGGAAAGGGATGAAGCAGTTTTTCCCGACCAAATCAGCAGAACATGAAGAAACTCCTGTACGCTACAGCAGCAGTGAAATCAGTCACCTAAGACCAAGAGAAGTCCCAACAATGTTGCAAACAGAGTCTGCAGGTACTTTGTGGGCCATGTTTTACATATATACGTATGTATGACATGCCAAAAAAGTCAGGAATCTGGCTATATTTAGTTATTTCCCGGTTTGGGGGGAGAACAGAGGAGAAATTAATAGTTTTGTGGGTGAGCATATCTCTTGATGCTTTTTCATGTCTGTTCTCTCATTTCATGTGCTATAGATAGACACTTGCCCAAGTTAATGCAGTAACTGAAAGGTTCTTCACTTGTTTTTAAACCTCATAAAGGGTTAAAGAATTCTTCTGATTATATTGTCATGCATTGGAAATAATTTCATCACAATATTTTTATGCACAAATCTGAAATGTGGCACTTAATTCTCTGCCCTCACTATATGAGTTAAATCATACTTG
Organism: Rhabdornis inornatus; assembly: GCA_013397075.1. Classification (NCBI taxonomy): domain Eukaryota; kingdom Metazoa; phylum Chordata; class Aves; order Passeriformes; family Rhabdornithidae; genus Rhabdornis; species Rhabdornis inornatus. The sequence continues at coordinate 3,011,787 of VWZS01005849.1, read as the reverse complement.
TGATCTGGAAAAGGAGGGTTTATGGATGGTGGCACATGCCCTTTCCCTGGTGACCTAGGCGTGGGAGGAAGATGACTGACTGTGCCTTTGGTTCTGCACTTACCTGCTGATGGCAGAATTGGGCAGATATGCAGGAATTACAGCTTCACTGCAGGCAGAATTACTTTGCTCCTTTTGGCTGCTTCTCTGTTTTTACCCAGCTAGTCAGGCTTTTCACCTCCAGCTGTTGTAACTCAGATTATCTGTTGAGCTAAAGCATTTCAGACTACATGCAGGCTTCCCCCCTCAAAGGACAAACCTGCCACCCCAAGGACCACTTTTTATCCAGACCCAGGCAGAATAATTTTATTTAAATCTATATTAACGAGAAGAACATTTCAATAACCTTCGTTTTCAGGCAGATTTGCAGCTTGGGAAGTTGCAGCTCACCTGAGAAATATAAACCTGAGAAGTGGGGATGTTTTGGCTATCCCAACAGCTTTACCTATTGGGTGGAAAGGAATCGTTTTCCAAAGCAATTGGCACTGCTGGACAGAGAGGGACCACTGGTTTGATGTAGGATAGTGATCTCTGGGAGACTCCTAACAGGTTGTATTTACTGTGATGCCACTGTAAAACATCCATTAAGTGTATTTATGTTTTGTTTTGTTTTGTTTTATTTTGTTTTGTTTTGTTGGGGCTTGCAACACAGAATACGCTCAGCCCCTGGTAGGGGGAATTGTGGGCACACTTCACCAGAGATCAACCTTCAAACCAGAGGAAGGAAAGGAAGCCAGCTACGCTGACTTGGACCCTTACAGTTCCCCCATCCAAGAAGTTTACCACGCCTATGCCGAGCCACTGCCTGTAACCGGACCTGAGTATGCGACTCCGATAATCATGGACATGTCCAGCCATCCCAGCACACCTCTTGGTGCTCCTTCCATTTCCACCTTCAAAGCTGCAGGGAATCAAGCTCCTCCACTGGTTGGAACGTGCAATAAACTGTTATCCAGGACAGACAGTGCATCCTCAGCACAGGCACTGTATGATATACCAAAGGGGCAGCCGGGGCCGGGCAGTGCAGACCAACTCGTGTACCAGGTGCCACAGAGCGTGGCCCATCCCACTGTGAGTAAGGATGAACAAAGTTAGCTCATGAGTAGGGTAGAATGATGGCTTGTTTCTAAAAGCCAGTTCCATAAAGCTCACAGTTTCACTTTTTAAATTCCATTGTTTTGGTATTGTTAGTCTTAAATAATACAACGTTGAACCAAAAGGTGTGGTATGGGAGGTCTGGGAAAACAGTAATTCTGCTTTTCCTTAAGCTGTATGTACAATTAACAGCTTGTCTCCTGCAAAACCGTGGACTTTTTTATTACTACTGTACAATTGTCTGCCAGACATGAGAGAAGAACTCTTCATGATTAGCTCCAGTAATTCATAGATGTGAGTGATAAATTGGGAGGAACAGTTTAAGTACAAAAGTCAGTTATTTCTTCCTAATGGTACTATTTCTTGGGTAAAAAAGCCCCACCTCAGTACCCAAAGATCTTAATTTCTGTGCAAGCACAACAGCTTCTAAAATTCCTCCTTTCCTTGTAAAATGTCTGCACAACTTTGAACTTAACAAGCTACTGTCAGGACTGATGGAAAAAATCCCTTTAGCTTCATGGCATAAAATACTTTTGATTCTGAATTCCATTATTTCAGCTTTTGTTAACAGAATTGTGTGTTCCTCAAAAGATTCCTGCCTTTTTGGTTAGGTTAGCCTTCGAAAACTAGAAGCTGCTGTCTGTCCAATTTCTTTTCTGCCTCTTCTCCTTAAGCCACTTAGTCTTATTCCTTCCTTGGGATCCAGGAGGCACAGATTGACACAAGCAAACTACCTGGCAACTGCTTTTGCATTTTTCCCTGTGCTGTGAGGGCAACTTGAATAGCATCTGCCTCCAAGTCAGACTTCTCTGATGCTCAGTGCAAGAAGCATCCAGGTCTTGGAGGTGACTTGAATTGAAAAAGGCCCTGCCCTGCCCTCCCTCCGAGTGTCCTTTATTCTGTGTTCAGGTGTGAGCTTATACAAAAAAAGATCTGTACATACTTTTGTGAGTGCTTAAGGAAGCACACAAATATTCTAATGGTGCACACTTTGTGTTAGACATGCATTTAGCACATACGGTACGTTTTAGCACAACTACCAAATTTAGCCTTAGGGCTTTTTTTATGATTGTTCTTATTAGAAGCATGAAAGATTCCAAAACCTTTGCAAAAGAACCAGTACTATTCCAAAGAGTGTCCATTTCAGATGTATTTATTGGAATTTGTATCCTTTGAATGTTCCAGTGTTCTATACTATGAAAACATTGCAGTCGGTCATTTACTAGGATAATGTAGACTCATTTTAGCTAGGTAATCAGAAAATTAAAACAGTCTGAATGGCACCTTTTTCTATTTTTCATCTGATTAGAAAAAAAAAAGCACAGCTTTCTCACCTAAGTAGGAGAAAACCCCAGTATAAAAACGCTGTATTTTTATTCTAACAGCACTATTGGAAGGATGCTGAATCAATTAGTGTATGTGGGACCCCCTCCTTACACAGTAGCCCAGTTTTATGGACTCCAGGGGTTACTGTTTTTTTGTTGTGCAATTCAAAGCCTTGTTTCCTGCCCAGGTCCTTAAAGGCTGTGGACAACGTCTGAATGGAAACTGCAGTGCTGTTCAAGGGGCTGCTGCTGTGCCTTAATACCAGTACAGTATCCTCACTTACCACTTGAGAATCTGTTTGCAGAGGGGCTGTATATAAACTCTGGAGTCAAAAATCACTTGTGGCCTGTTCAGCATCTAAAGTATGATGCATAGAATCACAGAATGGTTGGGGTTAGAAGGGACCTTACAGATCATCTACTTCCAATCCCTTGCCATGGACAGGGACACCTTCCACTAGATCAGGTTGCTCAGAGCTCCATTGAACCTGGCCCTACTTCCAGGGATGGGGTATCCATAATTGCTTTGAGCAACCTGTTCCAGTGGTTCACCACCCTCACAGTAGAGAATTTCTTCCTTATATCTAACCTAAACTTCCCCTCTTTCAGTCTGTACCTATTTCCCCTTGTCCTGTCACTGTAGTTTCTGACAAGGAGTCCCTCTCTTGTTTCCCTATGGGCCCTTTCAGAAACTGGAAGGTTGTAATGAGGTTTCCACACAACCTCTTCTCCTCCAGGCTGAACAGCCCCAACCTTCTCAGCCTGTCTCCAGAGGGGAGGTGCTCCCATTCTCCTGCCAACCTCGTGGCCTCCTCTGGACTCGCTCCAACAGTTCCATGTCCTTCTTATATGGGGGGCACCAGAGCTGGATGCAGCATTCCAGGTAGGGTCTCACCTGAGCAGAGGAGAATCCCTCACCCTTCTGGCCACGCTCCTTTTGATGCAGCCCAGGGTCCCATTGGCTTTCTGGGCTGTGAGAGCACACTGCTGGCTCATGTTGAGTTTTTCATCAACCATCACCCCCCAGTCCCCCTCTGCAGGGCTGCTCTCAGTCACTTCTCTGCCTAACCTGTCCGTGAAACTGGGATTGCCCTGACCCAGGTGTAGGACAATGCCTTGTTCAACTCCACGAGGTACCAGCTCTCAGGGCTGTCCAGTCCCTCTGGATGGCATCCCTTCCCTCCAGCATGCTGACTGCACCTCACAGCTTGGTGCTGTGGGCAAACTTGCTGAGGGTGTGCTCAGTCCCACTCCCCCTGTCACCAACAAAGATGCTGAACATTCTCTGTGCTACCTTAAAGCCCAGTTCTACAATTTCTGACCATTCATTCTCATTCATTGAAAATGACATTTTTTAATTATTTGTTTTAGAGCTGGATGTCTTAAGCCTAAATGTGAATGTAAGGATCGTAAGTAAGACCCATTTGTGAACAGCAAATTCCTGCCTATAATTGTACTTTTGATGTTACTGTAGCTTTTTCTGCCTTATAAAAATAGTCTTCAATCTTTCTGGTTTTGCTTAAACAGGTAAATAACTGTTCTTAGCTATCAGCAGCAACTATGACTGAAATTATCTGAGCTGATTTTATTTGAAGGGGTGGGAAGTCATTAGTTTCCACTAAGATGTGACAATACAGCTACAGCCAAGTTAAGAATCCTTTCCATTCTCATCCTGTACCAGTTTAGGCTTAGAAAAATTAACCTACTATAAAAATGAATGGATGTGTCCATGTTAGTATAAATAACACACCTGGATTTAATTTTTACTGCAGACCAGGAATGGTAGAACTGTGGATAGCTGAAGGCTAAGGCAGTGTAAGGATTAAGTAGTTTCTCTACAGTGGGTTACTTTTTAAACAAACATAAAGCAACTCCATTACCTGAGGAACATGAGCTGTTAAAGAAATGGATATCTTTAAAATTTAAACCCCTTTTCAGAAGGAATTTGGTCCCAGGCTTTGCTCCTGCTTCAGACTTTGACATGTTATCTGCTAGGGCTAAGATACATTTGAACGTGTAACAGTTGGGTTTAATTGCATGACACACTAAGACTAGAATTTGCCTGTGTACAGTAAAGCAAAGGTACATTTCATGGGTCTCTCTTACATGTGAAGACATGTATATAAAATGTATTTCAATCTTGTTTGGCTTGAGTATTCTCCCAGAATGTATGTTCTTACCTCAGCATGTATTGTAGTTGCTCAGTATTTGTATATGTTGCTAGACTTAGACTGTATAAATAGTGAGGGGGTTTTATATGTTAAAAAGTATTTTAAATAAATTGTACATACGTATTACTCAGTATGTTTGCAGTTAACACCTACCTTGTATCTAATTCATCTGCAGTCTGGAAATGCCAGGGTTAATTTGTGGGTTACATGGGGTCATGCCCAGTCTCCAAGAGTTTCTTGGCAGCAGGTGGGCTGGTCCCTGTCCCCAGTCAGCACAACCTCTCTGCACTGATGGAGAGGCTGCTGGTTCAGTCTTCAGCTAGACCATGTCTATTGCCAGTTACTGAGTAAAGCTGATGCTGCTTGTGCTTTTTCCTCTTCTTCATGTGAATTCCAGCACTGCAATGCCTCATACAAATAACTCAGTCAAAATTACTCTTTTATGAGCAAATGTAGTGTGAGTTCACGGTGTCTCATTGCAAGCTGGAAGAAATTCCTGTTGCCCTACGAGGCATGGAACATCATTGGGTGAAATCCCTGTTTGGGTTCGATTATATCCTATCATTGTTCACCTAAGGCCTGTTTACTGAACCAGGCTAATCGAACTGAATTTCTTATTTATGGCTGAATTAATTGCTAGCTACAAGCTGGCTTGTGCTGTGACACACAGCTATCACTTTTATGAAACCACAAGATCAGTAACCAAATTCTGAAAGGTTCTAAAAGGGATATAAGAGTTGAAACTGGTGTCAGTTTTCTGCATAGCCAGAAGTTCATACCGAGGCTCTGGTGCCTTGAAAAAGGAAAGGAAACAGTTTTTCTGCACATGTGATGACGGTGTTGCATATGAACTAGATGAGACTCCTATTCATGCTTAAATGTCAAAAGATTAGAACAGTTTTTAAGTGGCCTGCAAGCTGACCTGAACTAGAGGGAGCACAGCCCCAGAACTGTATGATCAAATTACAGCACGAGTCTCCCTAAAACCAAACTCAAATAATGTTGTGATATTTTTCTCTTTTTTACCTTTGTACATGGCTTGATGCAAGACAGAACCCAAACTGGTCAGGATGCAGCTGAAGGAGAAGGTGAATGGCTGCAGGTCAGGTTGCACACTGATACAATGCCACGATACATAAAAGTTGTTTATAGACTATAAAGTCTTACATAATTTTCTAAGTGCCTGCAGATCACTTGCCTTGCTCCTGAACATGCTGCAGCTTCATAAGATTTTAGCTCTCCAAAACCAGCTTTTGTCAGCAACAGGCTGAGTGCCAGAATCCATTCTGGTCAGGAAGGCTCCTTCATTCTGGACTATGCTAGTACATGAGGCTTTCTGAAAAAAAGGCAAAAACGTTGAGTTTTATAAGTTCAAAAAAAAGAATCAATGCTTGTATGTATAAGGAACCTGATCCCTATCTAAACCAGCTAGTACAAAGGCATGGGTGATTAAAAGTCTTTCAGAAGTCACAGAAATAGGTCTGTCTCAAGCCCTTCTACACCTTCCCTTTATAACCTCTCAGAGTAGATTCAAAGAGGTGGTCTGTACAGCTGTACCTTCAGTAATTGGGATTTTTTTTTCTCCTCCATCGAAAGTCACACAGTCACCTAGCTGTGAATGAGGGATAAGAAGGCATTGGATCATCCAATACAGTCACCTGCAGTTGAGGTGAGCAGCTGCCTCTCTGCTGAAAGAATAACCAAGATGAGAATCTTGTTTCTGATAAGGAAGCACTTAAAAGTATAAAAAAAATTTCCTCATGTCTTGCTCATCTTCTGGGCAGAGCAAGATTTGTGGTGTTCCTCATCCTTCATCATAAAGAATGCACTTACCTAAAAGACCTATAGACTGGGAGTGATTTTTTCATGTGTTGAAGAAATTCTAAATCCTCTCTTGCGCATGTACAACCTCTTTGTACTCTTCCTATACTTGCTTCACTGAAGCCTGCTCACAAAGAAATACATGCTTTTTTTTTTCCTAAAGTGAGGAGTTTTGCCAGCTTTCTGATGACCAGAACACCTGATGCTTGCAGACGGAAGGAAAAATAATTTGCTGAAACACATCCCTCTCTGAGAAGAGCTCAGCTGGCTGCACTACAGCAAATTAATCTACAGGAAGGGAAATACAAGCTTCTGTCTTTTGTCTTGTGCATGTTCTCCAAAATACCCAACCAGCTAGAGCAGAATGGAAGGTTCATAGAGGAATTCTCTCTGCTGCTCTGCAGTGGGAAGCACTCAGCTCGATTTCCTTCACTTGGCTCTCTGCTTTTGCGGTGTTTGATTAAAAAAAAAGAAGGTCTTTTTAAGACCTTTAAAAAGAGGCTGAAGGCTGTTTTTTCAAGTTTGGCTCATAGACAATACAGAAAGCATCAATTCCTTCATGATAGGATAATAAAAAGGATTTGTCAAAACTTAATTGCCATCAATGCCAGTAAAGCACAGAAGTGCAGCATCTGCCAAGGCTTCTCGTGAATCTGCTCAGGGAAGGAAGGCAGGTGGAGGCAGACAGGAGAGAAGTGCAGTGGAAGAACTGTCCCAGCAAAAATGTCCATATTAATGGTTTTGGAAGAGCTGGTTGCACTCCCTGACCTGTCAGTGACTGCAAAATTTTGTGTTTTCGGTGGAGGTTTGTATTATTGACTTAAAGGGAACAGTTTAAAAGGTAGACCTTGTGTCAACGGTTAAGTAACATTCCTTAGCTGCCAAAGTCATGAAAAGCTATCTGCTTTGCATTTCGTGAACTAAAGAGACAAAAAGAAATCTCTATAGCAATTATTAGGAGCAAGTGAGGAATGGCTACCAAGAAGTCAGAGCAGAGGGGATGTTAAATGTGTGTTTTGTAGTTTAGGATCAAAAGGCCTCTAGGAGGCAATAAAGAAAGTAATGAGAAGCCTGATGCAAACAAAAAATGCCAGTGATATTTTGTACTCCTTCATATTTCAAAGGCACTGAAACCAGCCTTACTTTAAAAGTCACCTCTGCTCTATCACAGTAAACTCAGTTTAAGGGAAAGATGAAAAATGGACAAACATCACTGGAAAACTTGGTACAAGTAATAGAGTTTGAAACTAGGGTGGAGTGTCATACAAAATACACTAAAAGGAAACTAACAAGAAAAAAATAGGAACAAAGGTCTTTTACAATTACCTACAGGTCAAATTCTATCATTCAGGCTAAGACAGAGCTGACACCAACACCACAGGAACCTGTGGGGTTTGTGATGTCTTTCTTTGTTTTGCCTTAACTGCGATTCTCTCCTCTTTATGTTGTTCCATTTTCTTTTGAAAATTGGGAAGTCTTTCTCTTTAGGGGGTCACTGTAAGTTGAGGTCTAGGGAAATCCATCTGAAAGCTCCACTCCACAAAAGGTCCCCTCACAAAGCTACAGAGATTGCATGGGAACTGAATCAGGAATGTATCATTTACATTCACTGCAGTCTAGTAGGGAGCAGTACCTTGAAGAGGAGCTCATCCAGACACGGAAACAGCACCTGTCCTGAACTGGTTTGTGATGTTCAATCTCCTGACACAGCAGTGAAAACTCCTGATTCACAGGAATCTTGTTGAGAGCCAGGATTTGTTTTTAGCTCCTTTTGTGAACACAAAACAATATTCGGTATCAAAAGTAACAGTATTGTAAAATACACAGGTGTAGACTAACTTGTGTATGTAAAATACCTATAATGGACTATTTTTGGAATTCCTTCAGGATTGCATTTGCAGAACAAAAATTAGAATATTCTCCAGCTGCTCAGACAAAATACTTCAAACCTCTGCTTTTTTCTTCAGGTTTTACAATGACAATTTTAGAACAAAAATACCAAAACAGAGAAAAAAATAAAATCCCAAAGTTTGTAAGCCATCTGTATTAAAGGTAACTTTGTCCAGTGTTACTTCGACAATTACCTTTGTTTCTCAAAATTAAATGGGATCAAAATTCAGTACTTCGATGTGAAGGAAAAAGACCTGACATCCTAACAAAATTCCAGTTTCTAAGAGCAGATTATAACCAATGGTATGTCAATTATGATTCCTCAGCAAAATACAAATAATTTATGCTTCTATGCATATTTCATAGCATTTTTCCCAACACAGTAGGGGAAGATGGAACCATAATCACAAAGTACTGGTCTCTGCATAAAGCAAACAAGCAAAAATGAATGCTGATTATTCAACCAAATGTCTCTCATGAAACCAGACCTCCACTGGCAGCATTCTCACTCCAAACTGGCAGATACTAAATTTGTCAGCATCAGAAGACTGAAATCATTACTGATTATTTCAAAAGTTTTAATTTCTTTGCATCTATATCAGATTTAAACTCAGGTGATCGTGAGACAGTCATATGATGTCTAGTACTAATATAGTTGCCTGCAAGAATGAGTCCCAGGATGATCCACTGCATCCCAGCTGAATCTCCCTTCATAAATGGGACAGTTTAAAAACTCTCTCCAGTGATGAATTGCTTTGTTGGTACAAGCACAGAGTTGTAAAATTATATAAAAATAGCACTGTTTCAATCAGCTTTTCTCAGCTTTGAAGTTTATTTCCTCACAGCATTTACAATTCCATGGAAGCAAGGGGATTTTGTTACCAGCTACTTGGAGGTTAATTAGTAAAGTAAAACTGTGACTGTATAAACTAAATATGCAATGGCAAATACTGACAGAAAACCCCACTGAGTCAAAAATTGCCTGAATTCTGAATGTGGGTTATTGCCCCTTGAAAAATAAAATTTTTGCTTTCATATCAAATAAGTTCAGCTCAGAATATAATTATTTATACAAAAAAACACTTATGTATTATGATGAGAAATGATTGTACATTTTTTCAGTAACATAACTATTTTCAGATTAAAAACTGTCTTCAAAAGGCCTCAAAGTAAGCACACCACAGACTTCCTACCCTTCCTACTGGAGAAGGAAAGTGCTAATGTCTGGAAAATGTCAGGATCAATCCAGTGTTTTCCTCACAGGCCCTTAACTCATCAGTGAGGATCACACATGTTATGTAGGGACAACTCAACTCTGGTTTGAGCCTGAAACTTTAAAATTATACCACTCCCCACAGGAAAAGAATATATCTTGCCCCAGAGCTCAGCATTATCAAATTGAAGTAATTATGGAAAATAATCTTTCGACAGCTCAGAACACTTAAAATTACACCTGACACATTCATACTTCATTTACTTCTACAACGTGATCACTGTCACCTTGGTTGGTATGGGAAGTGCTGACAAAAAAGAAGTAAGTTTCAGGGCAAATCCCAAATTACAAAACTTAGCCTAATTACTTACACTGTGTGAGACATTCCATTCCAATCAAAACCCCCAAAAACCAAAAGAAATACGAAAATGCCCAGCAGGCTTGTGCTCTGACTTCTCTCTTTCTTACCTCCCTTTGAAAAGCAATTCTTGACCTTGGTAGTTAAGACTTGGCTTTCCACTGGCCTGAGGTGAAGTTTCGAACTTAGAAATCTGAATGATAAATTCCTCAACTACAGCCTAAAACCCATTGGCACAATTACAATTTGTACATATGTTAAGCAGTTCTTGTACTTAATTAATTTTATCAGTAACAAGAACATGCAGAGATAAAATCTTATCCATAACTTTTCTTCTTAGCTCATCAGCTTCATTCAAGATCAATCTTTATTAACTGCACAGCCAAAAATGACAATGCATGAGGAAAGCTGCTCAAAGGCTCTCCATGATCATTGCTGGGCCTCATGTTAGCAAGCTTAAAAGACAGAAAACTGACTATAAGCACTGGTGTAAGGTGTAGATGATTACTCACGGATTATTCTTTTATTAGTTTAGTGTTTCTAATTTCAGTTTCTGGATGTCCCACATTGGGATGGCACCACACAGGCCAGAAAAAGCCAGCCCATGCAGGGACTGTCATCGAATTACACAACTTGGAAGCACACCCTGCCACCCACCAGGATCAAGTGGGTGGCAGTACATTTCCTTGGAGCGTGCCCTTGGCACCTAGCATTGAATCCCTCCTTTGAATCCCTCCTTCCGCCCAGCGCTGGGGACACAGCTCTGCTGTCCCCTGCTGCTGTGACAGATTTCCCAGCACAGCCTCTGTGGGGAGGAGAGTTATTAACTGCAGATGTTACAATTATCCTGAGCTGGTGTGAAGCCTCTCTCTCCACTGCCAAGTAAGTGCCACATTTCACCTCAGGGGCAGCACAGCTCTCCCCACTAATTAACTGGTTATGACAACCAGTGCTATAGGCAGGTACTACTTCCTTACTTTTTTCTCTTAACCATTCCAGTTTCTTGGACACATTTCATCATCCAGTGTTTTCAGGTTCATTGTCTAATGTCACTAATTATACAGCCAGCCCAGAGATAGCCCAGGGATTCATATAAGTTATCTGAGAAGTCTCAAGATCTTTTAACATAATCTTAAACCCTGAATCCTCCAGTATTATAACTGGTAATGCAACACTCTTCATTAAAGACAGGAACTGCCACAGGGAAAAAAGCAAATAACTTTGAGTAGCTGGGTTTGACACAGTAGAAAACTTCATTTTCGTCACAGGCTTTTTTAATTGTTTCAGTTTGAGAGGGATCATTTTAGGCACTTTACTGCCAAGTGACAATAGTTGCAATTGCATAGGAGTATAACCAAAGGACCTCTTTTCATCTTGTTTCATGCTGTGTGTTTTTGTTCACAGAATACATAGTACATACTCAGTAAATACTAGATATTTTGGTTAGAGCTTTCTGAAATATAAGCTTTCCAGGGTATGAGCTATTTTCACAGAATCACACCATGATCTAGGTTGGAAAAGACCTTTGAGATCACCAAGACCTACCCATGACCTAACACCTCCTCATCAGCTAAACCATGGCACCAAGTGCCACATCCAGTCTTTTTTTAAACACCTCCAGGGATGGTGTATTGGTTTAAGTTTGTTTTTCCCGGTTAATGCACCAAATAATGTTATGGTTTTGATTTGCTAATTAAAATATACTCATTTTCTGTTGTGAGACAGAACCAGGAGTAGAAGCAAGGCAGGCCTAAAACTTAAGAGGGTATAAAAAGAAATTTATTAACTACACAAAAGGGAAAAAAAAACCTCAGAATAAGATTGTCAGACCACTCTTTCCTTCCCTTTCTTAACCTTCATAACAATGAAACAAACATACAAGAAACTGTTTCAATTAATTCCCAACTCAAACAGTCCTTTCTTCCATTCACTTTGGAGTGACAAGCTTCCTCTTGTT
>VWZS01005849.1:2938611-2999806 GCA_013397075.1 Rhabdornis inornatus | reverse complement strand
CAGCCACGCTGGGGAAGGGGGGGGAAAGCGGCTGGGATTTTTATATTAGTTTGAGTCTCTCTGGTCACTGTCCATGGCCACCCCCCCCCTCTCCCTCTCTGCCAGGACATGCCAGCTCCCCAGACAGACATCCCCAGAACTGGCCCCAGCACAGATCCCTGAGGGACACCACTGGTGACTGATCCCCAGCTGGATGCAGAACAATTCACCACCACTCTCTGGGCCCGGCCATCCAGCCAGTTCCTAACCCAGCACAGAGTGCTCCTGTCCAAGCCCTGGGCTAACTGCTTTTCTAGGAGTTTGCTGTGGGAGACAGTGTCAAAGGCCTTGCTGAAGTCCAGGTACACAACACCCACAGCCTTTCCCGCATCCACCAGCAGGTCACCAGGTGATAAAAGGAGACCAGGTTGGTCAGGCAGGACCTGCCCCTCCTAAACCCATGCTGGCTGGGTCTGATCCCCCAGCCATCCTGCAGGTGCTGTGTGATGGCACCCAAGATGGCACTGTTCCATAATCTTGCTAGGCTCCAAGGTCAGGCTGACAGGCCTGGAGTTTCCCACATCCTCCTTCTGGTGCTTCTTGTGGATGGATGGGTGTCACACTGTCCAGCTTCCAGTCACCTGGGACCTCCTCAGTGAGCCAGGTCTGTTGGTGAATGATGGAGAACGGCTTCGCAAGCTCATCTGCCAGCTCCCTCATCACCCTGGGATGGATCCCATCTGGGCCCATAGACTCGTGAGCATCTAAGTGGCTCAGCAGGTCTCTGACTGCCTCCTCCTGGATAACAGGGGGCCCATTCTGCTCCCTGACACCGTCTACCAGCCCAGGAGGACAGTTGTCCTGAGGATAACCTGTCTTAATGTTGAAAACTGAGGGAAAGAAGGTATTAAGTACCTCTGCCTTTTCCTCATCTTTAGGTACTAAATTCCCTTCCACATCTAATAGAGAATGGAGGTTGTCCTTGCCCTTCCTTTTGCCATTAATGTATTTTAAGAAATATTTTTATTGTCCTTCACAGAAGTAGCTAGATTGAGTTCTAATTGGGATTTTGCCTCTCTAATTTTTTTCCTGCATGACCTAGCAACTCCCTTAAGCATTTCCTGAGATACCTGACCTTCCTTCCAAAGGTGGTACACCCTCTTTTTTTTTCCCTTAGTTCCTTCAAAAGCACCTTGCCCATCCAGGCCAGTCATTTTCTTCGTTGGCTCATCTTTTGGCACACAGGAACAGTCTGTTCCTGTGCCTTCAAGACTTCTGTTTTGAAGCACATCCATCCTTCCAGGACCCCTTTGTTTTTAAGGGCTGCTTCCCAAGGAACTCTCTGAATAAGTCTCCTAAACAGGCCAAAGTCTGCCCTCTGGAAGTCCAGCGTGTAAGTTTTGTTGACACCCCTCCTTGTTTCACCAGATATTCAAAACTCTATAATTTCATGGTCACTGTGCCGCAGATGGCCTCTAACCATCACATCTCCCACCAGCCCATCCCTGTTTGCAAACAGCAGGTCTAGCACAGTCCCCCCCTGGCAGATTCACTCACCAGCTGTAACAAGGAGTTGTCCTCCACACACTCTAAGAACTTCCTGGACTGCTTCTTCTCTGCTGTGTTGAGTTCCCAGCAGATATCTGGCAGGTTAAAGTCACCTACAAGAACAAGGGCTGGTGATATTGAAACATTCTCCAAGTCTTATAGAATAAATCATCCACCTCTTCATCCTGGTTAAGTGGTCTGTGACAGACTCCCACGAAGATGTCATGTCAGCCTTGTTGGCCTTCCCCCAATTCTTACCCATAGGCACTAACTTTATCATCATTAATCTCAATTTCCATGGTGTTGAGAGCCTCCCTAATATACAGAGCCACCCCTCCACCTCTTCTCCCTTTCCTGTCTCTTCTGAAGAGCTTGTAGCCATCCAGTGCAGTGTTCCAACTATGTGAGTCATCCCACCAAGTTTCTGTGATGGTGACTACATCACAGCTTTGCTCTTGCACCATGGCCTCCAGCTCCTCTTGTTTGTTACCCATGCTGCGTGCATTGGTATACGTGCACCTCAACTGGGCTACTGATTTCTCCTCTAACTCAGGCTTACCACCCTTGGGCCTGCTTTCAGACAGTCTAGATGCATCCTCTTCCCCCTTCAGACCTAGTTTAAAGCCCTCTCAATGAGTTCAGCCAGTTCAGGGGCTAAAAACCTCCTGCCCTTAACAGAGAGATGGATCCCATCTGGTTCCAGCAGGCCAGGTGCTGTGAAACTTGCCCCATGATCAAAGAACCCAAAATTCTGTCAATGGCATCAGCCCTTAAGCCATTTGTTGATAATGTGCGTTCTCCTGTTCCTTTCATCATGTGTCCCTGTCACTGAAGGGACTGAGCAGAACATTACCTATGCTCCTGCCCCATCAACCACTTGACCCAGTGCCCTAAGGTCCCTTTTAATTGCCTTGACACGCCTCTTTTCAAGCTCATCACTGCCAGCCTGGAGTATCAGTAGTGGGAAATAATCAGAGGGCTGAATCAGCCCAGGAAGTCTTTCCGCAATATTTTGTACCTGGGCCCCAGGGTGGCAGCCGACCTCCCTGTGGGATGGTTCTGGTTGACATATGGGGCCCTCTGTTCCCCTCAGAAGGGAGTCACCCACCACAACTACCCTTCTTTTCTTTTTGATGCTAGAGGTGGTGATCCGTCTGACACATGAAGTGTAATTGGGAGGCTCACTGGGCAGATCATTTTCTTCCACGTCATCTGGCTCTAGATGGCTCATCACCCTCTAGATCCACGGTCTCATATCTTTTCTGGAGTGGCACCTGGCTAGGGGATGGGGGTCGGGAGGAATTTTTATTAGTACCTCCCCCAGTAGGGACCCATTTCCACTCCCTTTCATCTACCAGGTCTTCTCCTTCTGCCTGATGGTAAGAGGCACGGGGAGTCCTCTGACTCCTGGTGGGCTTCTCTCAGGGATGAAAGGGTGAAACTCCACCAGTCTATTTCCCTTTCACTTTCCCTAATACTCCTTAGTCTTTCTACTTCCTCCTTAAGCTTTTTCACTCATTCATGAATATGAACAAAAGCAAAACAAGCCCCACTCTTTCCCTGCCTTCCTTCCATAATCCAAGGAAAAAGCAGGACCCAAAGAGAACAAAAAATGCTCCACAATCCCTTTTTTGGAAACAAGAGACCACCAAATTGAAGGCAGCTGCCCAAGGCACTCCCAGCTCATAACAAAATTATTCTTGGAATTGTAGGGAATAATGCAATTACAGAGAACCCAGTCAAAACACCTTAGCTCAAATACTATGCACTGTGGTTCAGACTGCACTGAAAACCAAGAAACTTTTACTTAACTTGGCTGCTGCTCAAAATCATATGGGCTGTTCAGATCATGTGTCAGGATATAGCATCATCTTGAGCAGCTCAGCCAAATTTCTTTGCCTCCACACCCAAGAGCAGCAACAATACTTCTTCCCCTTCTGCTGTTCCCCTCATTTTGTGGTTACAGGTTTTTCTCAAATCAGCTGTTTCAAACCTACTGCTCCCAGTGAGGATTGACAGCACCTTCTTATGTGACAAAAGCAAATGCTCTCTCTTCTTTCAGATCTAACTCAAATCCAAATTGCTCTGCAACCTCTTTTCATATTGTCAAAGCTTACAAAGCCCTCCCTTCCCTGAACTGCCATCTTTGGCTTTATGCTCGTATGAGTTTCATTTCTCAGAGGAACGAGAGGAAGATTTTAAACTGCAGTGCATCACTACAACAATACCATCCAAACACTAATATTAATAATCTGCATGTACCACAGCTGTTAATATAAAATAGATGCAGCATGTAACTAACTTTTCCAGAATGTATAGGTCTGTGATCATGCTAATCTGTTTCACATGAAGGACTTATCCCTTTACTTTTAGATTAAAGCAAATGTCTGTGATTAGGAAAAGAAAAAACAACTGAGGCAGACAAATACCGGACATATATTCATGAGACTGTAAAGCCTGAAAAAAGCTTGGAAAAATTCTCTAACTGAAGTGCTACTGAAATATCCTATAACACCTGATTAATTTTTATGTCTCTTTTTCTAGATATAGAGTTATATCCATTAATGGAATTTAATCCTAAGAGGAGCTGGCAACCAAAACCACTAAAACAGTTTTGACATTAAAATATAAATGTCCCCTACACCTCTCTGTAATTTAGAAATGAGATTTAAATTGCAGATAAGTTTTTCATAATGATGGGATCTTGTCCCGTCCAGATATTTTTGCCATTGTTAAAACCTGAACTAAGGAGCCCCAGAAGATACTCCCACATGTAGTTACCATTTTCAAAATCATAAACAAACCCCAGAAACATATATCCCATTTGACTTATCTATTTTAGACCATTTTTACCATATAAATTTAGATCACATCTGTTAACAGGAATCCTTTGTCTAGTTTTCCATTTACTAAATATCCACTCACCCCCCAGAAAAAAACTGGAATAAATAATGTCCTCCTTTATTTATCTGTTCTAGGTTAAAAGATGTGGAAAACAAACAAACAAAAAAAAAGCACTTTCTTGTCCTGTCAGCATCTATAACATCATTAATTTCAGTTCACCAAACCTAAACCTAAGTTCTGACATGTACCTTTCTTTTGTTGAGAGCAAAGGAAATTGCAAAATTTCATTTTTTCATTCATTCAAAGGGACTGAAAATGCAGCAATGATGCAAGATGAGGCTTTAAGTAGCTATAACAAAGGAACCAACCATTTAATAATTTTGATATGTCAAGATACTACAAATAATGGCAGTTTCTCTTTCATGGCTTAGTGTTGTAGCCCTCATGGTGGTGCTGTTGACTTAAGACTTTTCAGGTACAGCTCAATGTCATTCAGCAATCATAAACCCAGACATCTTTGCACTGAGTTGTCAAGTCTGCATAAGACAGTCTCTCTGAGAAAAGAACCCCCTTACTATTGGTGAAAGCATGTTTGATAGATATGCTAATTAAAATTCTATTTTGGAAATTTTTACCAAGGCACTTTGAAAAATTTTTCTCTGTACTCAAGACACAATCTTAATTCATAAAATCAAATGTCCAAGGTCAAGGCAGCACTGTGCCAAAGACACAGTAGTGGTCATAACACTCCAGGTATTCTGAAAGCAATTTGCATCTCAGGAAAAGTGAAACATCTTGATCGCTTCAAAACTCTGCCCTCCAAACCTCAGTGTTGCTTTCCCTGATCCAACTGACCTAATGATCTCCTAACAGCCAGGATAAATTAATTCAAAATCCCGTAGGATATTTGCCTGGACTCATGCCTCCTGCTGCTATCAGCAGCTGACAAAAGGGGACAATCCCCTGGGACCTGGCCCAGTGAGGAGCTGTTAATGATGGCTGTTACCATCTTTCTGTTAGGTTGGGTCAGTCCTTCAGCCCAGCTTCTCACTTCTGTCCCAGCCCCTGCATGAAGGGGAATAAGGCAGCAGCAGCATAAACAAATTCAACAAACATGTAGATAAAGAAGTATTCCGAGTGTGGGCACTGAGGAGCACACCTGCAAAGCTTTCTTGACAAGGTGCAATTGTGCCAGCTCTGGCACGGGGGGCAGACCCACAGCGTGGCTGCAGTGCTGGCACACAAGGCAGCATAAGGAGGTTGCTAACACTTATTTTCTGCCCTTTGAGCAAGGCAGATTCCATCTGCTGGGAGTAATTAATCAGACCTGCCATTCCCATTGCTCTGGTCTGGGCAGCACCATCCCAAAACAGACAGATCTTCTTAGAGCTAACAACAGAAATAGTTGAAGCTGAAGCAGCAGCTTCCAAGGACACTGTTCAGAGGGTACCAGAAAGATGTAAGGCATGTTTAAAACTGTGGTAAGATGAAAAATGAGATTTTGGATTTATAAACAAAGACTTAGACAACTTCTGGAAAAACAGAAAGACTTGTTTGAAGACAGGTCTTCTCTGTGGAGGGGTTTGAAGACAATCTACATTTCAAGAGAAGAGGTTCCTGCAAAAAATCTCTAGGAGGTAATGGGCAAACACTACTTGCTGGGTTGTATTTTCTAGATAACTTTTTTCCTGGTAGACACTGACTCACTGAAATACATACATCATTATTCAGTCTCCTTTTACTAATTTTTTTACCAGATACTTCATGAAAAAATGAAATCAGTGACAATTGCATCATGACTTTACCACCCCTATCATTTCTTGAAAGTCAGTTTCTCAGACAATGAAAAAAAAAAACATAAAAAAGACAGAGAACGAGAAAAATAAAGAAGTTCCTATGGTCTGTAGGAGCCAGAAAGCATAAATTCAGCTTTGTCAGGAAATCCCATCAGGGCTTTTCAGAGAGCTGCATGGGATTACATTTTCAAGGGGACTTTAAAGATTTAGGAGCATGTCCCAGTGTTAAAAGTGATTTAGACTAACGACCCTAAGCATTGTTGAATGCACTGCTGCATGCTCTGTCTTGTCCAGCCCAGTGAGGGGTGGGGTTCTTTCACAGCTCCTGACAGATCCAGGTGCATGGGCTGAAATCCAAGAACCCTGTTTCTACAGCTTCAGGATGGAGGTGACTGGCCCTGAGCAGGAAGAGCAGAGGGGACAGGCGCCTTTCCCAGGTCAGCACAAAGCACAAATCATCAGTGGAGCAGGACTGTCCTCCCAGACTGGGCTGGGAACTGGAGCAGCTCCCCTTCTGCTGCTCATGGCTCAGCTACAAAGCAGAACTTCAAGGAACCTGCACCTTCTGTGCTGCAAACCCCTTCAGCAGGAGCCATCTGTCACAGGTCACCAGATGCTCAGCCCCAGACACTCTCAAAAGCAGGCACAGGTACCTTGACAGTGGCATGCAGCCTCCTGTGCCACATCCCCTTCTCCTGCTCCAGTCTGTGATTTCTTTCTTGTTCTAGTGAGGTTTTTTAGGAGAGAGACAAGGCACACAAAATACTTACAAAAGGAATGAAAGTGTTTTATTCCGCTTGCATTTTTACAACAGAAAAATTATTTTTAAAAATTCGCATCTACCATGGTATGCTTGACCTAAATTCTTCAGTGCTGTTCCTTCATTTTGTGAGACTAGAAATAAGTCCTAAATGTGTAAAATTTTGAACATGAAACATGAAAATTGAAGAACCTATTCATGAGCTGCAGTGTTCACTTTAAACTGATGGATTTTCTGGTGCTTTGATTTTTATTGGCAATAAATTACCATTCTGTGTCATATAAGAATTTATGAACTCTCACATGGAAGGGTGGGGTAGGGAGGAGTGCAATTTTGGCCCAATAGTTAAATTAGGTAGATGGTTCTGCTAAAATATTCTGCGTTAAAGGAGCTTTTTATTTAAGATTTCTTTTAAACCATAAAAAAATGCAAATCAGTGATTGGATGCCCCCAGCTCTCAGTAGCTAGACAAATCCAATAAATTTGGTCTAAACAAACTCTGAACTCCTAATAAATGCCCTGTATTCAATCACAAATCAGGCGTCAAACTGGAGTGAGTACACTGATGTAAACTGGTTGCTTTTTTCAGCATAGCTGAAAAAGGTACATAAAACCCAAGCCAAGCCATTCAGCACATATACGTGGCCCACAAGCAGAGTTTAGCAGTAAGCTCTACCTGCTCAAGCTTTTTGTTGGATCAAGACCTCACTTTTTACCCATCCAAAGCTCCATTTCAGTTAGGAGAAATGTTGTCTGAATTATGAGCTGAGTAAGAAATTGATACGGACCCTGACTTCTGGCCAGACATTGATTGGTACCACGTAATTTCTTTGCCAATTCTAATCCGCTGTGCTATCTGCTGTTTGAAGCTCATCTCACTACAAGTTTCCTAGGAAACAAAATTAGGCTCACACATCCATCAATGAGAATGGCACCTCAGGTAAGTTTGGTTTCAGATGATGGAATAGCCCTGCCCTTCATTTTGCTTACATTCACCAAACCTGACACGGAAAATGGTCCAGAGCTCAGGGGAAAGAGTGAAAAGTCTGTGCTGCACCTCCTTTGTCCACTGCACACTTCTGTTCCTTGTTCAGAAAGTCAGGTGAACCCTACTGCTTCTGAAAGTATGTTTTCTTTTTCCTGAGCTTTAAGTGGATGCCAGTTATGACAAAACCTGTCAGGGTTGCTGCTGTGCCAGAAACCAGGTACGCAATTCCCAGGAATGGGTTACTTCCGCCGCTCCACACCACAGTTGAAAGAATCACATGCTTCCTCCCCTTGAATCTGGTAACAGGGAAATCTGAGAGAAAGATGTTAAGATTTCACTAACAAAGTGTACATTATTTCCAGGAGAAGAGAAAGTAGTGGTTAAATGCTCAAAAAGCTTTCCAAGGCATTAAGAGTTTTGAGCTGCCAAAACTCCTTTAACTGATCGGTGATGCTTCTGCTATTCTGGATCCAAAAACCCAGCTGGTTTTTGGGATGTGGTAGGCAGCTGGTGGTAAGAAACCCAGTTATTTTAGATACAGTCTTTGTGTGCATGTGGAAATACTTCCTTTTTTAAAACATTGTGAATTTCAGATTAATAATTTATAGGACTGCTACTGCATTAATCTGCTATGAAAGCTCAGTTGAAAATGGGCCTTTTGGGAAGCTTATCATACTCCACATAGTCTCTGTGAGGGTAAATGCTCACCTCTACCTAATATGTTGTAGCCAGAATGTTATATGAGTTTACCTTTCATCTCTACCATGGAAGCTTTCAGAATAAAACCATGACAGAACATTTAAAACCACATCTCTATCAGCTGAGAAAGAACAGAAATTTATGGTCATGTTGACATAACTCCTGCTGACAAAAGCAGTGCTTTAGTCAGCAGAGTTCCCACTGTGGGGTGTGAGGGGCAGCTGCACCAGCACAAAAGCTCCTGTCAGTCAGGACGTGCCCAAATCCCTCAGAGGACTCTGCTGACACAGAACTGTTCTGCACGGCTTCTCTGCCAGTTCACCACACAAATCCCATTCACTTCTATCTCCCTGTACCTCTCTAGCAGCCCTAGGCAATCTGGAAGGATACTGTAGGAAATCTGGAAGGTGTAGTTCCCTGCTGGCAAGCCCCCTGCAAAGTGCCGGACCCGTTGGACGCGCCGGTAGAGATTCCTGAACGTGGCAAAGGCCGACACTCGCATCCAGATGATGAAGTCATCGTTCACATAACCATTGTTCCTCTCATCTTCCTCGTCTAACAGATACACTGGTTTCTGCCAGTAAGGGGGTCTGGCTGTCCCTGGGCACAAAGAGACAAAGCAGGAAAGACACTCTCAGTAAAAAGAGTGGTCGCTGAGATTCTGGGCCTCACACAACCAACACAGAACATGAGCTGTGGAAGAGACATAAGACACTGTCCAAAATTACATAAATGCCAGATAACAGCATCTCCACTCACCTCAAACACGAATTAACAGTTTAACAGCACCCAGGGGCTGCCACGCATTAGAACCTTCAAGCACAGGAAAAACAAAGTGACTTGCACAAGCAAAAATACTGTTTATTCTGGATTCTTGTCTCTTCAGCAAGCAACATGCTCTCTAAAATGAGGAGCTTGCCTTCATTTTAACACATTAATATATTCCTGTACAACAAGAAAGGCACCTTTTTGCAGTCTAATGGTACAGCCTATGACATTTAGAATCTATCCCATGAAAACTACTTAGATAATTAACTCTTCCACATTGCATCCCGCACAACACTGCCCTGATCCAGGACAGCTAGCTCTTAGCCCCACTTCAACAGAGATCAGCCATAACAAGGAAACAGCCCTAGGAAACAGGTCTGAAAGAACTAGTGACAAAGGCAGCCTCTCATGTCTCACAACTGCCCAAGAATCTGCAAAGGCATGAAGGAAAGATGGGACACACAATTCTCCTTCACAGATGTTTTCAACAGGAAAAAAAAAGCAACTACATCCTTGCTTTTGCTGTACAGATTAAGCATTACAAGAAACTATAAAGAAGGGTGTTGATGTGGGCTAACTTCAGTCTTCCAAAACCATTTTCTCTCAATTTCTATAGTCACTGATTAAAAAGTAAAAAGGTACTCTTTTGGCTAAATGTGCCTGCTGCTCTCAGTCACCCTCCAAAGCTGCTTCTTTAACTCGCTTTGAGAGATATTTCTCCCAAAGGTGATTTATCTCAGAATGGGAGACCCATGAAGGGGGAGATGGGAAGCCATTGAAAAATAAGGACCACCAGCAGAACTATTCTTACCTACAAATGCAGAAGAGAGATTGTATGATTCAGGATTGCGAAATTTCACATTTTTATCTGTCCACCAACTGTTTCCAGTCTTCAGCAGTGGCACTTGAATCACAGATGAGTTACGATTGTAAAAAAGATCAATAGTATCTGCAGGGAATACAGTAAGCAACATCTGTGAGTCAAAGACAGTCATTCTAATTGCCAGCATGACTAACAAAAAAATGTCACATTGAAGTATCTTTCAAGTGGATAGAAAACCAGACTGTCCTGGGAAAGGTTTTGTAATGTCTATGGAGCACTGCACATTTCACAGGAAGAATTAAGGTACCAGTCTTAGAACTTGTGAAGTTTTAAAGGCTGATCATTTCCTACCAATCCCTGTGTACATTGTGCACGTTCCTCATGTCCATCAGCTCCTGTGGGACCCACTTCTTTGCAAAGCTCTGCAACTAGCTTTTTGAGCTCTCTAGCTAGTTACAGAAGTTACTGTCCTAGTTAGTTTTCCCTAGACAATTGCCTCAAAACTTTGCTATACATGATGTATTTTCAGGGTCTAGGGTAGAGGTAAAAGCACAATCAAGGGAATCTAGTCCTTTAGAAAAAAAATTGCTTTAGTTTTATGCCAGTCAGAGTTTGCTTACCAACTTGGACACAAACAATTCCTTCAATCAAAAACCATTTAGTTAAAATTGTGCTTAGCCATGCCATCCAGTTTCAGTGAGTGAAAAGAGCTTGTTTTTAATCCATTACTATTTTCCTACATAGATTAATTTAACATAAGGCAGAAACATTATAGGACTCATTAACAGCTCTGTAAACCCCTAGGCAGTCAATGGGATGATGGGCAGGGACAATCAGATGATACAGATGGGGAGGGATTGCCTTTTAGGAGACATGAGAAGCACAACTCAGCTGCATAAACATCAATGAAAACATACTTATTTTATTTCCTCCTACAAAACCTGTATTCACACAGCTCCTTAAAGCTCAGATACACTCTTCTGGGGAAGTGATCCTTCTGTGGCCCACCACATCCCCAGCTATTTGTCACCACTTCATTAACAGGAGTTGCAATGCTCTGAGCTCTGCCTGCTCAGTTGCTTGTTTTGACTGTCCCTCACATGCTCCAGAACAGTGTGGGCTGCACACAGCTGGGCTCTGCTGGCCTAGGTCTGAACCCAACCCAGTAAATCACAATTCCAGGGCAGCAGGTGGGTGCACAGGCAGACAAAAATCAAATGGATCTAGAAGTTACTGAATGCAACTGGCTTTCACAAATCCCCTGGTGCGGGTGGCTCAGCTGCTTGGAAAGAGCTGCTGCCTTGCCAAAACCTGTTGCATGGAGCAGGTTAAAAAAAGGCTGCAGGGGTGGTAGAAGTTGGAAGACAAAAAAGATGGGGTAGTGGAGAAAAGTCTGTACAGGTTTTTTGTTGCTTTTCCTCTCAAAGATACATTCTGAAATCTCCCAAGTGTACTCATAAGTAGATTATGCCCACTAAGTTACTACAAAGATCAAATCCAGGATCAAATTAAGACTATGTATGCTTCCAGCATTCTAAGAACAAAAATGAAACCACATAGATCCAAAGATCCAATGCAGAGAATGTGGAGAATCCCTCCTTCTAAGTACATAATTGTGGGAAGGCAGAATCTGGGCTCTCCCATCACTGTATAAGAATGTGCTTTTAGCAAGGAAGTACATGAAATCTGTTGTATCCTTTTTCCTTATTTCAAGAGGGCCTAAATTCCTCACTCCTGCTGTACACTCACATGGAAGAAGGCCTTAGAAAATGAGAAATTTCCCTCAGTTTCCAAACAGGGGCCAGTCACTAAACAGTAGGAAGCAGAGCCCCACATTCACCAGAGCAGCACCACCAAACAAACCCTTTTGGTGGGAGAAATAGGAGACCTTGCAGTACAAGGTGTCCCCTGGCCTGGGGTAAGGGAATAGTTTCAAGAGGGCACTCCCAGAAAGGGGCAGAGGGAGGTGCCCACGTACCATTGAACATGCTGTTGGCAATGGCCCCGCACGGCGCCATCGGGGTCCCGTTCCTGTAGGTGCTGAAGGGCGTGCAGTAGCTCCTCTGGATCTGCATTCAAGGTCACACAACAATCAGGCACAGACCCAGGGTTTGGTTTCAATCTGCTGGTGTCCTCCCACGCCTTCTGAAAAGCCACTGAACAATTAAGTCTCCAGTACCTTTTGGTCACATTAGAGAGACATCCAAATGAATGGGTCTGTAGTTCAGGAACACCTTCCATATCTAGGCACAGAAACTTAAGGTCTTCACCAAATTCTGCTGCCAACTTGCAAGCTCCAGACTACAAAAACAGGTTTGGGGATCTGCTATTGTAAAATGGCTACAACTGAAAATATTCCAGTGAAGCCTTGGCTTATCCTAGAATATCTTATTTCTCCTTCTTTTTAATTCTGACCTGGCTGCATTAGTGCTGGAGAACAGCAGATGTAGTTGGCCACATTACTGCAGTTCAACAAGTGCGAATCTTGATGTATGAAGATACAGAATGAAAAACAGAAGTCCACTTCAGCTTTATCACATCTTTCCTACCCCATTTTATAAGAAACTATAAATCTTCAGTTTTCAACACAGAAACATTTTCAAGTAACTCCAATGAGCTGTGTATCTGATCGGCACAAAAGCCAAAAGCATCTGCATCTGGATGCAAACAAACATGCTGACAGGACACCTGGAGAGTTGTAAGAAGCATTTTATAGAAACAACAGATTATCATGGCACAACCATCATATATACTGAAAGGACATGTGGACTATGTGTATATTAAAAAATGCTACTTTTAAGCCAAAGAAAATATGCTTTAGATTTGTAAGTAAAAGAACCTGAATGCCACGATTGCATTCTCCAGTTTCCTTATGCAAGTCTGCTGCAGGTGATGCTGTCTACTCCCTCCTTAGACCTCTAAATTGCATACTTAGAATGCTACATGATCACTTATTTCAGGACAAACCTTTTCTTGCTCCTTGCTTGCTTCCAAAGCCAGATGGCAAAACTAGAGACTTAGAATAACTTAATTCCCTAACCTTATAATAAAAGCACAGCTTAAAACACTTGTGGCTAAGAAGACTGACAACACGAGAAGGAAAAGCTTTCGGTATATTTATTTGAAAAAGATAATGTATTTTAAATCAGCACTGTAAGGTGCAGGTTTGAGAGCTGCAACACAGGACTGACATTTTTTATTTACCCCCACTCAACCTTCCTCTCTTATTAACTTATTAGGCATCATGGACCTAACAAGCATAAAAGCCAGGACCAAACACTGAAAATCAGTCCTTTATTATTCCCTAGAGCCACCTAAACACACTTACAGTTCTGCCTAGTTAGTTCTCCATACGGTCAAAGGCACACCTGCTGGAAGTGCTGCTGATCTCACAACATAAAAAGAAAACTTACATTTACATTTCGGCCCAACAGCTGGGCGTCACTTCTTGAAATCACATATCGACGGTGGTTTTGGTAGAAGTTTTGCAGACCATAGTACATAAAAACATCACCCTAGAATCCAAGGATAAATCTCTTCAGTAAGGAGAGTGCATGAAGTCAATGAGAAATCCTATTACTTGCTAAAAAAGAGGGGAAGAGAGTACTTAACTTATATTAAAATGTCTTTAACTACACCCTAAGCAATACAGCGTCATAGGCTAGAATCTAGTATTTACCCTAACTGTAAGTTTTTATGTTTTGGCACAGAATTAGCATAATTTAAATCACCAAACAAAACCTAAAATAAAAATGCCTGATAATTATTTTACTCAAGATGGCATGGCTGGCCATGAACTTGCAATGATTATGACTCATATTGTTGAGACAGACACTAATCTTCCATAAAAGAAGGTGCACAAAAACTTTCACATTAAAAGGAGAATGCTAGGTAGGTAAATCATGCATGAAAGGTAATTATGCAACTGTAAAAAACCCATTACTCAGTTAAATTAACTTCTCATCTCAAACATCACTGTAATCTGAAGAATTGCAAAGTATTTTAACAGCCTCCTCAATACTGAAGAATCCTAAAGTGACTTTAAATTGCACTGTAATTTTAAGGGATCATTTATTCAGTACCAAGTAGAAGATCTCTTTGGCAGAACACGAAGCATTTTAATAGTCTCAACAACACGACCTGGTAGTTGAAGGCAGGAAACGAAGGATACTTTTTCCAAAAGAAACTTCAGAATCACATTGCTAGACTTGAACTATTACAAGGACCTTGGGGATTAGCAGCACAGCCCTTGTAAAAATGACCACAGGGGTCTACTTATGTAAAGTGGTCAGAGCTTCAGATTTCCTTCTCACTTGAGAGCTTAGCAGGGCAGCAACAACCAACCCCAGGCCAAGGGCAAGGCTTTGCCACTGACTCGGAGAGAGACAGAGAGAGAAGTCACCTCCACAATCAAACACCATTTCCTCCACCCCCTTCTTCTCCTTGGACATCTCCCAACCAAGAAGTCTGTTTTTGGTTTTAAATACCAAAATTAACAACAAAGGCAAAAGTGTAAAATTTTGAGCATTACATGCTCTGAAAAGGTACAAAGCAAATTTAGTCAGGAGCTCTACAGAACAGAATTACTCTTTTATCATTTAGGGATATAAGTAACAGGTGCTATGCAGCAACTTGAGTTGGTGTTTTGCGCCCACTTACCAATATATCTTCCTTTAGCGTGAAATTAACAGAACAGTGACATTCCTTATTCCAGTTAGAGGAATTTTCACGGAGCTTTGAACAGTCTGAGCATTTATCTGAATAATCTATCTGTCAGAGAAGTGAACAAGCAAATATGTTGTAATAAAGGACACGCTCATAGGGAAAGGTTAGTGTTTCAGGTCTGAGGCTTCTCAGAGCCGTTCTCTTCTAAGTGACTCTGGACTGCCAAAAACATTGTTGAAAATGACAAGGCAAAGTGATGACTTGGCCTCCATGAACAACCACAAAATTTATCCCTAGTTTAAAGCCTTTTGATGACTTGTTGCAGTACTTTCACATCTGCTCCTCGGCAAAGGAGTGCTGAGTGAAGAACACTCCTGCACCTTGGGCTGGCTGACCAAGTAATGCTTGACAAATCCCCACATGCATCATGGCCCACCCTCTCTGAACAGCCTGGGTGTAGTGCTGAGTGTTGGCTCCCAACAGGAGTCTATTCACAACACCACAGGTCTGAACTACCTTTTCTGCAGGAGGGATTTAAACATTAAAGCTCCCTGTATTTCAAGATTTTGCCCCAGCAAACATGTATGCACTTATAGTGTCAAATGCTCTCCGAGGGATTTGCTTATTTCCCTTCAAAACCCCAGAAAATAATGAGATTTAGGTATTAGCAGCATTTGGCAGTAATTATCATCCATATTTCAGATATTACCACCCAGTACTCTGATTTTATTGATGACCAACTGCCTCTGAAGATTTTCACAGGAATACCAGTTGCTGGACACATGTTCAAGGCATGAAGCCATCTTTATCTGGAAGCAAAAACTCAAAGCCTTTACTCTCCGAACCTGGCCTGGTTTCATCTTTACAGAATATCAAAGAACACCACTCCCAAACCAACCTGTATTTCTCTAACGCTGTTTGCAGACAGGACAAGGCAGACTCCCAAAGTGAGGCAGAATGCCCCTGTCAGAAAGAAGATGGAGAGCACAGATCCAATGGTGAGCTGGGGCTTCCAAGCTGGCAGCCTCTGCTGTTTGAATGCACTGTTATCTGGACACTTGGAAGGTTGGGCTTCTCCTTCTCTGGGAAGAAAACTTGTTTTCTTGTTTTCCATTTTCTTCTTCTTGGTGAGAGAAAGGAATGATATCCTTGTGCTGGAGGGTGTTTCAGCTGAGATACCGTCTTTATTGTTGGGAGATTGTATTCTTTGTTCAAACTTGCACTATGGTGAGGAATTACTTATTAACTAGATCTCTCTCTTCCTTGTTTTCTATATTTGTTCTTGGATCCCCATGATTGGCTTGTACTAATCAAGTGATAGTGTACTTTGATCAGGGTGTCCAGTTCATTTCTCCTGGAAAAGCTTAGATATATTTTTCCTGCCCCACAGCTCATTAGGATTCATGACTTATTAATTTGCAGGGATAATGTCAGCTATACTGGAATTTCTGCGTAATTTCAGATGCATTATTTCTTCTCCCTTCACTTCCATAGCTGCCCAGATAACAAGCATGGCATACAATGAAAGGAGTTCTACTCCAGTTGCACTGGATTCCATTGGGGAGGACTTCAGGTGCTGAGACAACACTGGACAGAGAACATTGTTTGGAAGACCTTTAATTTTCTTAACCTATTATATTCATTGCTATTGACCGAGATGCTATTAAAGGTTGCAAAAAGGTTGTGTGTTCTTTATCAGAGAAGGACAACTCATTTTTAAAATATCCAATTTGGATCAATGGCTTTCCGAGATACTGATGATTTCCTTATCTCTATAAAATCTTGTTCTCTGAAAAAAAATCCATCCATTCCCTACTATCTGCAATGACAAAAGAATCACCCAGAGATCACCTCATTTTAATTTAAAAGGACAAATATAAGAATACTTTTTGCACACTTGAACAGCTTAACCAAAATAAAATCTCAGTATAATATACAGATAATTTATCATATAAAAGCAAAAAGAGCATTTGGCCAGCTCTAGAACAGACAGGCGAAAAACACCTTTTTAACATGTTACTGAAATTCATACAACTTATTCAAAGATGCCCAAGGGCAAGAACTTACATTACAACTCTCATAAGAGAAATATGTGTCTCATTTGGGACAGCACAGGGAGGGAACAGGAAACTGAGCTATGCAAAGACTTTCACACCCATGTTTGCTCATCTTCAAAGTCTTACTAGTGGCATATAGTAGTAAATCTAGCAGGTGAAGGTAGTGTAACTCTGATTTCAGTAAGACACGGTTCCCGCAATAAAAATAATACTAGAACTACAAACAAAACTTTTGGGTTTTTATTAAAAGAAAACTCAGAAAAAGTTCCAATGTGCCTTCTGTATTGAGACCTCTGAAAAGTCAAAACTCAGTTGCAGGCAGGATAATAGTAAAATGCAGCTGCAAATTACTTCCTTGTTGTTAAACTCATTAAAAGAGTCCCAGCTTCACAGATCCATCTCTGCACAGCTTTATAATACTCTTCTCCAGTAGGTCAATTGTTTCTTTCTTTATCTGAAGAAAACAAAAATCAAAGAAAGCATAAGAAGTTACTGATAATGATACCATTATTTATTTACTCAGGCACCTTACTACAGGACTAGAAATTAAAGAAGAGATTCCTATACAAGGTCGTCTGGATAATTTCAATTTTTTAAAATACCCACCATTTGACCTGAAGCCCTGAAATCCCATTTCACATGGCTAAAGAAAGGTTGTCATTGGCAGAGTTGATAAAGCACACCACAGCAAAAGGTCCATCCTGGGCTGGAGAATCCATACAGGACTTTCCAGAGTAACAACTGGCATAAAGCAGATCAAGGGCAGTGCAACAGGCATAGCCCTGTCTGTGTCTGAGACACCTGAATGAAAGTGAGCATGAAGGTCAGGTCTGCCTGTGCTGCATACAAAGTACTTTGGTTTATGACATTGATATGGCTGCAGCTTATGGCTTATCTAAAGATAAAACAAATGTATTACAGAGCAAATATTGACTACGTATTTCAGAGGCAAAGATTCTTTATCATGGTTAGTCCATAGTTTCCTTATAGCTCCCTCTTACCACTTACAAATAACTTGTTTGCAGGTTTTCTCTCAGGATTATATTCTTTCATGCCTCCACTTTGCAGAGGAATAAATGATGTAAGAAGGCCCAGCCAGCCTCAATTTCAGACTGGATGTGCTACACAAAGGTTCACTTGTGACTTTCTATCACAAGTCCATTTCTCACAAACGTTTTGTTTTCATGAAGTCTGAAACTTAGCATATTTTCAAATTTACTGAAGGCTTGGTCTGTGTGTTGTTTGCTAACAGTACAATATTGGGTTTTGTTGAAAAAAACTTCACTTGAATCTTAGGAACAAGTAGGTGAGACAGCTCTGTATTGTCATCAACCTCTGTACGAAAAGCTTTCAAAGCAGGAAGCTTGTCCTTTGGTCAGAACAAAAAGTATACAATCCATTTTTATTTACACCTTTATGCTTTACTTTGATTCCAGTGTGCCAAGACAAAGTCTGATAAACTCATTCACTCCTCCTGTGGTTTCTTTGGGAGCTTTCATCTCCATTGTTTGGGATGAATGAAGTGGGAGACACAGAAAGAGAATGAAAAAGTCCAGCAGCATTAAGCAATGAGATGCTGAAGCAGCTGCCAGAGCAGTGGATCAGGGCACCATGCCTTGTGTGAATATGATGGGATACAGAACTGCCACGTGGGAAGATCCAGGTATTTTTAAATTCATGTATTTATTAGAATATACCACTGTGTACAGAATTCTCCACTGAACATTGGGTGACTACAAAAACAGCAAGTACAATGGACATGTGCTTGTAGCTGTTCTTGCCTTCTGGTGTAAACACAATGAAGTCTAGCAATGTTGCACATTAAATATGCAAATAAATTATTGATAATTGAGGTTTGCACTGAAAATAGACCAGTATGCTGAGTTTCTAATTTTAAGTGTACAATTTTTCCTCCATAACTAACATAGGTGAAAGAAATTAGTACATCAAACAGCCAAATCTCTGAATTGTCTTTGGTACCGTATTTCCTCTCCCTGAGTAAACTTATGACTATTCATGGCATGCATTTGACATTTTTGTATAAAATTAGAAAAGCTGGTGCAGGCTGTATTCCATATTTGAAGCCCACAAGTTGCTAGAACATCCCATTGGTTTATATGTGGTGTTAAGATGCCTTATGACCAAAACATTATTTGGGTGTCTTTTGCTGTTGATATTCTTTATACATTACTTTAAGGTATCTGTCTGATGTCTGCAGTGGGATTAATACCTGCAAGATATCCACTTATAAAGCTCCAGTGTCAAAAACCTTCCTTTATGATGTGTTACCTGAGTCAGGAGCAATTTGAAGACTCTACTGTAATTTCATATTCACTATTCTTTAATCACACATAAGTATCTATTGATTATCCTAACACAATATAGATGGTGTAATGTTCTTGCTTACCTGGAGTTAACTTGAACTAAACTTTAACTTTTTATGCTAAGATAGCCTTACGATTTTGCCTTAGTAAAATACACTTGGAGTCACAACTTTTGGACTGTATTTCTAGACAGACACACAGAACTGCTATGATGCTCCCTACAGTGAGCTGAGAGGTATAGCTGAGGTTTGCAACAGCCCAAAATGAAATATTGGCAGCATAATATTCATTTTTTAGAGGTGGATCACCTATGGTCTACTTTATGGATATTGAGTTCTGATGACTTAAAAAATCCATCCCAGTGCCATCAACACCTTTTGCAGTGCCTGTGATTTTGTACTGTACTGTCTGTGATTTCATGTTTTCTGTTATTTAAAAAACTTACAGGTAAGTGCAAGCATCATATCAAAAAAAGCCTTATGTATTAACCACAAGAGGGAGCCTCCTTGCCTCCAAAAAATCAAAGGCAGGGTTTTTTTGCTACTCCATTTCTTCAATGTATTTTTTTTTTGTTTTGTGTATGTGGGGCTGTAAAATGCAGCACATTCAAATACTTAGACAAGTACATAGATGGATTAATGAGTGATAATTTGTTTCACTTGTGAAACAGCTTAATGTATATGTGCAAAAGAAGTCCTTTTCCCAGGAGATTCCTTCTATGAATGGGCCTGCTCTAAATGTATAAAACCTGAAGACACTGTGCAGGAAATTGAGAGCTTTCTAACAAGCATTAATGGAGGAAACTGCCTCTTCATCTGGCTAGAAATAGGTGATGCCCCACAAAATACTGTAAACATAGCTTGTTACAGCAAGAAATATAAAAGCTGGATAAAAGAACTGGAAAGAACTGGGAATTATTTTAGAAGGAGTGTACAAATGATGGATGGCTCTAAGTTGTTTGTACCCTACCTCTTGTCAAAATAATAAAAAAAAACCAACCAAGCAAACAAACAAAAAACCAAACAAACAAAAAAACAAAACAAAAAAAAAACCAAAAAAAAACCAAGAAAGAAAAGAAAAAAACAAGAGAACTGTCTGTAGGTTTACTCTTATGATGTTATCTGACTCTCAGGTGGAGAAACATAGATGTTTGGCCATAGTTCTGTTTAGTTTTTGAGGAAACTTTTCACTGAATCACAGAGAATATGCTGAGTTGGAAGGGACCCACAAGGATCAAGCCAAACTCCCGCCCCTGCACAGGACACCCCAAGAGTCACACCCTGTGCCTGAGAGCGTTGTTCAATCACTTCTTGAACTCTGCCAGGCTTGGTGCTGTGACCACTTCCCTTGGGAGTCTGTTCCAGTGTCTAACCACCGTCTGGGGGAAGAACCTCTTCTAATATCCAACTTAAAGCTCCCCTGACACAATTTCAGGCCACTCCCTCAAGTCCCGTCACCGATCACTGCAGAGAAGACATCAGTGCCTGCCCCTGCTCTCACCCTCCCAAGGAAGCTGTAACTGCAGTGAGGTCTCCCCTCAGTCTCCTCCAGGCTGAACAGACCAAGCGCCCTCAGCCCCTCCTCATAGCTCCCCCTCAAGGCCCTTCTCCATCTTGTATTGTGGCAGCCAGAACTGTCCCCAGCACTCGAGGAGAGGCCGCCCCAGCTCAGAGCAGAGCAGGACAATCCCCTCCCTTGCC
This sequence comes from Rhabdornis inornatus, assembly GCA_013397075.1. Classification (NCBI taxonomy): domain Eukaryota; kingdom Metazoa; phylum Chordata; class Aves; order Passeriformes; family Rhabdornithidae; genus Rhabdornis; species Rhabdornis inornatus. The sequence goes on along the minus strand of VWZS01005849.1, from coordinate 2,978,855 downwards.
CGGCTGTGATGTCTCCCAGGACAGGGTTGCCCAACCTGGCTCCAGGGCACTGCTGACTCAGGTTCAACTTGCCATCGACCAGGACCCCCAGGTCCCTTTCCTTGGTGCTGCTTTGCAGCATCTCATTCCCCAGTCTGTCCATACACCCAGGGTTGCCCCATCCCAGGTGCAGAATCCAGCACTTCTCTTCGTCAAATTTCACACTGTCGGTGATGCCCATCTCTCATTTGCTGAGGTCTAGGACTCTGTACAAAGTCTTCCCATGGAAGAACTTCCTGGGGACAGGTAGAACACCCATTGAGAATAAACAGGGGAAACTCACAGCACAACCATAGAACTCACAGCTGTGACTTGAAACAACAAAGGGAAAATTCTTTTTCAGGAGATAATTTTGCGACCTGAAAGTACAGACTTCTCAGTGAATGTGAACTTCTTTGTGTTCCTTTACCACTGAAGACAGCTTTACAGAAAGAAAACTTTACTGACCAAGACCTGAGAACTACCAACAAAAGTAATGAATACACAGAATATAACATATGCAGGTGCTTATACAATACCTCAGGGATGTCCACCATCCTCCTTAGTTTCTGATCTCTCCAGTTCCAATCCAGAATCATATATTTCGTGGAGTTCAAGCACAGGGCATCTAAAAAGGCAACACAAATTTCACTACCAAAATAATATGACATCTACTTATCAAAATGATTTTTGGCTTTTACATCTTTTGCTGTCTGTTTCCAAGGAAACTAATCTTTGAACAATTAAGTACTATATTTGCTGGTTGGAAAACCAATGCACTGACACTGCAAACTCCCTTAGCCACATAATCCCATGCATTTTTGGAAGATAAACACAAAAGCAGAGTAACTACTGTTGCCAGACTTGTCAAGAGCTTAACATCCTGCCAGAAAGTAATTCCTCAAGCTTCCTCTTGATGAAACCACAGGAGTTGAATTTCCGCAGCTGATGTCACTGGGAAGTTACAAGGATCCTAACCTGAAAATTGATGTTAACAGGAACAGACAGTGTTCACCAATTTACAGGACAGGGTGCTATGTGAATATGAGTCAGGTCAGTGGTGCTGCTGAAGAATTCCTTTATCCTTCAAATAAATGGTGGTGAAAAAAAAAGGTCCCTTCTGAACTTGCTTTTCAGCTGTTCTATTTTTTCCATGGTCTTCTACATGATGCCTACCATTTTTTCCCATCAGTTTTGATTCCTCTGCCTTCTCTAAGTGACCTGCATCTGCAACACTAAACTAAAAAGAACTAGTGCTTGGGATAAAATTTAACACTTTCAGGGATGGGGCATCCACAGCTTTTCTGGGAAACCTGTTTCAGTGCCTCACTACTCTCATGGCAATGTGGTGATGTGCTGAGCACTAACATTTAATGTTGGTGGAAACAACAAAATGATGTTACTCCTTCCCTCTTTTGGAAGGAGCAGTAGAGTCCCAAACCACCGCCAGTCCCTGACAAAGAGACCACAGTCAGAGCAAGACAGTGTCTTGCATAAGAGGAATGGAAAGAATTGCCTTATCATCTTGTCATTTTGTTGTTTCTTTTTCTTTGTGTACATACTGTCTACTGAGTAAGTAAAAATACTCAGAATTTGGGAATAGAAAATTATAGAGAATAATTAGTTTTATTATTATAGTCAAATGAGAAATAAGATCAAATCAGCAAGCAGATCTTCCATCCACTCCTCACAAAAGTTTACACTGAGCTCAGAGTGACATATGATACAGTGACTCCTGCCATTATTTCCTTTTGATCCACTTGCAGTGTTTGGTTTCCTGGAGCTTTAAATCTCACACTGTGGTTTTGCAATCACTTTCAAGTCAACATAAATCAGTATTCCTGCCAAAAGAGGAAGTCCCCCACCTCTGCCTGCTCATTACCTGATTTTGTGTGCACACTGGTTTTGGTTTAATTGGGGTTATTTCACTGAGCTGCCAAACAGACTCTTGGGCTTGCACAGGGAGCAGGAAGGGGGAATAAGCACTGACTGGTGGGTGAGAGGAAGCATTACTCTGCCTTTCTTTGCTAATACTGGCTTATGCCAGCTTAAAGTGATCATAAAACAAAGTACTAGAACCTTGACCTTGTTTTGACTGACATAGCATAAGTGAAGAAATAGAACCATACAGTTTATTACCGAAATCTACACGTTCATGTCAACCTATAAAAAACCAATTATTAGACCTTCTCATCAGACCAAATACAAAATACCTGGAGAGGAAACCCTCCTTGTTCTCCTACCTTGCTCCACTAGCGCCTTTACTCTCCCAGGAGTTCCAATCCCAATGTGGAACACACCTTTCTCCAACATATTAATTTGTTCCTTTATCTAATTTGAAGAGAGAAAGAAAAATCACAGTAAACCCATAATTGTTTTAAAATTTCTTCTCAAGGAGTTGGAAATAAATTCAAGATCTCATATATTGCTTTCTAGAACGCCATCAAGTAAAAATGATATTCGTCTCTCAAACTGTCAGACGATTATATCTGGAATAAAGTTTAAGAAATATAACAAGCCAGCTGGGAATTGCACTTCTCTAGAAGTTCAATCTTTTTTAACTTTAAAAATCTGCCACTGCACCAACTATTTTTGGAGGTGAGAACAGCAAGATTCCTTCAGCATTTAAACAAATTCTCTGCAATACTGAAAAACTTGAATTACCTCTGAAGTCCTTCAAGATGAAGATACTGGAAAGAGGTGAAATAAAGCAAATTACATTTGCACGTTTGACAGCATTTATATCAAAGGCCACGTGTCCACTCACTATTCCCAACACCCATATAATTTGTGCTTTTTCGCAGGTATGGATATTGGGGATCCAGGCATTCAATTTTCAGAATCCAAATGCAGGTGCTGGTACAGTTTGCTTCTACAGACCTGTGTGTGTGAGCCTGGCATTTGAATCAGCACTTGATGGGAATGTAGAACAGTGAAACTCAGCAGGTGCACAGGCATCTACATTCTGCACAAGGTTGCACCAGAGCTACTGGAGATGTTGCTTAGTGAAATTCCTCACATTGCAGCAATGGGTTACCAAAGGAAGCACTACCTAAAGGAAGGAACTTCATATGAACACTGTATGAAAGGCACTACTGCCAAAGGATTTAAAAAGAAAATCGTATCACGCTATTTAGCTGTTTACCTGCTCTATTAAAATTCCCTACCTTTATGTGCTTTGCAAACAACTTGAGGACTCTGCAATCTCCTTTAAAAGCTGTTATTGACCTAGCAATAAAAAAAAAAAAAAAGAGCAATGAAATACAAGAAGCAGGGCTGGGCTTAAGACCACACACGAGGAAAGAAAAACTAAATTTCTCAAGCATTTCTCAATATGTTTTAGACACACACAGTCCCCCAGTGAACCCTGGTTGTACTCTGAACACTGGGTACATTCTTGTTTGCTACTCATGAACAGAGATCAACAACTGGACAGACACAATGGAAGATATCAGTAGGGGGCAATATTGTTTAGATAGCTTTTCAGATAATATTTAATATTGTGGCCTGTGCTTTCACAGCTAGCTTAGTTCAAAACTGGTTAATCACCAAATCCTAATTTTAAAAAAGTTCATTTACTGAGATAGAGGCATTAATGAATATGAGTGTGTGTGCACGAAAGGAAGGATCTGTGTATGGACCAATCTACATTTTACAGTCTTCCTGCAGCATGGCTGCTGGGAAAACCTAGGCTGCCTCTGTCTTTACTGCAGAGATTGTTCAAATTCCAGTTAACCAAACTAATTTGTTAGAAACCTTGACTTCTTTTTCTGACACTCCATTTTGGCACACAGTAACAACCCTATGTTCTGTATTCATCAAACAGGAGACAACATAATCAGTATTTGTTGAATGTCATTTAAGGCAGCTTGCTCTGAATGCTTCTTGCAGTACAACAAATTTTTAATTTGTAAAGCTAAAGGTTTATCTACATCTAAACCACCTAAGTCTCAGATGCTAGTCTCTGCATGCACAACTGACACTTATATGCTTTACCTATGGTTACATCTGTGTCATGGAATCAAACTTCCCAAATCTCCATCTCATTTTGTACTGATGGATAATCACAGGAAGTATGGTCAAGACACAGAAGACAACCATTAAATTTGTGATGCATCCATCAATTCAGAGTCATCAAAACTTCTGGCATGAGAAGGGGGAGGATAGAGAAGGGTAAAAACAGGGACAGGGCATACTGAAAATTGTCATCTCTGCCCTGCAGTTTTGCCAGCCTGAGCCAGCTGAGAGCACTGACACAGACCTGGAGGCACTCAGGCCAGACACACCTTGGCATGTGAGGCCCTGAAATGCCATGTCCTCGCTGCCTTTGGTGCAAAGCCATGACTTCTAGTGGTGGATCATAATGCTTTAGGGGCTTACTGGGATCCCAAGTATAACATGTTCCATGTTTCCCCTAAATCGGTTGCACTTTACTTTTGGTTTTTAACAAAAGTAACACTTCCCAGGCAACGGAAGTAGTGAGCATTACTTCAGTCCAAAACCAAACACCACACTCCCAGAGTTTAAAGAAGGAAGGGATATTTCATCAGTTTGAGTCAGTGAATTTGCTGGCTAGCAGAGGACAGTGTCCCAGTTTTGCCTTTTTGCCTGTGGTTCCAAGACAAAACTCCTGGCCGACTGCCAACCTCAACACAGCATTTGCTCTTGACATACTTGATGAGTTCCAAGGAGCGAAGGGCAGAACTGCAGAGAACCAGCATCACCACCGACTTCTTCTCCTTGTGGTTTCTCCGGAGCTTCGCCCACTTAGGACAGACTGCAATGGAAAAGCCCTTGTACCCACACAAAGTACTACATGCCACAATTTTAAATTACTAGAGTACATGATGAATGGTAGCCAGCAGCAAGAACACACATGCTGACTCCTTTGAGGTCTGGAACTTTGGCAACACTTCTGCATTTAGTCATGGCTGAGAAACTGGAAAATGAAAAGCCCCAAAAAAATAAAATACAGAAATATCACATAACTGAGCAAAGTAGACCAGCATTAATAATCAACAGTTTTTAAGGTGATGAGCCCATTGTCTTCATTTGCCACATATGGCAATTTGTATCACAGAAAATCAACTGCAAAGAAACATTTACCAGACTAGAAGTTATATATAAATATACAAGTGAATAAAAATTCTCTTCGTTCATGTCAGCAGACAGCTGCAGGACTTTTATTGTAAGATAATACATACACCTCCTCAGGAAGCCACAATAAATTACTGATAAATGATCCCTAGCAATGAAAAGAAAGCCCTGAACCTTTCTGATTAAAAAAAACAAAAAAACCCCAAAACCAACAAAACAAACAAACAAATAAACAAACAAAAAACAACAAAACAAACAAACAAACCAAAACAAAACAACCCAACAAAACAACAACAACAAACCCCCCCCCGAAAACCCAAACCAAAACAAAAAAAGAGATAGAGTAAAGAAAAGCCAGAAAAACAAGCCCTGTCATAAAAAAAAAAATTAAAAACTTAAAAGTGATTCATGTTTCATAATCAACAATATTTGGAGCTACATATAAAAATGCAATAATAGTGTCTTAACAATATCTTTCATACATCTTTCATCTCACCCAGACCAACATTTAAACTCACTTTCTTTCAGGTATGAAGAAAAACTGTGGGTAAGATCATTGGCTGGCAAAAAACAGGAATCTGAAAACATAAAGAAAAAAAAAAGCCTTTTGTTGATGTATTTTAACAGCAAAGGGAGGATATATATTTGCAATGTAACCACTAGTTATATCGATGAAGTCCCAACTCCATAAGTCCATCATCAATAAATTACCACTTCTGAAACAAAAATTAATGTAGCAGAAACTTTATATGGATTAAGTCAATGAAGGTAACATCTCTGAATTGCAATTTTTCTTCTCCCAGCCTGAAACCTTGAATATAGGGCTCCTGTATAGGTGTGATCACATGCTTTAAAGGAAGTATTCATATGTCTTTTCCACAATGAATCAAAGCCTCAGCCAAAAGCCTTACACTCCTAGACTGTTCCTCCAAAGTACCTATGATGAAATATGTTTGTACATCCTCCAAATAATTCATACTGTGTAAATGCAAGAACCTACTCATAATCTACTTGCCAGTAAGTTTGTTCACCTTCTGTACTTTTATATTGTGATAACCTACCTAACTATATAGACTCTAACTGCAACACCTCCACTGCATTTCAGTGCCTTTCTCTTCCTCAATTTCCTGCTGACTTCCTTTTCCCTGGTCACTGTGTTAACTAGGAAATCTTTTAAAATAAAACTCTATGGCAGATATGCCATTTAACTTCATATAATGGCAATGAAGATCCTAACAGGTTCTTTGGAAGGTCCTTTCTCATGCCTACACAGAAAATCAAAGTTCCTAAAAAGGTGATTAAAATTCCATGGTCTGAAAACTTGCCACTGTTCTTAAAGGCTCTTTGCCTGGTGGAACAATATGCTTCTGCAGAGCACTAACAATTCTTCTGTTTTTAAAGACTTACATATTTGCCATCATCTTGCATGAAGCACAGCCCCTCAAGGTGTCCATGGGTGTTTGCTGATACATTTTCCAAACTAAGGAAAGATTTTCTAAATTTTCTAAACTAACTTTCTTCAAAGACGTTATTCATGTTCACATGGATCACGCACTGTGCTAATGCTGAGATCATCAATCCAAGATCTTCATCGGAACAGACAGTGTGACAAACTTGGTTTGTAGCCAATGCCTGGCTGAAGTCCTGTCTTGCTAAAAACTTCTGTTTTGTACTGATTCCTATTAAATCCTGAGACAGACATTTACTGGAACTCGAGCTTCAAAGGAAATGAATATGTACAACTGAAGGATCAGCAGCTGATTTACTTTAAAAATCATGTTTAAAAGATGCACTTGATGCTGGTGGGGATGGGCAGGGGTTGATCTGAATACATGGTCTCATTAATGACTGACAGTTCAAGAGGTCCTTCCTGAAGGACACAGCTTCGCTCACTGACTCCTCACCAACAGTCCAGCAACACTGCAGCATTTACAACAGTTTTAAATAGAAGTTTCAGAGAGGGGGGAAGAAACACGCAGCTCCAGACTGCAGCAAGAGACCATCTGACTTTCTGACCAACCCTGACCTTCTGCACTTTGTCAGTGAACAGAAACACACAACTTCAAAGTAGCTGCCTGTTATTTACTCAGTGCTTTGACATGAACGACTTGACAGCTGTACAAGTTCATAAACTCCTTGGCACTCTAAGCCTTCAACTCCCAGCAAAAAAATTAAGGAAAAAATACCTCCATCCAACATATGGAAACTGGTCACTTCAGTAGCCCAAAGGGCTCTTTTAATAAGAAAGAAACCAAAGCTATTTATTATTTCCTAAAAACCTTATATGCCAAAAAATACTTAACACAAGCTTTTCAAAGAAATCTATATGGGACTTCTCCAGGTTTTCTTGATCCAGTAACAAAGCTGAGACTGCCCCACAGAAACAAAGAAGGGTCCACCTAGAATCATGGGGATTAAGGAAGAGCACATTTACCTAGAGAGACAGGCTTGTTCATTAAAAAAGAAAAAGCACTGCTGGGCTAGAAGGCCTCTACATTGGGCTCTACATAGGTCGCTGACAGTTCAAGAAGTCCCAAAGGTGAATGCAGGTTGGTTACCAGGCTGCTGCTTTTCATGAGCCCTACCAACAAATAATGGATGGTGTCTCTGTCTGCACAGAGGCACAGGAGGCAGAGAAGTTCAACATTGCCATCATCTCCAGCGCAACCTCCAACTGACAGAAGCTGAGCCTGCTCTATCCTGCTTTTTGCATTTCCTACCTGGCTTTTAACTGGTTGCAGAATACAGAGAATAAAAAAGAGGGTTCTCATGGCTAAAATTTGGTCACTTCACACATGGACCAAAATTACCACCTCAATTCAAGCCACTCCCTGGAAAACCACTGCATTCAACATCTCATACCCATATGAGAATGATGCCTCATTATTTCTTTCCCTGTTTCTGCCAGCCTCTTATTATGCATCTGGATTGACTCAGACAATCCCAGGAACAAAATACATCTCTCATAGCACATGGGAGCTACTATTAGGAATCATAAAATTTCTATCATAAAAGTGAGGTCCAGAAATTAATACTTTATAATAAAAAGAGACATTTAAACAATGTTTAATTTCCATTCCTCCAAGAAACCTCACATTCATTTCAAAGAAACTAACATTTCAACTTAAATAGCAAATTAATATACAGTAAAAAAGAAATATAAGAAAATATTTTCATTAAAAAGTACAACTCAATTTGTGTCCCAAAAATCTTTTTTCTTCTGCAGAAAAAGAAGTCAACAGTATCATGAAAAAATTATTTATATATTAAATATAGAGCAAGTTACCTGACAACTGTAATTCCTCTATTTCAATCACAGAACGGTTTTCACCAAAATGTTGAGCAAGGAGATTTTGTAGATCTGCAGGGACACCAGGTTTTGGAGCAGATTTTTGCAGAACATCAGAAATCTTCTTCTAAAAAAAATTGAAGTAAAACAGATTAATATAGTGTTTCTATATAGCCCTTTGCATAGCTAACAACACATAAATGTTCTTCCATATCTTTGTACAGTTATATCAGTTTAATTATGGCTTAATTGGAAAAACATCTTACAATGGGACAAGATTCCCTGTGTCTTTAGAGGGAATGCAGATTTCAGATGCAAGCTGAGATACTTGGACAAGATGGTCTGTGAGCCTGAACATGAAAAATCTTGCACACTCACCTGAAACGCTGCTGTAACAAAAACATAAAAACATGAAAGCTGTTTTTTGAGTTTTGCTATTGCTACACTATAGTGTCAGTTTGAAAATTCAGGGTTTTTTTTCATAAATTGTTTTAGTTTATTATTCTTCAGGAATAACAGCAGGAATCAAATGATAATATATGATGTGGTTATATTTTGATTAAAACAGGGTAACTACCTATCTGTATTTGAGAGGGAAGATGCTTACCTATATTTACAGAATACCATGCCAGGGTGAAGAAAATAAGTTAAAACAACAAAACTACAGGTCAAGCAGCAAGAATACACAGCTGCTTTGTTCTCCCACACTGTGTAATTTTTTGTTTTAAATACTACTTTTAGACACTGAACATGAGTTCATAACAATTGTGTTTTACACCTTAGGAAGGTTACCAAGTAACAGGTCTGAATTCTCACTGAAGTGAAAGGATTGCTGCATTTTTTGCTGTAATTAAAGGGAACATGTGGGTAGAATAGTCCAAGGTTCCCACTGACTGATCTGCCAGCATTTAAGAAAAGCAAATTCTAAGTATTTAAGAAAACAGCAAATTTGCAAGGATAGAAGCAGTCTGGAGAGAATGACAAGAATGTGATGCCTCTCTAGTTCTTGCTGAGATGTGTTTAGTTTTTGAAAGGATAGGTTAAGGTTTCTCAGCTGTGTAAGCTAAACCGAACTCATCATCAAGGGGACACATGGTAGCGTAAGTCTAGAAGTGAAAAGGAGTGGAAGGGTGTGGTTAGCGAAAGGGTCCATGTTTTTGAGGCAAAGTGAGATTTCGCTTTGATGAGGTGGTGTGGGTCTGGAAGAATTTTTGGCAGCTTTGAAGGGACGGTGGGTACCTTCAGCTTGGTAGGCTAAGGTTCAGGACAGCAAAGACCAGTGGAAATTCTGAAGAGAGGCATGGCAGGAATTTTAATGTCAGGGACAGACCTTCTTCCATCCATTCTTTCCCTCACTCTCTTCCATTCCCCACCACTTTGTCTCTCCGTCTTGCCCAATACAGCCCAAATACTCCAATAACAGCAGCTTGAGGAGCAGAATGCTGAACAGGGAAGAGCCATCTGGGGGCTGCCAAAACAGCACAGGCAAGGCAGGCACTGCCTTTCCCATCCATTGCCACTTTGGCAGTGCCTGTTTCACCCCTGCTAAAAGCCATCTGTGGGCTTGCAAGACCCCAGCTGAACCTCTGACAGTGGGAGACATGGAGATGAATGCCTTCCTTGCAGTCTAGCTTTGTCCTGGTGCAAAGCCCTCTGCAGCCTCTGGAAGACTTTGCAGAGGACGTCTGGCTGTTCCACAGGTTTCTGCAGTGCTTGAATCTGTAGCATTCCTTCCCAAGATTCCCCTTCACTTACCACTGTTGTATTTTTCTGCCATGGAACAAGTGTATTCCCAAAGCATGACCAGAGGCTGTGAGCAGCACAGCCAGCCTCCGTGTGAGGCCCACAACCAAACCACTCCATTGTTCTTCCCAACAACGCCAAATGCTTTTCCCCAGCCCTGCCTCACAAGCTGGCTCTGCAACGACCCACATTTGGGAACCTCTGATTTAGCAGACAGCAAGACACAACTATCAACTCATTTTACTTGGTAATTCAGTGTAAGATGCTGTTCCACAGGACCATTACGTCATTCATTGTGCCACTTGGCTCCTTTAGAAAATTATTGCCCTCTGGAGGGGAGAAGCCTGATACAATGAGAAATTCTTTAAGAGCAAGAGCAAGGACACCTGAGCAAACTCTCTTCCTTCAAGGAGAGCTGTGGGGAAATGTTCCTTATGTAGGAAGTTTTATTATTTTTCTTACAATTAATTCCAGATGCTTAAAAACAACAGGGCTTTCCACCCCTTTCCTTACTTTTAGAGACAGCACTTTGTTTGGAAGCCACAGATCAACCTAATAAATGTTTCCTAATGGGATTTTTTGACAGGCTGTGTAAGTCAGCTTAGTGGCCCACTGAAAGCAAAGGTGTAAGTAAGCAGCTGCTGTTTGCCTGAGAATGGGATTTCTTGCTAGGTGGGTTTGCCAGCCGCTGCCATGGCACACCTTCACTCTGGCTCCAGTGGAATAAGTACTGTACTTACTCTGCCAGAGCCACATTGAAAGCAAAATCCCACTCTTCCAGCTTCCCATTCCCTGGATGATTAAGAGGGCTAACATAACATAAAAAGGCCACCCTTCAGCCTTGTGAGGAAGCCAACTATTTACAGTCTGCCCCCCTACAGAAAGACAATTAATTTGCCTGGTGCCATATAATCTCCATTTAGACTTCAGGGTGTGTTTGTTGTTGTGGGTGAGGGTGGAGCTTGGCCAGAGGGACAATACAGAGTATTTATTTATATACTCATGTTATGAGGAAAAGAGTAAGCAAGGACAGTCTTTGGCTCAAAAGACATAACAGCAGCTGGAGCCTGACCACACTGTGGGAATGGGTCAGATTCTGGAGCAACTGAAATTCCACCTTTCTTCCATACAGGCACCCTTTCCTGGTGGGCAACACTTGCAACTGGGGTATAGACATACACAACCCTTGAGTGGAACACAGACATAATGCCACAGGTCAGGTTGGGAATAGATATCTTGAGTAAAGTTTAAAAATTAGGAATTTCTCTTCTTCTCCAGAGGAGGCTGCAATATTATGACCATATTACTTGTCATCACGGGGTTGTCCCCATTCTGCATCTTGTAGTAGCATATAAACCCACTGCCCAGACCCCAAACACACTCATACCTTCTTCCTCCTCTTTGCCTTCACAGTGCTCTCTTGCTTTTCTTCAGGCTGATTTAAAAAGCACTCTGTAGGCTGCAAAACACATTAAAAAAAAAGAACTAAGAAAAAAAGAGTTACCAAAGGAAGGCAAAGGAGGTAAGGGTTGATACAGAAACTATAATGCTGGGCTAGGAAAAAAAACAATTAAAACTGAACTTCCCTACCTACAGAAGGAATCAAATGCCTACAGTTACATGTATCTAAAGTAATTTTGGAATTGAGATTGCTGTTGCAACCAAGAGAGGGAATAAAAGAAGAGAAACTTGAAACATTCAGGATGTAGTCATAATTCCATAAAATAGTGAAAAGCAGGTTTTGATACTTTAAAAAAATCAGGAGGAAAATATGGACAAAATCTACCACTAAATTTATATTTTTAATCTCTACTACTGCAAATTATAATTTTTCTAAACTTTGCCAGTAGTGTTCTAAAATAACTGGGCCTAAGGTGAGCATCCAGAGGGTAAAAAATAACATGGAACTGGGCAAGATTAATTGGAAATAATCATGTTCTGGAATTCCTTCTACACTTGTAATATAAAATTTAGGAAAACATGTTTCAAGTTCATCCTATCCCATTCTTGCTTTGTCTCCTCATAGCAGGCAGGGTCAAATACACACAAGAAAAAATACACAGTGCCTTTCAGAATAATCCAACATGTGCTGCTATCATTAACGCTCTTTTGTGCCTGAGTGAACAGGCTGAATTGGTCCATTTGTACCAGAGTCCCTGTTCACATAATCCAGGGCTAGGATTTGTCCTTAGCCACCTAAAATTGTCCAAAACAGAGGAAGCAAGGCACAGACTTCTCTTGTTTAGAGAGTAGCAATTCTCTTTTATTTTGCCTTCTCAGGGCCTTCTACCTAATGGAAATGCACATTTATCTACATAGACAGGCTTTGGACCTTAATAAGTGACTCGATGAAGAGTAAGGGGAAAATAGGCTGAGCTGCAGGAAAAAGCTCCATGCTAGTACGATGCATCTGGCTGGAAAACTCTGCTCTTGTGAGAAAATGTAGAGAAGACTCATCATATGGAACATTAAAAAGTTCAGGAACAGCAAATGCAGCACTCCTCCGTGGGGAAAGCCTGAAAGAAAAGTATCAGCAGGAAAGGGAGCTTAGCTGAAAGCCAGAGAAGCTGTTCCTTTGTTCCCTTGGGAAGACAGCTTCAGTCAGGCCAAGAGGGCCAAAGGAAAGCCAACAGCAGTTCAGAGTATCTGGGCCTTTCTGAGCCCTCCTCGCACGGCCCCACCTTAACAGGAGGACACGTCATAGCAACTGGTGCTAAATGTCCCAACCCAGCACACTCCTGCCTTTCCAAGCCCACTCTCACAGCCTTATCAGAAACATTCTTTGAGGTTTAATTGTTCTTATTATGCGTATATTTCTCTTTTCTTCCCCACTCCCCTTGCTAAATTAGCTATTAAAACAGGTAACCACCATACTCAACACAAAAAAATGACCTCTTGCTTTCTGTGCTGTGATGTAACCACAGTCACTGCCCCTGCAAAGGCAGTAGTATTGTGTAACAGTGGCTCTGAAACTGGTTGAGGATTGAAATGAAACTTAGGAATTACCAGAGAAGATGTGGCTGGGGACTTGCTACAGCTAGCAAAGCACTCTACAGCTATGGCTGGAATATAACACAGCCTGCATCAAAACCCATGAGAAGTTGGGATAGGGATTATATCTTGCCTCAGCAACAGAGATCAGTTCCTGTGATTTTCTCATGTATAAACAGAGATTATCTTCACTAGAAATGAAGGGAATGACTGCAAGTGGAAACCCACTTAAATTAACAAAATTGTTGCAGAGTTAATGTAAGTTTTTGGCTTTATTTTTGGTTTGTTGCTATTTTAAAAATCTGTCCTGACTCTGATTCAAGTGTTTTTAAAACACCACCATACGTTTCTTCATTCCTATCCCTACCATTAGCATTCCCAGACACTGAGACTGAAACAGAGCTACCCTCTGCTCTACTCTTACACATCCCAGCTGTCCATAGATACTTAAAGACCATTTGCCAGGTGTTTTAATCATAAATTCTATGTTCAACATCCCATTTTATGCAGAGAACAAGCCTTTGGATTGCTTCAGTCAAGGGCTACCTACAAGCAATCAAAAGGTCAAAAAGGGCCAACCTGAATCTCTGTCCTCCAGTAGAGTGTGATGGTTCCCTATCCCAGTGGTGCTACCACTCTTCCAACATACTGAAAAATGTCACTCATTCACTTTGGGCCCATTTCTCCCTTCTTAAACATCGTGAACTGCTTTACATAACTCTGCAAACGCTCCCAACTGGTATCTGTATGAGAAAAGAATGAAATGTGCCACACAGCTGAAAAAATTTCTCTGAAATAAAAAACTTCTCACTGCTAAGCCTTCATTCAAATGTTTGAAAGTACCACCAAATGCCATGGCTTCCTTTTTGAAGGCAGTATGCAACCCTTTCTTTCAACAGCCACAGAAACACACAGCAGACTACAAAAGCACACAGCAGGCTTGTAGTCAAAGCCTTGCTTCTTCAGAGAAGCATGTTAAGACTCAAAAATTGCCTCCTTTACACTGCATATATATATATATTTAGGCATAGTATACGATTGAGTCCAGCAACAGTGAATCCATCTTATTCAGACATTAAAAATAAAGACATAAAAAGAGAAATTTCATGGTGGTGAATGGTTTTAAACTTACACATCTTTGATGATCTGTAGTCTAAAATATTTCAGCATCTGATCTGTTTTGAACTCCTGACCCTTATCCAAGCACTAGTTGCCTACCTACTCACGCAATAGCTCTTTGCATGTCACCCTTAACAAAATGTCATTTGCATGCTTTTCTTATGCAAGACACAAAGCAGACAACTACTGTTTTTTGACACAGCTCCCTTCTGCTCTGTGTTTTTATGCTATTTTTACATGGAAATTCTTAAAATGCAGAAAACAGGAAATCTGTGCTGAGACCAATGATTTATGAGCTAAAATGTCATAAATTCCTTGTTTGTTAATCATACACAGAACATAAAATATTTCCTGTATCGTATGTCTAACACGATTTTTTCTTTACACATTGCCAAAGTTACGGGAAATTCAAATGTAGAGTGAAAACAGTCTTGCATGTGTGTGAAAGTTTACATTCCAGGTCAGCCACATACTCTGACTTTTGGAGTTTGTGACAAAGTAAACACATCACTGTGTCACTTGGATTGGAGACAGATCATTCATTTCACTGTAAGCCTGAGGACAGCCTGCAGACTAGGAACATGGATGCTCATAACTCTGTTTAGTTGTCTCGTGACAGACTTTAAGGTGCCAAGCCCATTGCAGAACAGCTTCCAGCCTCTGAATTTAAGGCAGGTATGAGTGAAATGGGTTTTGTTATTTGCACCAGAACTACAAAACCACCAGCTTTCCATAAATAACTCTGATTTTGTATGTCTAAAATACGGGCAATAACCCATCCACAACTTTCAGCTCCCATAAAGCATTTCCTTCTTGCAGTTTCACATCTAAACATCAAATTACCTGATTCCAACATGCAGGCTGATAGTCTTTATTTGACAGAAAGACCAGTGGAAGATGTTCTGCTATAGCTGAGCAGTCCCAGGCTACCTTGGCAAGTAACCTGTGTTGGCTATCCTTTCTAATGCTCTCATAAAAAGGGTCAAGCAACCCTTCCAAACAAAGTGTCTTAACCTACTTCTAGATGCCTAAGTGCAAATGCTGATAAAAAGTGTCTCCATAAGAATTCTCACTCCTCAGCATCTGACCCTGTGGTAGAGCATGTACAAAGGCAATACAGCTTTCTCCTGTATTGCTTGGTTCTCTTTCCTAATCAAAACATTGATCTCATTCAGATATTTGGGTCACTTCACCTTTGGTCTCTTTGGAAAGACATCCAAAAGCACAGTAATTGCTACCATGTTGTTTACACTTCTCTGTTACAAAAAAAGAACATCCCTGCAAATGGCTTTCACTTGGGCAATTGCCTAGGCATTACAGAGTGAATTTACTATTGACCTAGGGGTCAAAATTAATATCCATAACCTCAAGGAGAGATAGCTTCCAATGTAATTTTAGCTCTCTGACAGCCACTCAGTCGAGTCTGCTGGGTGGTATGAGGAAGGCAGAACAAATTTACCTTCAAACAAGAAACTTCTTAAAATCAACCAACCTCTAGATGACTTTTTCCCTCAAACTGGGGTGATGCTGCCTGTTCCTTGGCATACTCCACGTAATGCTGAACAACACAGCTCCTCTTGGCATTAAATGAAGGCTTTAGCAGTGCAAGAGTAAGAAAACATCAATCCATGAAGACCTAAATTCTTCTTCACTTGGACCTTGAACTGGGAACATGCTTGGGTAGAGAATCGAACTGGGGACATGCTTGGGTAGAGAATCTGTACAAGTAAATATAGCTTTCTAGACTTTGTGTGTATAAAGAAAGGCAAGAAATTGCAGGGGAGGATATTCAGTAACATCATCCACTGTAGAGTCACTTTGTAGGACAGCAATCTCAACTCACACAAAACAAGTGTGAAGTTATTGCTGAAATCTACTGAAATGTGATCACTTCCAAATAAGGCAACATAATTTTTTTAAAAATTGATACATTAATAGATCAGAGAGAGTGAAGAAAACTGTCCCCTTACTGAAAAAAAGGACATTATGTTTCCCTATGCGTTATCGTCGTTGTGCTAAACAATTGCTTAATTTACAAACCTGCTTTCTTTTCTTTTTCACAGCAGGTTTGGAATCTGGATCTTGACATGTTGTTCTGTTTTCACTTGCTTTTTCAAAAGTTTCTTTATCTGAAGGATCTAATCAGAAAAAAAGAAGAGTTCTTGTTACTGTTTTTCAAATCCATCTATCCATCTTTGCATTCAAAAATAGGGATAAAATCTCTAGCTGAAAGGTTGTCACAATAATACAATCTCATGATTGGCAATAAATACAGCTGTAACAAATACATCCTTCTTGCTAAGTTTGCTGATACTTCTTTCAAAATAAAGCTATCTCTAAAACTAGTCTTGCAGATGAAGGGAAAAAAAATCCAAGCAAACACACACAAAAATGCATGAAATCCCCATTCCAAGCTCCCAAATGCCTTACTGACACACATTAAAGAAAAAATTACAAGACAGGTAAAATGTCCTATTGTAAAAAATATGCACACTTTTCCTGCAAGTACATTTCAATTGTGTCTCTTACTTCAGCAATAATTAGACAAAGGTACCACTCCCGAAGTTCGAGCAGAATGTCCACAAAACTAGAACACACTTAGGTTTTAAAAGACAATTATTTAAATTCAGGTGTCTCTACCCATTCTCCATCTCTTTTATCTATGGAGAGACTTTGGGGAAAAATAAATGCACAGCAACAGCTCCCTCCAACAGTATTATAATAGTGCTTCAGATGTATTCGAACACAGGCATTTCTATTGGGGACTGAGCTACTTCCCTGATTATTGCCAGAAGTGTTATCATCCACCAAACTGAATTACTTCAACTTCTGTAATTGGAATATTTCTGCCCAACAGGTATTCAGTCATTATTGCAATCTACTGCATTCCAAAGCTGTAAATTCACAGCTTCAAGACTGAGTTATTTATTTTGAAAAGAGAGGAACAGAAGTATTTCTTAAACATCACCCCAAGTATAGATGATATAACCATATCTATGCAATGACTAGTTGTGAGCAGAGTAAACTGAAAAACATGAGAGAGAAAAAATCAGTTATAGCTGGTATTTCCAAATTCCGTGTTGAAATAGCTATCTACTGAAAAAAGGTAAGTGAAAGGATAAGTGAAAAATATGCAAAAGTATTTAAGTGAAAGGTAAGTATAGGGATGAAAGAGTGGAGTGGATAATCTCTATTAATCCACAAATACAGAATTATGTATTATGTGGCAATAAAGCAGTGGCTTTAAAAACCCTAATGTGACAGAATGGGTAACAAAATGGGTACATACTTATTCCTGGAAAGATACCATCTCATAATATTCAGTCCTTTTTCCCACCTTGAAAAGCCTGTGTAACAGTCAGCACCCTAAAGTTGGGTTCTGACAGCCAACAGGAGTTCAAAAAAGTTTAGGAAGTTGAAAGATAGTACAGAAAATCAGTGAATATTTTAGCAGGTTGGATGCCATTTGTCAGGAAATCTTGCTTGATATAAACTAGATTTTTAGCAAACCACAAGAGCTTTAGAAAGAGAGTAGTAACTGAGGAGAGAATTTGTTTTCTGTACAGTACAACTAAGAGACTCCCAAGTGAAGAGGGTAGATAAATACGTTAATGAACTTAATTAAGACCAAAATAAATGCCATAGAAGAAATGACAGCACTTGTTTGCATCTCAACACAGGATGAAGACATTCTGAAATCTTAAAATAGGAATTCAGCAAGAAAAGCCCTCACTTTCCAGCTCTAGAGCAAATGCAGGAATGTGTGCAGCACATCACAGCTCAGCTGACCTAGCTGTTTCATTCTCCTTGCAGGCACAGCCTCAAATCAGAGCTAAATGGACTGTGGCCACACGAGTGCCAGAGCCCATGTAGAAATATGTCCTAGTCCTGTACAGCCCAACACATGGCAGCAAAGAAAGCTCAAAGTTTGTGGGACAAAGCTTTTCTTTACATTACAGAGCAAATATCTTCCTCTTGAGGATGTCCAAGTGCTCCTGTACCATATGGCTGTCCCTGCACAGCAACAGGTCTTTCCTGCCTATTCCTCTCTGAAGTCACTGAGCACTTATGTCCTCCAGCCACTTTGGAATCTCAGATACAACACTTCGTAAGAAGAAGCTGAAAAATCACATCATTCAGCATACTCCAGAAAATTTAAAAGGTGTCTTGGTAATTCAGTGTTACCACTGGCGATTACCATGGGCTTGTATCCCTGAGGATCACCCTTCATCTGGTAAATTTATTGTGCTGTATTTTGGTAGGGCAGCTTCTGTATTTAAGGACCCATCTGACTTCTCTCTCATATGCCCTGACTCCAGAGATACTGAGGGAGGGACCAGCTTTAACACACACCAGCTCCACATCCCTGGGGTCTTGGACACACTGCATTGAAAGCAGGCTGTGGAGAGATGATATAAATGCAGCACATCAAAGAAATCAAAATTGCTTCTTCATCCCTCTTGCTCACTGCTCTTGAGCCCCAAACACCCACTCCAAAATGAATTTGTGTATGTTTTGCTGAACTGAACTGCTGTGTGAGCTCTTTCCAACGTTTCACATTGAAAACAAATGAGAATTGCATCAAATAGATTCAGGGGAAGCTGCCTGTGATCTGCAAGCATTCCTTCTGAAATCCCACTTGGCATGCTCTGAAAGGCAAACAGGAGTCACGTAAGTTTTAAATAACCTCTTCTCTTTCTCACAACTGAAAGACATGCTGCTAGCAATAGCAATCTAAAACTGGACAAATGGTTTCCATGATCTGAAATAGCCTGACAATGTACCACCTGTTCACTGCTCATCTGAGTTTTGGACAGCACTTCATGGTGCAACGTCCTCTGCTCTCAGCAAGAAGTGAGAGAAGAGGGCACAGACTCAGACTCAACAAACATCAATTCAAGTTTGAGCATCTGTCTGCAGTACCTGAGTATCTTTATTTCATACAACTGCAGAACTTTCTATCTATTCCAAAAACAATCACCCACATCCCACTCAGGCCAGCAGCTCATCTCAAGCAGTAATTATTCGTGACACCATGTCAGACCCTGTGATGACAGGAGCATTTTGTTGCAGGCATCGAAGTACCACAGGCCAGACTCTGCCAACCATGCTCACATTAAACTGTGTACCTTTCTCTGCAAATAGTTACCTTGATGTCAGCGAGGTTATTCACAAAATAAATCATAACTTGATGCAAATAAATGCAGAAGCTCAGAGATCACAAACATGTCTGTACCAGACCAGCACTGTTTGCTCTGCTTTGAGGTGTTGAGCTTCCCAGGAGACCTCTCTCTGCCAGAACAGGAGAATTGACAAATCCTTCCTTAATAATAAGCTGGTGAAAATGCAGAACCTAATTGATTAATACACAGTTGACTTTCATCTGGCTTGAGGTGCAAAGGAGTGGGCAGGCAGGCGCTGACAGGACACACTGCTTGCAGGGTGATGCTGTTGAGCACAGCAATTCTCTGCCTCTGCTTCCCTGAGACTCATGGTATTTATGCAACCACAAGGTTGTCCAAGGCATCAGAACAGCCACAAAATGCTCTCAATATAGAAAAATTAATGGGAATTCCACAACTCTCCACATGTTTTGCTTTGGTATTACATCAGCAGCATGGCACATACTAACAGGCTTCCCAGTAATGAAGTATTTATATTTGATCTTATTTTGAACCATGCAAAAATGGAAAAGGCCATTTCTGCTTCACACATGCACACACACACACACATGCACACACACACAAAGACTTTTTCATTTATATCAATCACTGTTTAAAATCATCCAGTGCACTGGTTTCTAACTTTTTTCAAATTTAGTATTAACATATGCATGTAGTCTAAGTACATCAGTATGTGTACTAATTAAATACATATAAACACAGGTATTAATACATACACATGTATTAATGTATCTGCATGTTTATATACATTCACAGAAAAAAGTACAGAGATATTTAGATAATTTAACACGTTCCCTTTAATTATCAGCTTTATTAACTAATATATTCACAACTAATTAATATTTTTTCATTATTTACTATGGCATTTTTAAAGGCAAACAAGACCTTAATGATAATAGGATGCAATGACACCTGCTTTGATGTGAATGCAATTTTGTTCATACAAATTTGCATTTGCTAGGCTGATTCACCATTACTGAGACTTCTGACCTTCACATGCCACTTTCCTACTCTGAAATTATTAACATAGGAGTTATAGTGACAACGACATAAATAATTAATTCCTGTAAGAACTAAGGCTGACTGAAAAAGTGAAACTCTTCTAGGGAGGACACTTCCAAAGGCCCCAGAATAAATAAAAAGTTACAACTGAAAATAATCTTAAAATTCTTTGGGAAATGCAGCTTGTGGTTCAAGCCAGCCTACAACTGAAATAAAGGCAGCTCACAGAAATTATGCCAGCCATGAGAAGCTTGTTACAAGATGGGAATATGAAGAAAACAAAAGGAGCTTTTTAAGAGAGGAAGGAGGCAAGGTTCTCAGAACTCTTTGTAATGTAGGAACAACCAACATGTAATTAGAAAGAAAACCTGGAATAGAAATATGTTGCTTTGCATACGTACCCAAATATAAGTGAGAGAATAATTTCTACTAGGTGTTTTTTTGTTTTGGTTTGGGTTTTTTTTCTTGTTCTGCAGCTAAGTGAGATCAGGCATCTACTCAGTGCCCAAAAGGCTCCCAGTGACAAGGGCCAGTACAGGACAAGCTCAATTCTTACCACTAAATTAATCTCTGTGACAAAATTTGGAGGGAGGTTTTACATGCCCACAAGGGAGAATCCCTCAACTTTTGTTTGATGTATCTGCCTGCAATCAGACACACTCTTGGTCAGAAATCCCTGTTTTTTCCCTTATGCTTTCATCAGGGTTATGTATTAGTATTAAACTAGAATTACATGAGAACAAAGCTTGTACAAAATGTATTATGGCTCCACTTTACCCCTTTCTGATTCCATCCTTCTCTGCCTGCTCTAAAATTGTCTCATATCTGAAACCAGATTTTAAATAAAGCCTCTGTTTCCTAAATTTTAACAAAAAGTTCCATACATTGTGAAAACAGGTTTTGTATTTGTTATGCTCTCTTTCTAGTTTCAGATATGTTACAGGAAATCATATGCTTGTCATCATTCTGTAGGTGGGCATAGTTCAGTTAGGGTGTGCTATGACAGATTAATTTCAGGCTGCTTTTTAAATGGTGTTCTTATTTACTGGTTGATTAAATTGTACTGATCTGTGTCCATTAATCTGGGGCAAAATATTTCTCAGGGCTCCCACCTCTAAATTCAGTGAATTGAAACATATTTGATGCCAATTAAAATGCCAAATGTGTTGGGCACATCTTGAGACTTTTCTTAATTGCCATTTTTCTTTGGGAGGAAGGGAGAAGAGGGGCATAGATGAGGTCAGAGGAAAAAAAACTTCTGAGACTTTCTTATTATTCTCAGTTTTGCTATTAAAAACTGACCTTTATCTTCAGTGAATCAGATTAAGTTATCTCAAGGTCAATGCACTACTTGGACCTTTTCTCACTGCATCTCTCCTGCATGTCTCATCAGGTACATACAGTGCAAGGTCAATTAAATTTCTGTAAAATGTAGCAGCTGTCAGCAAAATTGGCTCCCAAGTCCCTGTTCATCTTTGCTCAGCTGAGAGGGCTCCTGTTGCCAGCAGAGTTGTGCTGACCACAGTATCTGGGCTAAAAGTGGCAATGACAGTATCTTACACCACACCCCCTGCAGTACCACTCCTCAAGGCAGCAGAGAACACTGGGTTCAGGCAGGTCCTGCCATGCTGCCCACCAGTACCCAAACAACAGATGAGCTCTTTTAAATGCAACAGGCCTGCCTGGTGGGCTGGCTAACTAAGAAAAAGGGATTAACATACTTCCCTCACAAAAGGGAAAGGCTCTGCAGTGGGAGAAGGAGGCACAGAATTCAGTGTTTCATAGCAGTCCAAATCAACTCCTGGACAAATCCCAAATTACTCAGCTGTGTGTCACCAGCACAGCTAACCCCAAAAGGAGGATCTCTTTCATGTCTACCAGGTCAATCCTCCCAAAATTCCCTCTCTGTAGGCAATGGACAGCTTTGATTTTTCCTGTTGAGAAGCCTAATAGCTCAGATACCCTGGAGCCCATGGTGTAAAGCCAACTGGCCAAGCAATAGCTATGAAGCTCTTTTGGGGACTTCCAGACCACGGAATGGGTAAGAATGCAGATTTTATTATTAATATGGTTCTTCAGACCAGTTGCTGGGTATTTATCATGGCAATACTTTAGATACTTCAGAAATTTCTAGTAAATGAGATTAAAAAGTTAGACACAAAAGCAATCTGTCCTTCCGAAGATCACCACAAAACTATTGCATTAAAAATAACTATGACAGTGTCAGCACCCTTTTCTTTTCTCAGATTGCTCTGGCTAAATTAGAAAGGGTCCCTGGGCAACTCAAGAAAAATAAGTAATTTTCCTCATCACAAGCATGCATCAAGTGCAGTGAGTAGCATAACTGAGAAATCTAGATGACACATTACAGAAAAAAAAATCCCCAAACCACAAAACATCTCCTTACCTCCTTGAATAAGGATTAGCTAAATCATTTAAAACAGTAGAGTAAGGCAAGATCTAGTCTTAGAAATCAATACAAGAATATATACTCACAAGAAATGAAAAAATACTATTTAATTGTATCAAAAGACATAAAATTACAGCTTAATGGAAAACATAGGCAATTTTTGCAGTTTAGCTTTTGCAAAATGGGCACATATATATCAAATGAAGTGCCTTCATTCATAAGGCCTTAAAATATTTGGGTATTTTGACCATTTAGAACTAAAGAGGGAACACTAAATGCACTGGTACCTGTTATTGTCACTAGGAAGCACCAAGCTACACAGAAAACTCTGTTGCAGGTTATTACAAGTTAGTAACCATTCCTTTGACTTTATCAGCCTACTGCAACAGAGGAGAGAGCTGCCTCTCTGCTCAGGCTGAGACAACCTCCATAGGAATTACACATGGTAAGAGTGCTTCACCATCCCAAACCATCCACAGTCCCCACGGTCTAGGCAGACCTTCCAATCTCTACAAACTAAGGAGTCCTTTCCCAAAACAGGCACATTCCAGCACAACAGTAAATTTTGATATCTGTGAGGATGCCTCAAACTGCAGACTTTACCTCCCAAGGTATTTAAAAAAAGGTATTTCCAAGTGTGCTTGTGAGGCACACCTGAGGAGCAGACAATGTAGGACTCGGCACAAACAGACACAATCCTGTCAAAGAATCAAACAAGCTCCAACTTTGTCCCCATAGGTAACATTCAGATAGCATAAACTTCTTCACACCCCAGCCAGGCTAAGCCTGTGTGTGCCAAGCCACTCTGTAGGAATACCCTGTAATAGCTCCTAAGGACTGGCAAAAGCTTGTACTACAGAGTCAAAGACAACATTCTTCTAAAAATGCAAACCCTTTCCTTGGGCAGTTCTAAAGGCATATCTAGCACAAACAACTATCTTTGCCTGATAAATCTTGTGACAGGATATTCAGTTTAGGTTCCTTTTGTTTACCCTGATGGATTATTTAAATTAAAATCACTGTCCATTCAAGCAAAAAAGAATAGGTCTTAATGGAATAATATCAAGTTAATTTTCACTATACTCTGATATGATAAAAAACGGTTTTTTTATCACAGACATAACTATCTGCAATGCAAAGGATTTCCCACAATACGTTTCTAACAACTACATCTCCCTGTTTTTAAACACTTTTCCTTTAATAGTCAAAACAAGTACATCCAAACAAATTTTTGACGTGACTTTCTAACTGGGGGTGAATTAAGAGACAAAATAAAGTGCTTATCAGAGAATAAGACCAGGAAATCCTCTGCTGTATACATGTAAGCCACAGGAGAATAATTTTATATAATCAAAGCTAGGCCCAGCTTGTAGTATAGCTACAACCTCGCCCTATTAAAAATTTTACTTTTTCATTGTTATATTTTGCCTGTAAGACAGAAAGGTGGTAGAAAAGCCACTGTAAAAAGTAGTAGGTCACCCTCCTTCTAATAAGAATAATACTTTTTCACCTGCTAGGTGAAGGTTGAATTTGACATCCTACTTCTGCCTCGGACAATGGAAAACAGCATCACCAAGGTAAGCAGGGAGAACTGTATTCATTTGGTCACTGGAGTTTTAAAGCCCATGGTAAGCAAAGGACAAACATGAAGATTTGACATGATAGGAACATGACAGGTCCTTTTACTGTTTGCCATCCAATTTAATTTCTTCATTATGACCTTGCCAAAAAAGAGCAACCAGAGACTTCAGCACAGGGTACAAATCAGTTTTGTTGTTTGTATCCTTTACCAGTGGTATCATGAGTGAAGGCTGAAATGACATCTGCAAATCTCTTCAGTCTACTCTTTTTCTTTTGTTCTCTCAAAAATGATCCTTCATGCTGAAACTTCCCATAATCTTCTTATAACTCCAAGTTTAATTCAAAAGCATACTTCTAGAGAGATGGGAAAATGGGAGACTGTTTTAAGTAGAATGGGGTTTTGGCTATTTTCAAATCGACCGGATGAACATTATAAAGAGTTTCTCTTCCCGATAGAAGCCACGCCTTGCACACCATACATTCAGTTTAGAAACCACTCAAAAGGGTACCAGCAATCCTGTGCAACCGTTTATGCTAAAAAGACAATGCTATCCAACTCTGAAAAGCAGAGGAACAGGACAAGCCAAGATACAGCTGACCACACTTGAAACTGTCTGAGCCATTATGGTTCACAATCTCACCTTGTAAATGCTCCATGGGATATTTAAACAACCACAAATGTCTAGGAATTTGGGGTTAATCAAAAGAAAAACCAGCTCACACATACTAGTTACAGAATGTTTAACTGTTTTGAGGGAGAATCCCACGAGCCTGGCTTGAAATAAGTCTCAATCCCAACACAGACATCTGGAAGAGGTAACTGCCTGGGCTCTGGAAAAGTCAGACCCAACTCATTCCAGAGGAAATACTACCAAAAAAAGGCTGAGCAGTTAAAAACTGTCAACAAATAAGCAGAAAAGCCATTCAGAATCATAAGGAAAACACAAGTTAAGAGCTCAGGAAAAGCTAGGCACAAACTATGGCCAGACTCTCTACTGCATTTTCCTCTTCATGGTGCAGACAGAAAAATTAACGTCATCCTAAAGAAAACTTGAGTCTATACGGCTGTCAAACAAAACACTTTTCCATCCATCTTAAATACATACAACCACTTTTAAAGCCTTTTCCCCTTCTTCCAGGAAGTTTGCATCACTGGGGTTGGTCATGCATCATTTAGAGCCCTGTACACATGAACAGCACCACTCCATAACAGCCTCCCCAAAGATTAACTCCCTGCCCAAAGCAAAGCAGTGTATTATTTGTAGGAGTAAGAAATCACTCCTCCACAATATTCCTATGGGAGAAGTACATGGCCCCGTTCCTGACAAAGTATGACTATGCCTGTGCTTTGAGACCCACCAAGCACTGTGATTCCTTCTTTTTCTATGAACTACCCATCTATCATGTATGGAAGCTGCTGTTTGCTGCAGAGGGTGAAAAGCTGGTGAAAAAGAGGGTGAAAAGTATACTCCTCATGCTGGGGGATTATACCCCTGCTTTATCCTCATCACCTTCCTGGTCTGAACGAAGGGTTCTGTGGTGAATTCAATATCCTGGGACTAGAGAGAGGGGTAGAATTGGCAGTGGTACTGTGGAGCTGGTAGGGTTGGTGTGGCTTTCATGAGGGTACCACCCTGGAGCACAGACAGCACAATGCTATCCATGTTTAGTGACATTGGTGACCTGTACATCCAGAATGTCACTACTCACACAGTGCTATTCAATATACACCTATCTGGAGGTGGACTTGCTCCTTTTTCAGGTCCTCTCTTCAAAATCAAACACCAGCATTCTTAATTTGTTAACCTATTAACTTCTGATAAACATTTATTTTTATCAATGGGGAAGAAATAGGTAAACTGGGAGGAAAGATGAACTTGGATAAATCCATAAAACTACTTAATGGCTGGGGTCTAGCTTAGGTCTGATATGAGTGAGTTTTAGCCAAGAATGTAGCATGGTCCCAGATGCGATATCTCCCTTAATACTGCCAGTGATTCGCGCCTTTTTACTGTTCTCTGTATTGGGAAGCAGCTGTGCTCACAGCTGTAGTTCTTGCTGTGAGAATAACACAGAGAGTCTGGCTGATCCTGTGCACTTCAAGTCTATAGATCATGCTAAAATTACACAGTGGAACTTGCCAAAAATAGTAGGCTGCAATTAAAAAGGATATATAGCACACTTCACAAAAACTTAACAGCACAAATTATTGTTCACAGAGACACACTGCTACTTTACTGACTACTGATAACATTCCCACCTTTTTGGCTTATGGATATTTTGCAGATGCACACATCTATAGTACGCAGCTATCACAGTCCTGATTTTTCTCAGGTTTTCTCTGAACATGGAAAACTGCACACATGCATATAATGCAGCACACACTCAGATAGGTGTCACCACCAAATAATATATCCCACTGAAGAACAACACTGCAAACAGCCTCTTATCCCAACTCTCCTGCCATCTTTACACACAACATGAGAGTTGACATTTTAAGCTGCTCCGATTTCTGCAGCTTTTTTTATTTAGAAGCCTTCATATGACATAGAAGTATCAGGTCTCCATTTGACAGAGTATCAGGTTGACTCATATCAAGTTAAACTCTCCTTCAGGCTAAGAACAAAATACCCTGACATGTTGCCACACAGAGTTAGAGTGGCAAATTCCCCAGATTATAAAACATCTGTTGAAAAACAGTTCCCTATCTAAGGCACAAGGGTTATATTTCTACGCCTCTTATTCTTTGCTTCCTCCTCCTCTGCATATACTTAACATTTTTCTGCAGTTTGATCTCTGATATTGCAGGTTCTCATTCCCTTTTAAGCTATCCTAGCATCTCAAATTTATACGTTACTAGAATATACATTTGTGGATTTAACTCACTTTTCCAAAAAGTCTTACTTATTAAAAGAGCAAATGAAAGGAGGGATAATTTTTTATAGTGAGAAGCATTTAGGGCAGTACTGCACACTCTGATGCATTAGGGTTTTTGAGAGCAGAAAAGGCATCGGGCTTGTCATCTATGTCAGTGCTCTCTATTTAAGACTAACGATTACAATGCAATCTCTCATCTGCATAGGCCCTTTGTGAACTGACATGCAGCTCATTTGTTTAAATGATCAAATAAAGCACATTATGAGTCAATCCATTCTAACTACCAGGAAAATAAGAGCTCATACCTAAATTCATTTGCTGCAAGCAGATGGTGGATTACTTTTCCGTCCCTTTATGCTGCAGTCCTGTTCCCTTAGATCCTCTCTACTAAGAGGGGGACATAGCGAGAGGTCAGTTTTCTGACAAGGTCATCTGCCTCCAGAGTATGAAGAGAATTGCACAGAAAGTGGGTTGGGCTATATTTAGAGTTTGGTCCAACTCTGTGCCAAGGTCCCCCCCGCTGTCTCTCTCTTGCAGCACCGTCTCAGGTTTATTCTTGCAGATTCTCAGCCCACAGAACACACGAGGATAGGAAAGTCGCTCTGAGCTACTGCTGGATCAAGGTTTTTTGCAATTTGCTAAAAACAAGTGGATCAGCAGTTCAGATGAGAGCTCCTTAAATCCCTCACTCTTCTAGTCCTTATCTTTATTTAAGTGGATTCTCCCTTTTCAGTTGAATAAGGAGGGGAAACTGCCCGGGATAGAGCAAAAAGACTCTCCTGAGATAAGGTAAGGTTGCTTCATTTTTGTATTGCCATTGTAATTACAGAGCAATTGATGATTTGGCTCAGATATGCTTCTTCTGCTAAACCAGTTCTGCATGTCAGCATTAAGGGTATTTTTGGATAATGAAATTCTTCATGTAAAAATATCAATTCTCATTATCATTGTCTATAAGAAATAGGAAAATAAAAGAGTATCAGCATGTGCAATAGTATATGCACTATCTGATTTTTTACCTGCTTAAATTACTGTAAAAAGCACACAGCCATGCCGATAGATTGTATCATTCTGAAAACGAGAACCCCAAATGTGTGGCTATATGCACATTGATTACATGTACATGCATGGATTTAGATGTGTTGAGTGATGTTTCAGCCACATTATTTTGCACAATATGAACAAGCATGGCAGCAAGTTTGCGATATAGGGCTTGCTGCAAATGGCACAGATCTAAGTATATAAAAAAAAAAAAATGAACACATGCTCAAATCTCTTTATAGTTCCAAAGAAGTTGCTCAGCTCCAGAGTACAGGCAGTATTACAGATCATATTGTATTTGTTTTCCTTTCCACTGGATGCTATACACTGGTTCAGCATTGCTTCTATTTTTAAAAACACATATGGCTCAACAATTTTCCTCAGCACCATTTTAAACTGTTGTGATTCTTAAGGAAAAAAAACTCTGGACAGAATACATCATTGCATACCTGTCTACAAGGAGATTCTAACATATTTCAGGTCACATGGGCATCATGATACTGTAGTATGCATCCAGCATGAGGAGAATGTTGTCATGTAAAGACACTCTGGAGCCATGGATTTAGCACTGGCACACACACACTTTCTAATGCAAAATGACCACAGCAAGACCACAGGAATGGTAACATGAAAAAAATTGGGTAGGAAGGTCTACTTGATGCAAAGGTCCAAACATTGATGGGACAGCACCAAAACATTCTTCACAACATAATCACTGTGTAAAAGCCTTAGCAGAAGCAACTGAAGAAAGGCAGATGGATTCTGGATTAAAAGTAAGCAAAGAGCAAGAGAGGTCACCAAATCACTGTGAGTTCAGCTAAGGTGACTGGGTGAATTCCTGTACTTATTTCAGGTTGTGTTTTCTTAATATAGCTGCTGGTTAAATGATGCCATGCATCAAGGCTGTAGAACATTCTAAGTTGGCAAAAGTCTTATCTGCTGAAAAAACTTCTCATTTTTCTTACTCTCAACTATGTATAAGACCTCATTCTTTGCTTCCTGATTTCAGTAATTTATGCTCGGAGTCTGGAGTGTTAAGTTTATTTGACAGAAGTAATAAATAACATCCATTTCATGCAAAATACCTTCCTAGCATTTCTAAGACTCTTTAACAAATTAAAATTATGGTAGCATGCCATGGAACCAACTTGGGCTATGTTGCATGTGACAACTCATTCATCCAGAAGGTTTATACTGCAAGAACTTGAAGAAGAGACTGTTAAAGGAGGGTTACTGAAGTACTGCAAATGCATTTATCAGATTTATCAGCAAGCAAAAGGCGTCACAATATAAAAGCATCTAGTCCAGTCTAAGATGTGAATCTTTTATAAGCAGTAGTTATACACTGATAGAAAAGGGGAAAAATGTGTCTTTACAAATTTTAAATGTTCAGGTTTTGCCTAAAGTTATTGCTTAATGAATCAACTTAGTTTTTGTGACATTTTGTGGAACCATTCTCCATTTGCACATGGGAAAATATTACTTACTCCCCCATCAATATTAAAGATATCAGGGGCGTAGGGTTGGCTTTAAAAAAAAAAAAAGAAAAAGAAAAGCAGTAGTGATGTGACTGAGCTTACCAATGCAGTGTTCCCAAACACCCCCTTGGCAGATGGACAGGAGCACTGCAGCGTCACAGTGGCAGACAGAGACTGGCTTGTTTTGAAGGAAGGGTCATCACACCCTCCCCACAGGAGCTGAACCTAAAATGTGTCTGTCACCCAAACTGGTGGGAGATTTGTTGACATAAGGATGACAGGATGACAGCTTCGGAAAATGGCAGTATGATGATGAATATGAGCATGGCATTACCAGGAAAAGCTAGAAAGAAGCACATCTGAGTGAACAGGCCTCACATTCCAAGGTAGACAAACTCAGTCTGCTTCTAATCTCTTTCTGGGGCCAGTCCTACTTGGTGGGTTCTTCCTATTCTCTCCTCGTAAAACTCCATTAAAAAATTTCAGCACCATGAGCTAGCTTTGTCTTGCTAAAGTGTGGGCTCCAATGGGCATGATATGTCCATTCTAGTGGAGACTACCATGGAGGTGAAAAAATTTTTTAAAAATAAATTAAAAGGAGGAAATTCATTTTTTTCTCCTCACAAGAAAGAAAGAAAGAAAGAAAGAAAGAAAGAAAGAAAAGAAAGAAAGAAAGAAACCCTTCATTTCTATTAGGGGCTGATGGGGCTTAAACCCACCTTCCTTCCCTGTGGTGGAAGGGCATGGCCATAATATTGAATGATGTGTCCAAGGCTGTGGAGGAGGAGGAAGGGAAAGCTTGGCTAATGATGTATGCTGTCAGCTGGCCAGGCAAAGCTCCAAGAGGACATTCACTCACTCCTTGCTTTGGCACTGTCCCCCTCAGCTGACAGGTGTAAGCAGGGCCCGAGCCAGATGGGTAAATCCAAACAGTGCCAGGGGATAAGTCCCACCAGCAGCCAGATCCTCTGCTCTACTCACTGTATTTACATTCTGACATGGGGGCTTTCTTCTGGTGCAACCAAACAACAACCAACCTTAGGATTTTTCTCCCTCCCTGCCAAGCTGAATAGACAGAAACAAGCTGGGATTCTGGGGAGAGTCAAAGCATACCTCAACTCATACAGAAACAAGGACCTTTAACAGAAGGTCCTGCCCAGCGCCACAACACCGATGTCAACCTGCAGAACACAAGACTCATCTCCATCCACCACCATCAATGCATAGCTGGTGCTGCAGCTGGCATGGAGGCAGGGACACCCAAAAGGGGCTTGGAAGAGTGTGAGAAGGGTAAAGGTGGCACTTGGAGTCAGCCTGTGAGTACTTGGGTACAGCTCTGTGTGTATACTTGCATAAGGGAGGAACACAGAATTTGGTATGAAAACAGGCAGCTACAACTGCTGAAGGAGCTCTGCCTTAAATCCTGCACTGAAATTTTGTTTCAAAACCTTTAGTGACTATTGCCACAACTTCTGAATATACTTTCCAGGAAGGGAAATATGCCAATATATGCTGTATAGGAAAGAGAGATACTTACAGACACAGAAAAATCCCAAAGCTATAATTAAGCAAATAGTTAATTATCGTCATTCTGCTAAACAGTACATTCCCCTGAGACTTACTTGGAATAAGGACAAGGAAAGAAATCAAAATTCATACTCACAACCAGGCACATAACCTCAACCTTTGACTGACCTGCTTTCATAATTCCATCTCTCAAAAACAGGAAGGAAAAAATCCCAACACAACTTTTCCATAGGGTGCCCTGCTGGTAGAGTGATATCTCGTTGCAGAAAACAGTCTGCCCTGAGGAGAGCAATAGACCCATCATCAGCATTTTCTTTCAGTCTGATACAAGTGTTGGGACTGACAGAAAGATCTCCAACACTGGTTTTCACATTTTGCATTACAGAATATTACTTTTAACTGTGGCAAATTGACTGTTGTCTATTCAAAGCAAAATAAATCTTCCTGCTCACAACTAAGCACAGTAAGGCACAGGACAGGAAATACACCAGAACAGTGAGGTACTCTTCAGGCCTGCAGCACCACACTGCTTGGCAGCTGCAAGTGCCAGCTCTAATCTTGGGAAAACTGCAGGCAGACCACAGCCTGCTACACCACCTTATTTCTCGCCTGGACAACTTTGTGGTCCCACTCAGTACCATTTTCTGGCTCTCAGTCCTTACTTTGGTGATTATTCAGGATGGGTATACAACACATTCATGTGAGAAGATGAAGGCTGTCAATTTTAAAACAATTTCCAATGACAATCCCACCTATACAGTGTGGCATAAAGCTATGCAGGAAGAAAGAGTTAAAACTGGAATTATATAAAACTGACACAAATTTCTTGTCTGCCATTACATAAGCCTAAATTCTTTCAATTGCAGCAAATTCACAGTGACCACTACTGATGCTAAAATGCCACAGAAAGTAATCCAACAACACTTGAGTTCTGCTGTCTCAAACACCAGAGAGTGAAAGTGCATATGCACAACTGCAAAACAGTAAATCACAATTTTACATAAAATGAAACATAGTCCTGTTATAAGCAATCCTTCGAGATGAACTTTCTCACTTTTCACTCAAAACCAGCTTTTTGGTGTACCAATCTGATCTGCAGGCATTCACTTCAACAGGAGAAGAGAGTCAATCCCTAGCACAAATAATATTGCAAAAAAAATAAAAATCAGCATTTACAACATGGCTGTATTTTAGCACAGTCCTCATGCACTTTTCTTAACCACTAATAATATTTTGTGTGACTATAAGAACGAAGGATGAAAAAAAATCTCAAAATGGACATCAAATAATTTAGATACTCTCCCTAAAGAAACAATTTTAAAATAATGTACGAAGTACAGTAAAAATAGGCATTTTACACCATCTTGTCTGTCTTTAAGAACACTCAATTTAAATAGCAAATGAGAAGCAGCCACTCTTCCTGTCACTGCATTTTCTTCTGCTAACACAATGCTTAGAGATGTCATCCAGTACAACTTGATGTATGTCCCCTCTCACAACACCTGCCTAAAAGAGGAGGATGGCAAGGAAGTCCCACTTGGGAAGAAAGTGAGATGTACAGGATGAGCTTGTCAGTATATGTGAAAAATGAAGGGTTGAGATGATGTGTCAGGGCTTGTGTGCTTGAGCACCTGCTGTTGCTGTGCAGTTCCTCTCACTTAGCCAAGCCAAGGGGCTGCACATTCCCTGCTGTACATTCACCCACTCACCAGCACCAACCCACTTAGAAGGAGAGACGACCAGCCTGTGATGGAGTTTCTCAACACAGACAAGTAGACACCAAGAGGTTGAAATTATTTGACCTTTTTTGCAACTTGAGGCTCTTGAAGGGGGAAAAACAGAGCCTTTGTTCCCCCTCACACTAACTTTTATGTGACCTCTAGCTGTCTGAGGTGGACAGCATGTAGTCTAATTATAGATTTATTGAGTCTTCCCAGAGACTGGCTCCTAATGTGGACAAGGTATTTCACAAATCTCTTTAGGAGCCTGGATATTCCTCCATTTTAGACTTCCCTGTCATAAATGTACAAGGCAGGCTTCCCATCAAGTTTGCTCCTTGACACTGAAACCAAAGGAAGAAATGCCAGGCTCCATCAAACAGTGCAGGGCATGGAGTGATCACTGCAGAAGGCACAGCTAGACCCTTCCCCACTGTCCTTTCCTGTGACATGTCACTTAAACAGAGCTGTTAACACTGAAGACATTTTTATTATTTAAAAAAGTGCAAAGCTATGGTATGCACTAAGCAGTCAATATTCTATTTTACAATTCTTGATGAAGTACTGCATAGATGAGCTGCATTTCCTTTGTGTAAGTGCCCAGTGCACGTGGTCACAGGAAGAAGTTTTAGAGGATTTATTTGGATGGAAGTCAGGTACATGTATAAGCTTTGTTACACTAAAGAGATTGGGAGTATGCATTGATGCATTGAGAGGGACTGCTTAGCCTTTAGCAAACCACTAGCACTTCTTCCACCTCATTTTGTCTTACTGCAGGAAAAAAAAAAAAGGAAAGAGATGTAGAAATACCCCTTAATGGGGTTGGTTGGAGCCTAAATAGCATATGTAAAGTTCTATGGGATTCTGGAAGTGCTATTGGAGCATATAATAGTTGTTTGTTATATTCCAACAGAAAGGACATTAAATCCCTTTCTTTAACCCTTGAAAAAGCATAAGTGTTTTTAAAAGTATTTTTGAGAACACAGATCATTAATATGAAGAACAAACTTGGACCTCACTCTATCAGAGACACAACTCTGTAGGATGCATTTTGATTCTGAGTAACACTCTCCAGGTTCCAGTACTGACAGCCACAATCAAAGGTTTCTTTGTCATGTCTTTGCTATTCAGCAGCTTCTGGGAGAGTGCCCCTGACACTGTACAAGAGAATGATAAGGGTTAGCCTTATCCAGAGGGTTTCACTACCACATCCAGCTCAAGGACATACTGCTGACAGACTCTGTAAAGCTGGGGCCAGAATATACACAGGGTGAGAGAGACAGAAGCAGTGCTTTATCTAGGTCCTGAAGTCTGAACTCTGGAGACAGCCTTGTAAGGCAGATGTCCTCTGGTATCCTGTATGAATTAACACAATGTGAGTTCTTCCTTCGAGACCCTGCTGGGAAATGCAGTCTCCACCTTGTTGATTTACTGCAGGAGACTGCTGATAAGGAAACCTGTATAGCAGAACACTACCCACAGCACAACAGGGACGAGATAGGCAGCATATCTGCAGAGGGAGATCAGTGCCTTAGCCAGAGTTACAGAAAACAGCAATTGTAAAATATCCCACGTCTTACAATATGGGAAACAGCATAACCGTCACATCAGAGATACTTTGTCTCTCACTGTTTGTCTTTGGGAGCAGAAAGAATGGCTATATACAATTAATGATATCAAACAGAACCCAGCATAGCAACAAAAAACCCCAAACAATACATTAAGTACTGTCGTGGTAATTTTATCCTTTTGTTTTTGTTTTAAACTGAACTAATTACTTAGCTATAGTCAGGACTGGTCAGACAGGCTACACCAGGACTGCAATGAAGGTGTAACTCTGGGGAACAATTTTGATTATAGTGAAGGTTTCAGCTGACTACATTTTAATTAATCTGAGTAGTACAGCACTCTGAATCTCCAGATATCCCAGAGCAATCAGAGCAATGGTAAAGTATGCTGTAAAATGAGTCATCAACATGACTAGTTTTACAGCATACTTTAACATTGCTCTAATAAATTCTTCAACAGTTCTTTTAAGTCTCAGAGGTAATCTAATTTCTCTTCTACTTTTATCATAGAGGCTTTCAAAAGACATTTCAACTATATATTACTAAAATAATGTGGCTGTGGAATGCCAAATATAGCATCAGAAACCAAATACCTCTTCAATACTTGTATTAATTAAAAGCACAAAGACATTCCTAATTACAAAAGAAGGGTTTGGGGTTTTTTTGCATTGATAAAGCATTTTAATTTAAAATAGGTTTCTATTATAATAAAGATGAGACACAGTAGCATTTGGTTAAAAAACTCAGCAGTGAACTAGCATAACAATATGAGATAAAGCGACAAGATAAAAGCAGGATATTCAGGGTTCAACACATGGTGCACGCATATACGTTTTCTGTATAATCCAGGCTTAAAGGAGTCATGCCTAAACTCTGACAAAACATGCATAGAAATGCATGGCAAACAAAGAACCAGATCCCAAAATAAGCAAGTTTTGAGCTAATACATCATAAGACCCATAAGATGATGTCATTTACATCTTTCAATTCAGAAGGCACATAAATTTTCCTGTGCATTCTCCTCTGCATCATGAATTCACAAGTGTTTTGCTACTGTATTGAAATGAAAATATTAAACTGCCTTGCTTCTACTGAGACACTGCAGCCCCCAGTATCATTTAAATGTGACCTGCAGAGGTGGCTGCACACTGTTCCCATCCAGCAGCAGTAGTAGACACCAAATCTTCCTCCAAGAGGGATGTGAAAACCAGAAAAAGATCCAGACAATGTGAAAGAACCAGGAAAACCCCTGAAGACAGTATTCAAGCAGAAAGGGCTAAACCCTAGGGCAGCCAGCACATACCACTGAAGCCAGTGGCAGTGGTGGCAGTAAAGGGAATGAGGGCAAGAGGTGTGGAACTATGATTCTGAGCCAGAACACTTCTCCTTGTTGCCATGTAGAAAATGCTTTGTTTTCTGCAAAATCCAACTCTCTCCCCTTCTCAACAAGCCGAGCTGCTGCACCCCCTCTCAGGGTCTGGACAGTCATGGTTCCATGGTTCCTTGGTCTGTGCTAGAGGCACTGTCACACAGGAGTGGAAACACACTTGCTCCTGGCAGTTCCTACTGCTGTGAAGGGATACCAAGTTCCTCCCTGCTACACCACCAGGCCAAATGCAGCCCAATTCTGCCAGCTATTCATTGTTGTTACCTAAATTTTTCAAAAAGGCACTGAAGAGGCTGGGGGAAAGAAAGAGAAGTAAATTCACATATCCCTTACCCCAGTGTATCCATAAAGCTGACAAAACCCAACCCAATAAAGTATGAATTAGATTAGTTTTCCAGGGTGAAACTGTTCTATGCAGGATAAAAAAAAGCACATCTCATTTCTCTGCAGGAGCAGTACATGAAGTAAATGTGGTTTAAGAGAATGATAATAGATTTCCTTTGACAACAGGCGAGGTACAGACCTATGCTCACATCTCTAGCAAAGCATCTAGTTCATTATTTTCTGTTTGCTTCTGCTAACCCATCAGTACCACAGATATTCTATTTTTACAGTTGTCATTAACCCAACAGTTACAGTAATAATTTGTTACAATAAATAATTACAAAATTGGGTAAAGGCAATGGCATTCTCTGGAGCATGTAAAGTTATTCCAGGCTGGAAACCAGTCATTCATGCTTAGCAGTAATTGTTTGTGAAACCAATGCTTGATGAGCTTGGACTGCAAACCTCAAAAAGGAAAAAGCATAAAATTATTACTGCAGAACAGGGCACAAAACCTGACTTTTTTATTTGGAGAGGCAGTCTCTGCACAGATTTGCAAGCCTCAGTCATTTAAATTCTTAATTTTTTTCCTCACTGGGCAATCAATATTTAGTTCAGGTTTCATATGAGCTTGAGTGACATATTTAAAACCCACTGGGTACACCACCCCTTACACTGTGTTCAAGCCAGCAGGAAAGGAACAGCTGCTACTGCTCTCCCTGCCTCAGGTTAAGAACCAGAACTGGGAACCCCACACCAGGAATGTGTGACAGTATGAGCACTTACATGCTGCAGCCTCAAGTTATCTAGCATTCTCCTAATTTTCTATTCTTCACTCATGCCGTATCTTTCAATTGCATCCAAGGATGTGGAAAGGTAAATAATATGATGCACTTCACTTTGGGCTGACCCTACAAGCTGGTTCAAAATGCAAGCTTGGGCAGATCATAGCCAGGACCTCAGAAGGGAGCCCGAAAGAGCTTGAGCCTACAAAGCTCTATCATTCCACGGTTCTGAACAATACTGTGGCTGACAAAAAAAGGTGTAAAAGAGATAGGTCAAAAGCCTCCAACCTGTGTACAACACAGAAAGCATTCAAGAGATCAAACGACTCTCAACTTCCAAATTGAAAATGGGAAGCAGAAGTGACTGCAGAGGATTTTAATTAAAAAAACTGCTGCTGTTTTGGTTTGTTGGTCAAGACTTGTGTTAGCATATATTTCACTAAGCACACTTGTAGTCTGCTATACAAGAGTGAAAAAAGTTCCTACTGCTGTGTTCTTGTGTTCAGTTGTGGGGTCATTTTTCTAAGAGTTACTGAGCCAGGAATTGGACATGATCACACATCCACAGATCTGTGCTGCATTCAACAGTCTGCTACAAGGTGTGAGCAACTCGCCTGCAGAACAAACAGGAGTCAATCCTAATCTGTCTCAGATGGTTCCTCTTTCTCCTCTCAGGAGGCCCAAAGCAGGCAGCTGCTCCTCCTCACTAGGAGTGCTTGCTGGGGCATCCCAACAGATTAGGCTCCATTCCCCACGAATCTATACATTATTAATCTTATCTGAAGCAGACAGTGCTGACGCCCAGCTTCCTCAGTGTCTGGAGGAATACCAGCTGTCTCCAGCTCGGCACAAGGAAACTGAATCTCTGCAAGTATCAAGGAGAAATATTTCTTAAGTGTTCAGAATCCTTCTCCTCTCCTTTTCCCTACGCACTATCAAAGCAACTGCCTGGGATTCATATACCACTCCATGGTTCTGCATGCCCAGGAGCAACACATTCCTTTCTTTATCTTCTGCTTACAAAATGACTGGGCCACTTTCTCTCACACAAGGACCTGGCCCCAACAGCCCATCCATCTGAGGTTTTTTTGGATGGGTTACATAAGGACTGTCTTTATCAGACCAAAAGAAGGAGATGCCCAGATTTTGCAGCCAGTGGAAGACAGGGCAGCACACCCTCAGAGCACAGTAATGGACACTACAGAAAACCACTGTACTCAACAATTCCTTAAAATGTAGCTCTAAGAAGTCCTTAATGTTCTTGGTTCTAAGGTTCAACCATTTCTATGGTTCTTTTCATCAGCTGTGGAGCATTACAGCCAAGAAAGACCACACAGTCGCTAATGTTGTAAATAAAATAGTTCATTGCGACTGAAAGACAACCAAATTGAGAAACATCTAACCTTGAACTTCAGAACTGGTTTATAAGGGCTAGCAGGTAAGATGCATATTCATCAGTCCTTCTTAGAAGTAACCTGAATGAACTTAATGGCAAATTACACAAAAAGAGGGAAGAAATGGATTTTTACCGACTTACAGAGCTTTTAAAGACTCTAACCATATCAGAGATATTCTCATGGTTGTGTAGACATGGCACAGACTGGTGCATTACAAAAACATGGTTTGACAGGTAAATTAACTCCTTAAAATCCAAAGACCACTAACTACTGTAGCTAATTTTGCATCAGAAACTTGGTTTTTTGACCAGTTTTGCATTTCAGGTTGCAGTCCAGCAGTAAGTTGGTTTATGTACAGTCACATTAAGACACACATCTCTTGCATATCTTATCCTGTCAAGGAACTCAGTTCCCCTAAATGAGGAACTGAGACTTTGCTGGCAAGTAGGAGAGTTTTCTACAAGTCAAAAGGTTACAGTCGAGTGATGAAAGCAATTTGAAATGGCTCACAAGCAGTCATTTTTACTGTATAAAGTGACACACCATGTTCAGGTCTAATAAGAGCACATCAGTTGTTATGAAAGAGACATTAATTTGACCCACTGTTTTCCACAGGTTTATAGCACTAATAAATCCATGTTTGTGCCATTAATCTATAGAACTAATGACCACTAAGAGTGCAGTAAGTGGTGATTAAAGCAGTAGAAATGCCCCATTATACAGATGTTATTGCCATTGTGTGTGGAGGCACTGTGTGGTAAAGGAGTATTAACTTCAAAAATCGTGCTCATTTTTCACAGTTGGGTTCTCCATGAAAGCTGGATTTGGATCATGTTAGTGTAATAACATGTTCTTAAGTGTTATTTTATTTTTTAAATTGGCAATTATAATGAAACACTCTGGCTGAATAGTATTACCCTCATCCACTTACACCATCAAAACAAGATGTCAAATTTACTTTTTCTAAAGCTTGATTTTGGCAAAGCAAGTGATCTGTACTCTAAGGTACTGTTTACAAAGCAAGATTAGCAGATTGAGCCATTTACCTTTTCAAATATTGCACTTTTTACATTGCCATACTTGCTACATAACTTTAGCCATAGCAAATGAAAATCTGTCATAAATCTGTGTCTGACTGGAGTCTTTAAACCTCTTGGAACAGGCTGATAAATTTAGTAGCATAAGCCCTGGTATGAAGTACTTGAAAAAATAAAGATTTCCACGTAGAAAATTGAAACTTATTATACATCCATACTCAAATTCCACAAGGCAAACCTACTCACATATATTTACCTGGCAAATATGTATGAAGGTGCTTGGACTGTTTACCATCACAACAAAGGAAGGCTGGATAAGCACTTATATCCCAACCAATTAGCTTTAGCCTACAGGCTTCCCCACACTCATATCTGGGTTTGACTCTTACAGTCACCTATGTACTTCTATTAAGATACTTTCACTATCTATCTTTTCACTAGGCAATGACAATTAGTTTCCATTAACTGACTTCCAGTTAACCAGAGGTCTTAAGAATCTGATGTCTCACATACTAGAGTTGGATCAAAGATCTGCCTGTTTATACAGGACAAAGCAATTTAAATATACACTAGTAAGAGAGTTAGATTTTAATCATATAAGACGCAGTATTTGTCCAAGCAAAAGCACAAGGGGAATACACTAAAAAGAAAAAAAAAAAAAAAAGAAAAAAA